>JARQOC010000006.1:410579542-410943644 GCA_033576535.1 Allobates femoralis | reverse complement strand
AGCTGCAGGGCTTCCATGACGGTGGCCAGGTTCTTACTCAGCTGGCGCACCTCAGAGTACAATTTGCCAGACCGATTGGGGGTTGCATCCTGCATATTTGTTTCAGCTGCAGGTAAAGGAATGGGTTGTGCTGTGGGTACAGGAGTGGCATCACCCTGCCACCACTGTATGGCAGACTCTGGTGTTTCTGAAGGCTGTAAACCCTTGATAGCCATTTCCTTTAGGGTGTTGAAGTTGGCATCCGGGTGATCCAAAGCCCACCAGCGTACAGTTCTGCTCTCCTCACGTGACAATAGCTCCCAGGTAAATTGTTCAATGAGCATTTTATCCTCGTCCTGTACACTAGCTGGACTGACTTGTCTAAGGGCCCGCAGCGCTTCATGCAGGCGCCAGGCATAGTCTCCGATACTGTCCTAAGGATGCTGGTAACAGTGATAAATTCTCATGCAGAGGTCAGTCTCATTGCAATTTTCAAAAGCAGTCTGCAATTTATCAAAAATAATAGTCACTGATTGCTGATCTACCTCTGACCAGGTTTCAATCTTCCGCTCTGCTGCACCAGTTACCTGTCCCAATACAACAGCAGCTTGCTGCTTGCCAGTCATCGCGTACATATCCAGCACACTGCAAATTATCCTTTCAAATCCAGCTAAGGTGTCTGGCTTGCCATCGTATTGAGGTGCTTAGCTCATCGTACTTAGCTCCTGGGACATACGGTAGAGATATCGGCATTATCGGTGCTACAGCCCCTGTATGTGCGGGTACTCCACCGACTGCAGGAGCATTCAGAGCTGGCTGATCGACGGGGTTGCGATCTGCGGGATCAATGGTATCCGTCATGTTGGCGCCCCCCTAGTGAATCACGGCCAGTCTCTATAAGGGAAAACAAACTGCAGCTCCGCAGGCAGGGAGCTGAGCACTCGGGAGTTTCCGGAGCGTGTCATGGCGCTTCGGAAGTTGTCGGCAGAGCGCAAGGCGGGATTTGGCTTTGCGCTCTTTCGGCCGGTACGCCCACTTTCTTCCCACTCAGTGGCGCAGTAATGGCGGCCAAATCTTAACAGTTCGTAAAACACAGTCAATATACACGGCATACTGTACCCGATTACACAGGGCTCGGCATCCTGTTCGTGATGCCAGAAGCTATGACTCCCCAGGGGTCTATGGGGACTCGGTACCTGAGCGTTGAGATAGGGGTGCTATCTTGGCGGCTGGTGCCCGGGCCCATAGCTCTGAGGGTCAGCTGAATAATGTTTAAAATAATAAATGTCTCGTGACAGGTGGAGCGGAGTTCCCAGGGCAGTGATGAGGTGTTGGGGATTTGCACAGGGAGGCGGTTAGGCAGCCGGGCTGCTGCGACTGTCTGTAGGCCAGACGGTTTCAGGCATGGACAAATTGACACACACACTGTGGATTGTTTCTGTACCTTTACTGATGGTATTCCAGGCACTGTCCAGGGTACACTCCCGGTGGTCGTGATGGCACTTCTGGATTTCCACAGTGAGTGATGGATAAGACCTCCTAGTCTCTTTTCCCTCGTTGAGGCTCTGATCCGTGTAAAACTAAAGGCCCAGTTACACACACAGATAATTGTGCAGAGATTGTTCGCAGATCTCTGGTTGCAGTGAAATCATGGACACATTGTTACATTTGTACACGGCCACAAAATGGAACAATGTGTCCATGATTTCACTGCAACCAGAGATCTGCCAAAAATCTCTGCACAATTATCTGTGTGTGTAACTGGGCCTTTAGCCAGACCTCCTCTGTGTCTTTCTCTCACCCGTTCTGTAGTGTCAAGAACTTCTGTGTGGGCTACCGCTATAACTTCTCCTGCAGTCCCAGGCTCCCCTATTGGTTGCGTGACAGTTGTCTGGGAGACTGGTGTCTCCTCGGTGAACCGGTGTTTCTGCTGGGCTTGATGGTCTCCTGCAGACTCGGACTCTGGTGTCCGGGTTGCTTCCTGGGGTGAACCAGTACCTTGCACGGCTCCAACACACCAGGACGTCTTCACAGTTCTCCTAGCAACTCTACCTAACTCCGCCCCCAGCACCAGTATTTATAGGGGATCTTGCTTAAAGAGGACCTGTCACCGACTACACATGGTGATCTACTTACATTGTGGAGCCAAATAGGGGGTGGCTTGTGGCTGGAGCCAAAGGGCAGTGATGGCCGCTTTGCCCTGCCCCCTGCAGTGATGTCACTGCTTATACCCACCCTGCTCCATGGTTAACATCGAGCAGGGCGGGTATAAGCGGTGATGTCACTGCAGGAGGCGGGGCGGTCGGCCTCCTGCTCTCACATCATCGCCTTTCGCCGCCCTGCTCCATGTTAACCATGGAGCAGGGCGGGTATAAGCGGTGACATCACCGCAGGGGGCAGGGCAAAGCGGCCATCACTGCAATAAGCTCTGTGTTATGCTGCAGGCGAGGGAGACAATGATTGGCATCAGGGAGGCGGCGGTGGGCAGATTAAACATGCAGGGGGTGTGAAACTGCCCTTTGGCTCCAGCCACAAGCCACCTTCTATTTGGCTCCACAATGTAAGTTTTCAAAGTGTATTATCTCGGGGTACAGGGGGGCTCAAGGGCTGGGGGACCCCTTGCCTGGATGCAGCAGACAGGCTGCATTCAGTGCTGTAATTAGATCACCATGTGTGGTTGGTGACAGGTCCTCTTTAAAGGCAGCAAGTGGAGCTCCCCCTACAGTTCTGGGGTGGAAGGTGTTGGGTGTATGTAGGTTACCTGTTGTGGAAATCCATCCATGCCATAGGTGGTCCTGTGGCTACCTGTAATGGCAAGGTGCCACAGAAGCATACCCTCTTTGTGGTCCTTGATGAGTGGACATCCATATTGTAAAGGTGGGCTTCAAGTAGACCCTTCAAATATATTGGATGGTAGCCAAATTGTAGATCGAGGGCTGCAGCCAGTAAGCAATCAAAGACAGACACGCAGTTCTGGCTCAGAGAGCATAATGATCATTCTTTATTCAAACAAGTCATCACTATATATAGGCAAATACTTGATACGTGTCATGTCGTGTCATATCAAAGTCCATAAGTATGATTCATAGGTGCGTGACTCTGAATATGTCCTAAAATGAATATATCTTGAATGGAAAGTTTTGACATCATCTAATTAAAGTGTTGTGTTCAGCATTATACTGTATTACTGTGTTCCCATATGGTCAAAGGTTACTAATAACATGAAGAAATCAATATTTATTACAGTGGAGCCATCTCTTCCTAGCACAACATATTAGATAAGCTTATGAGTAATTGATTAATCTGACTTTAGACTTCTGTAAAACAGAAGTCTGAAATCATAGAATAGGCAGAATATACCATTATTCTTGGTATTGGGGTCTCTGCCTTATCAGTCGCCCCTTTGAGAATGAGATATGATACTTCCTGGTGGCCAGGTACATTCAGAAGCAACAATGCTAATGCCAGTCTTTTCACCGGATTCCCCAGCGAGGGAAGATCATATCCTTATTCTCACACTACAACATCTCTTGATAGTCATTGCTATGAGGTTTCAGATTTATGCTGGGTGCCAGTCTTATTGATGATAGTGTCAATTATTCTCTGAAGAAGTCCATACAACAGCATTCATAGGTGACAAGTACTGTTGCCACGATTGCCAGGGACAAAATACGCTAGATAACAGGTGGCTTCTTTTTCCACACCATGACTCAGAAAGTGAGAACATTGTTGATATAAGAGTTCTTCTGTAAAATCTTGGGATTATAACGTCTGACCCTCCAATGCTTCTTGTGGTGCTTCCATCAGGGATTTGGTTAATGAAGTAGACTTTCATATCTGAAGTGGGCTTTCGTATCTTGGGCATAAGAGGTTCATCTGTTGACTTTTAGACTCAATTTTTCTCTTAAGACTTGTGGACCTGGGAACTTAAGACAATGTACATTAGGAAAGGATCTTTAATTTATGTTAATACCTGTCATGGGGATTTTATTGCCCTCACAACAATTTTATCCAAATATCAAATGATTTATTCCATTTTGCAATTTAACAGTGACATAGTGAAATAGTTCAATACAAAGAAATAATTATCAACTTGTCATGTATGATCTGAAAAGGTACTAAAGTACTTGTTACTTTCTTCCTCTTGCCATCTCATCATCTTATATTACATATACACATTACTTCTTAGAGAAAGGATATGATATAGATCCTTGGATCACCTAAAGAGGAGAAGAAAACGATTATCCCTAAAAACAGAGATATACAATCCAGGAAAGATTAAATTCCTTCGGATTCTTGAGAAACAGATCACTAATTCTAAAATCATGTGATTTAGCCCATTTTAGAAAGCGTGTGTACATAAGGATCTTACCTATAATAAGAAGTAGTTCTCTATTGGTTAAAATACAAAAATAACTGAAACATCACTTTAAATAGTGCAAAAGAACAAAAACAAAAAAAACATATGGAATATACACAATTTGGTAATTGAATATCACCACTCCTAATATTACCCTAGTAATATTCTTGAAGCTGGAAACCTACCTACACAGCAGAGGTTGACACCTTCTTGAAACGCCTGTGGTGCCCACGCTCGATGTTGACTTATCCTATCTATCTATGACCTACCCTAATCTATAAGAGCCTATATGTATAACCAGTTTATAAGGTGCTACTTATTCCATTCTCAACATCCATGATATATGGCGGTGTTTTAGTCCATATCTATTATATAAAACCCGAAGGCCACTTCCGCCCAAAATCCGCTTCCGCTTCCGTGATGGCCTCCCTCCTGTGTCAAACACCGGAAGCGGAAGCAGCAGACCCACGAGCGCTGAGCGCGCTCACAAGCGAGCCGCTGCGAACAGGGATCCCTCTTTGGCGCCTAAAAGAAAGGGAACACAGCCCGCTTCGGAATCCTGTGGTGCGGCGTCACCAGCCGCGCGATATATCCCACTTCCTCAGAAGCACGGGCCCCCAGACACAGGGGAAGACTCCTGCCAAGATGGCAGCCACCACTGCTGCTGAAGCCCGCTCAGACCCCTGTGACGCAGGAGATTCCCCTCATCAGACCCCGGAGACATGGAGGACGGACACAGCGATGGAGGAGAACGGAGGAACAGTTAGTTACAGCCCGACCTCCAGGTACCATAGACTCCATTCAGTCCGCTCTGCCTGACACTGCTCCTCTGACACAGGCTGGAGCAGCATCGCTTACAACCCTGCTGCAGCCTCAGGGGACAGAGATATAGGGATGGCCTCTGCCTCCTCTGACCCCCCAGCCTCTCCTCTGCCTCCTCTGACCCCCCAGCCTCTCCTCTGCCTCCTCTGACCCCCCAGCCTCTCCTCTGCCTCCTCTGACCCCCCAGCCTCTCCTCTGCCTCCTCTGACCCCCCCAGCCTCTCCTCTGCCTCCTCTGACCCCCCAGCCTCTCCTCTGCCTCCTCTGACCCCCCAGCCTCTCCTCTGCCTCCTCTCACCCCCCAGCCTCTCCTCTGCCTCCTCTCACCCCCCAGCCTCTCCTCTGCCTCCTCTCACCCCCCAGCCTCTCCTCTGCCTCCTCTCACCCCCAGCCTCTCCTCTGCCTCCTCTGACCCCCCAGCCTCTCCTCTGCCTCCTCTCACCCCCCAGCCTCTCCTCTGCCTCCTCTCACCCCCAGCCTCTCCTCTGCCTCCTCTCACCCCCCAGCCTCTCCTCTGCCTCCTCTCACCCCCCAGCCTCTCCTCTGCTCCTCTCGACCCCCCCCACTCTCGCTCTCCTCTGACCCCCCCAGCCTCCGCTCTCCTCTGACCCCCCCAGCCTCCGCTCCTCCTCTGACCCCCCCAGCCTCCGCTCTCCTCTGACCCCCCAGCCTCCGCTCTCCTCTGACCCCCCCAGCCTCCGCTCTCCTCTGACCCCCCAGCCTCCGCTCTCCTCTGACCCCCCAGCCTCCCTCCTCCTCTGACCCCCCCAGCCTCCGCTCTCCTCTGACCCCAGCCCTCCTCAGCCTCCCGCTCTCCTCTGACCCCCCAGCCCTCCGCTCTCCTCTGACCCCCCCAGCCTCCGCTCTCCTCCTCACCCCCCAGCCTCCGCTCTCCTCTGACCCCCCCAGCCTCCGCTCTCCCTCTGACCCCCCAGCCTCCGCTCTCCTCTGACCCCCCCAGCCTCCGCTCTCCTCTGACCCCCCCAGCCTCCGCTCTCCTCTGACCCCCCCAGCCTCCGCTCTCCTCTGACCCCCCAGCCTCCGCTCTCCTCTGACCCCCCCAGCCTCCGCTCTCCTCTGACCCCCCAGCCTCTCCTCTGCCTCCTCTGACCCCCCAGCCCTCTCCTCTGACCCCCCAGCCTCTCCTCTGCCTCCTCTGACCCCCAGCCTCTCCTCTGCCTCCTCTGACCCCCAGCCTCTCCTCTGCCTCCTCTGACCCCCCAGCCTCTCCTCTGCCTCCT
The DNA here is from genome assembly GCA_033576535.1 of Allobates femoralis. NCBI lineage: Eukaryota > Metazoa > Chordata > Amphibia > Anura > Aromobatidae > Allobates > Allobates femoralis. The sequence goes on along the minus strand of JARQOC010000006.1, from coordinate 410,937,243 downwards.
CTGACCCCCCCAGCCTCTCCTCCTCTGACCCCCCAGCCTCTCTCTCCTCTGACCCCCCAGCCTCTCCTCTGACCCCCCAGCCTCTCCTCTGACCCCCCAGCCTCTCCTCTGACCCCCCAGCCTCTCCTCTGCCCATCCTCTGCACCCCCCAGCCTCTCCTCTGCCTCCTCTGACCCCCAGCCTCTCCTCTGCCTCCTCTGACCCCCCAGCCTCTCCTCTGCCTCCTCTGACCCCCCAGCCTCTCCTCTGCCTCCTCTGACCCCCCAGCCTCTCCTCTGCCTCCTCTGACCCCCACGCCTCTCTCTGCCTCCTCTGACCCCCCAGCCTGTCCTCTGCCTCCTCTGACCCCCCAGCCTCTCCTCTGCCTCCTCTCACCCCCCAGCCTCTCCTCTGCCTCCTCTCACCCCCCAGCCTCTCCTCTGCCTCCTCTCACCCCCCAGCCTCTCCTCTGCCTCCTCTCACCCCCCAGCCTCTCCTCTGCCTCCTCTCACCCCCCAGCCTCTCCTCTGCCTCCTCTGACCCCCCCAGCCTCCCGCTCTCCTCTGACCCCCCCAGCCCTCCGCTCTCCTCTGACCCCCCCAGCTCTCCTGCCTCCTCTGACCCCCCAGCCTCTCGCTCTCCTCTGACCCCCCCAGCCTCCGCTCTCCTCTTGACCCCCCCCAGCCTACCCGCCTCTCCTCTGACCCCCCCAGCCTCCGCTCTCCTCTGACCCCCCCAGCCTCCGCTCTCCTCTGACCCCCCCAGCCTCCGCTCTCCTCTGACCCCCCCAGCCTCCGCTCTCCTCTGACCCCCCAGCCTCCGCTCTCCTCTGACCCCCCCAGCCTCCGCTCTCTCTCTGACCCCCCCAGCCTCCGCTCTCCTCTGACCCCCCCAGCCTCTCCTGCTCTCCTCTGACCCCCCAGCCTCTCCTCTGACCCCCCAGCCTCTCTCTGCCTCCTCTGACCCCCCAGCCTCTCCTCTGCCTCCTCTGACCCCCCAGCCTCCTCCTCTGCCCTCCTCTGACCCCCCAGCCTCTCCTCTGCCTCCTCTGACCCCCAGCCTCTCCTCTGCCTCCTCTGACCCCCCAGCCTCTCCTCTGCCCCTCTGACCCCCAGCCTCTCCTCTGCCTCCTCTGACCCCCCAGCCTCTCCTCTGCCTCCTCTGACCCCCCAGCCTCTCCTCTGCCTCCTCTCACCCCCCAGCCTCTCCTCTGCCTCCTCTCACCCCCCAGCCTCTCCTCTGCCTCCTCTGACCCACCCAGCCTCCGCTCTCCTCTGACCCCCACCTCCCCGCCTCTCACCCCCAGCCTCCGCTCTCCTCTGACCCCCCCAGCCTCCGCTCTCCTCTGACCCCCCCCAGCCTCCGCTCTCCTCTGACCCCCCAGCCTCCGCTCTCCTCTGACCCCCCAGCCTCCGCTCTCCTCTGACCCCCCCAGCCTCCGCTCTCCTCTGACCCCCCCAGCCTCCGCTCTCCTCTGACCCCCCCAGCCTCCGCTCCTCTCACCCCCCCAGCCTCCGCTCTCCTCTGACCCCCCCCGCTCTCCTCGCAGCTCTCCTCTGACCCCCCAGCCTCTCCTCGCCTCCTCTGACCCCCCAGACTCTCCTCTGCCTCCTCTGACCCCCCAGACTCTCCTCTGCCTCCTCTCACCCCCCAGCTCTCCTCTGCCTCCTCTCACCCCCCAGCCTCTCCTCTGCCTCCTCTCACCCCCCAGCCTCTCCTCTGCCTCCTCTACCCCCCAGCCTCTCTCCTCTGACCCAGCCTCCTCTCCTCTGACCCCCCAGCCTCCGCTCTCCTCTGACCCCCCCAGCCTCCGCTCTCCTCTGACCCCCCCAGCCTCCGCTCTCCTCTGACCCCCCCCAGCCTCCGCTCTCCTCTGACCCCCCCAGCCTCCGCTCTCCTCTGACCCCCCCAGCCTCCGCTCTCCTCTGACCCCCCCCAGCCTCCGCTCTCCTCTGACCCCCCCAGCCTCCGCTCTCCTCTGACCCCCCCAGCCTCCGCTCTCCTCTGACCCCCCCAGCCTCCGCTCTCCTCTGACCCCCCCCCCAGCCTCGCTCTCCTCTGACCCCCCCCCAGCCTCCGCTCTCCTCTGACCCCCCCCCCAGCCTCCGCTCTCCTCTGACCCCCCCCAGCCTCCGCTCTCCTCTGACCCCCCCCCCAGCCTCCGCTTTCCTCTGACCCCCCCCCAGCCTCCGCTCTCCTCTGACCCCCAGCCTGTGCCACCGCACTCACTGCTGACCGCTGAGCCACCGCACTCACTGCTGACCGCTGAGCCACCGCACTCACTGCTGACCGCTGAGCCACCGCACTCACTGCTGACCGCTGAGCCACCGTATACTCTGCTGACCGCTGAGCCGCCTGTATACACATAATTAATTTCACAGCACTCCCCTATTACTAAATAAACTATATATAGATTCTAGACTACCCGATTCTTTAGAATCGGGCCACCATCTAGTATATATATAATGTTCAATAGGTACACAGTCAATAATCTGTAATAGAAGGAGCTTGGGTTACGGCTAGTTTGTATGAGTCACACACAGGCAAAAATTATAAAATGCAAGGTAGGGTCAAATAGGTGTAGTATTCAAGGTATAAGGATACTTATCATGAGTGGTCTCTTTGTCTTCCTGGAAAACATGTCAAAAAGAGGTAACTGGATATCTGAAAGTTTGTTCAATTGTTCAATATACAACTTCATATTATTATTATTTACATATAACAGAACAGGAAGCAAAAGTATATTATTTACTCATTTATCTATTCCGGAATATTTTTAACCAAAGCGTAACTTATATCTTTATGTCATTTTATATAGGAAAGAGAGATCCACACCTACTAGGACATGTTCATGCATTTCCTCCTTTTCTCCTCTTCTGTCCACTATTGCAATCTTTGAAACGGGTGGTGCGGCCTAGCTGCTGTTTTTAGCTCTTACCTTTTCTAAATTGTGTTGTGTGCAAGAATAATGCAGGATTGTACACGTGGCTTACCTGAAACCAGGAGCGATCCAGGGGCACTTTTCCTTCTACCTGGTTTCATGCAGGTTGGTGGATTCATCCGTTGTTTGTGCCATCGTCAGGAGCGGGGACAGCTTTAGCTAAGTACTCCTCCAGCTCAGTTCCCATTTTTCTCTTTGTTTGGGCAGTCTGACACCGGAAGGACACTCAGTCCCATCATGGCTGGATTAGTTTAAAACCTCCCACGCCACGGTCTTCTGCTCCCTAGGCCTTATCTTTCAGTTGTTCTATAACCAGGAAATTACTCTTCATGTGTGTTCTTGCATCATAGACCTTATGCCATCCTGGACTGGTAACATACATTCAACCCATTTTTCCTGATTTACCAATTCTGCATTTAATAAAGCTTACTGTTGTCATAAGAGTTGCACCTGAACCGCCCCACCTGCCCAAGAGTGCAGGAGTTGGTCCTATCTGCCCACCGCTGACTTGTGGAGCAGTAGTTTACTCTGATTACCTCATACGAGGATCCTACTAGTGTCCAATGTAGAATCATCTCTTACCTATACAGCATCTAAAATAGAACACTCAGAAAATTTGTATTAGGTTCAAAATCATTGTTTTACAAAGTTCATGTTTTAGCAGTTCATTAATCCACTTGTCTACTAATCATATTGATGGACCATATATGATATCTAAATATGTCTGCAAATATTCCCTTTATAATTGTGAGATGTCGCGGAATACATTGGTGCCATATCAATAAATTATCATTGTTATTGTACATTATTATATTACATTATCAAATTGTATCCTTTATTTCCCCCCCTGAGGGAATCAGAGTAACACAATCAATATTAGTATGCACTTCAATGGTGGACCTGAGTATGTTTTTTTCCTGGCAAAATTAATTAGCTTAAAACTTTAAATTACAGCCTCATGTTGGTTTATTCTAAACATAAAAGACATTATTATTTTTTTTTTCTTTTCTCTTCCAAGGATTGTGTCATTGGCAAGCTTGTGGATGATAGGAAACTGAACTATGAACCTTTAAAAGGGTAATAACAGATTACAGAAACAAATTACCAAGTAGTAAATTATTATTCAAACTTCTATGTGCACAAACCAAATACCGAGGAAAAAAAACTTCCATGTATAAACATAATAATTCTTAAATATTTCCTAAGTATACAATTTTGGAGGAGGCGCATTGTAAAAGTTCACCCACAGTTTGAGCATGTAGTTGATCTGCACTGTCTTTTGAGATGTCCAGCCTTTCCGCACTGGTAGCATATAATCCGGGATCTTGCTACAAATGCACCCTGCTTGGGAATAGGAGGTGGTTGTCCATGACTTTTTACATTAACTTTTTCTAATTGTTTCTTTAAACAAAATTGTTCTTTCTGCAATTGCTCTATCTCATGGAGAAGCAAAATAAAAGAGTTCTCCAATATTGGCAAGAATAAATCTCCTATGCTTGTTTGGGAAGGAACATCTGATGCTAAATAGCTGTTATGAATCTCATTCAAACGTCTCCGGTACAATTTTATAGTGGCCTTTGTGTGGTTAGGCAGACTATCTATAGTCTGTACCTTATCAACTCCTGGGAGACTTGAAGTCACATTATTGGATACAGGGGCTAAAGTGGCTGAAGGGGAAGCGAGTACATCTGATTCTATGATAGCAGGAAAAGGGAAAGCTGACTGACCTTGTGTTACCATGGGAGAATTTTGTACAGTTTGTACTGTATCCAAGGCATGCGCTGACATGGAGGATATTGGTGCATATTGGTTTATGCCGGCCGTCACCGGACGTGTGTAATATGTTATGTCATCTATTGTTAGAACTGGGTGCAGGGTATTAGTGTTTTCGTGTGTTACTGTTATCTTAAGTGCAGGTTCCTTCTTAAAGAGTGGTGGACTATATATGTATCTACCAATTTCAGAATCAAACGTTTCAACCCAAAAATTTTCCTCAACCCATTGCGCAGTTCTGTACCATGCTTCTGCATCCTTAAAAATTTTATAATGTTTCAAAATTGGCTTTTCATTCTCTAAAACAATTTTCCATTTGTTTTTAACTAACCTGGGTGATGACAAACCTGCTAGATCTAACAAAACTTTCAATTTCCCCACATATCTCTTTCCTTGCTTCTCCTTTACCAAGGCTTCTGCTGTAAACTGATTAGTTTCCATTTTTACAACAAGCTAAAACCTTCTATTAATTTTTCCAAATTAACCTCCACTTTTCAGTGAAACCTACTTGCTGATACTTTCTTGAAATAAACAAAAATTCCGGACACCTTATGGGTGATGTGCTGGGCTATACAACTGTCCGGTCTTGGATGTTATTCAAATGAGGCTCCTACCACTGATTTTATGATTGAAATTTTACCCCCTAATGCACCAGACACCTTTTTGTGTTTTACTTATACACTAGTCTAGGTTGTGCAAACGTCTGGATGGATCTTATAAAAACAAAATGTAACTCTTGGCACTTCCTATTGAATTATCCCGCAGCACCAAGACAAACACCAATGGATCATCAGAGCCAATAAAAAAACTAGGTAGCCCAGAGACATACAAACAGATAGACAAACATTGAGACAATTAAAACAAAACAGTTTTAGAGTATTCTACGGACTAACATAAACTCCTGACTTAAGACTTTCCAACTGCTACTCAATTATGGCTGGAGCAACAGCAAAGAGTGTTAGCATTTTCCCTAATGTGTTAATCTGTTCTAGGAAAGCGGTGTTTCTGCAGCTGTTGTTTCTGTTGCTGTTTGCTCTTCCTACTCTCCATTATTTCACTGGCATCACAACCTTCATAGCTATTCTGGCTGAGTATATTAACTTTTTCTGCTTGTCCTCTCTGGTTGGTTGCCTGTATACCTTTTTCAAGTGGGATTCCTATTCTACTTCTCTGCCTTCCTCGCCCTTTTTCCAAATGGCTGTCTATAGCGCCCTAGAGTCCTACAACAACTTACGGTACCTTCAAACTAAGCTTCAGTAGTTTTTAGGTGTGCGGACCCAAAAATATTATGATTTGTGACTTGGCCAACTGACTACACTGGAGTCATGTCACTAAATCCCCAAGATCTCTGGGCGAGGGATGGTATGGGCAATGTGTGTTATCTAGTATGTGTGTAAATCTTATCTTGTACATCAACCAGAGGGTAAAGCAAAACAATGCCAGGCAGACTTAATAAGACTAAAACTCTAGCGGTGCTTTCTAAGATCATCTGCATTTGGGATAGCTAGTGCACATGAAACAAAACAGAGAGTAAGGAGACAAAGAAGACAGACTTATCCTCTGACCCAGGGTACCCGTTTTCACATGGGTTACCGGTGGGAACTGCAGAGAATCTAAACCAGAAACGCGCGGTGTTTTTGGGACACCGTATCTCTATCTGTCCCCAAGAGGAGGCGGCACTGCCTTCAATGGATATACCGTTATGGGCGTCTCTAGACGTGAGTCTATCACGGAGCAGATCAGTCCTTATGGTACCATGAAAAGGCGTTCCGTACCTTCAAGGTAGACTCAAGCATTCACACATCAGTTACGCACTGAACATATAACAAAGGAGAAACACATAAACCTACCCAATCCAATATATATATATATATGTATCACTAGGATATTCTATATTCTATGGTTCTTTGCCAAAATAATATTGACAGGATGTATCAGAATAGACCAGCTATAACATACCGTAAAATCCGGCGGCAGGATAGAAGGCCGTTGGAGACACAGAAAGAGATTAGCAAGAAGCTGAAGGTTCTTACCGCACCGGTGCTTTTTATTCTGTGTGTCCTCTGGTCCTCAGTCTGCAGGTGCCGGGTCTCAGGTATTGGGGGTCTTCTGAGTTAGTTCCTGCCCCACGTTGGGCGCCAAATTGTAAAGGTGGGCTTCAAGTAGACCCTTCAAATATATTGGATGGTAGCCAAATTGTAGATCGAGGGCTGCAGCCAGTAAGCAATCAAAGACAGACACGCAGTTCTGGCTCAGAGAGCATAATGATCATTCTTTATTCAATTTATTACAGTGGAGCCATCTCTTCCTAGCACAACATATTAGATAAGCTTATGAGTAATTGATTAATCTGAATTTAGACTTCTGTAAAACAGAAGTCTGAAATCATAGAATAGGCAGAATATACCATTATTCTTGGTATTGGGGTCTCTGCCTTATCAATATCAGTTTTAATTATTGCACCAATGTTTGGTGTTTTGCTTTCGTAACTTTTAATTGTTTTTGGTTATGTACATTCATGACCAAACAAATGTCATAAAATTTAAACAGTTTTATACAATCTCTTTAAATGTATACAAATTGTTTTTCACATTTTTTTTTAAAAAGTTAGTAAATAATTGAAGTACAATTGTTTTGGCTCTTTTTCTTTGTCCAACCTGGGAAACCTTCGCCAACACATTCACCACAGCCGAGACATGAACTTCTATGTATGAATGGAATTATTATTATTATTATTATTATTAATATTATGTATTTTTATAGCACCATTTATTCCATGGCGCTTTACATATGAATAGAGGTATACATAGAAAAGCACAATATTTATGGGCAATGCAAGGCACAGACTGGCACAGGAGGAGGGAGTACCCTACCGGCGAGGGCTCAGTCTACAAAGAATGGATGAGGATACAGTAGGTGAGGAGAGAGGACCTTGCCCACGAGGACTCACAGTCTATAAAGAATGGGTGAGGATACAGTAGGTGAGGATCATCATGCAATCTTACTAGGCTGTCAATCATCCAACAAATGAGTAAAACACTCAATTGTCAATGTTCTTTTGCATCACATCATTGTTTGCACCAGTTCATTTCCCAACGTAAACATGAAAAGCGTAATAGCCTATATGATCAATTACAGATCGTTCAGTGGGCATCTGAAACAGACTATGTAGATGCATCGGCTGCAAGGGCATGGGTACTCGCTCATACGGGGTCAGTCTGATGGATGTCACAGTGGTAGTTCTGGAAGTCATGGCCCTGACCAAGCATGTGAAAGGGGGGGATATTTACAAGGGGAAAAGAGTTTTATGCAACGCCATCTGTGGTGTCTGGTCAGGGATCACCGTCACTGCTTGTATAGGTTACCAGGGGATAGGTGATTAGGCAGCTGGATGGAACTCTCCCCACAGACAGAGCTTCCCTGTCTCAAAGTAATCATTCACTCTTTACCCCACCTCCTAAAACCTACTCCTTCCTCCAGCCAGTAGATGGGGTTTGCTCTATCAGAAAGCCTCTTCCACCCAGCATCTCCCTGGCCTGGAGTTTGTATTGATGTTGGGTGTGTTTTGGTGTGTCTCAGCTTAGTGTTCCCAGTTTACCTGAGAGCATGATACTACACCTTTGGGTTAGTTGGAATAGCACTGTGGCAACCAAACCGCAGGGGTGCCACATAGATAGGCTATTAGACAGGAAATCTTTTAGCAGGTTTTTGCTACCTCATCTGAAATCAACATAATGTATGCAAAGAAATCCTGAGTCCAATGATGTATCACATAGATTACTGGGTGAAGCTGTTCACACAATCAAAGTATTTAGTTTTAGAAACACACAAGCGCTAATAAGACAGCTGCTCCTGTCCACACCAGCCTCTCTATAGAGATTGTGTATTGACAGTGAGGTGTCAGTCAAGGGTGGGGAGCATGTTGGAATGGAATAAAATGGAGAATGGAGAAGAAAGGAAATTGCATCAAGGACCATTTTTTTTTTAACAAACTTTATTCACTGTCTCTATAAGTGCACAATGCCAAAAAAAACGCATCCACAAAAAAATGCATCATGTGAACGCAATGCATTTTTTCACTTGCTCTAAAAGACGGATCCTCAAAATTCAGCAAAAAAGCATCCTCAAAAAAACGCAGCAAGAACGCAGCGTGTGAACATATCTGTGAGAGCCATTAACAAAATGTAGTGGCTGTCATTTGTGTACTGGCTCCATTGTTCCCAGCAGGGAGGCGGCTCTTTGTGTCAGATCGATCACGACTGATATATCTCTAGTGGATACAAAGCAAAAGAAAGACTGTAATCTGGTGCCATCCTCGGAGAAGGCAGCCTTTGGACACCCTACAACTGTTTAAGTTACTGTAGAGCATGGGCCAAATGTCAACATATTGGGGAACATGGATAACAAGTGAGATCTATTACTGCAAAAATTTGTGGAATTATCTAAGTCTTGAAGTGAACATTGACGTCTTTGGTGCTGTAGACAAATACATACCTGACATTGAGGATGAGGATGGACTTCTCACAGCATCTTCTATATCAGGAGAAGATTCTCTTTGCCTGTTAGGGGGAAGAAAAATGTGTAAATTACAAACAAAAGCACCAGAATAATACCCAACTACAGACATAGGAAAGTCATAGTGGGGAAGGTTTCCTGCTACCTTCTATGAGGTGTAAAAAGAACCCGCGACCAACAATGGACGCCATGTCATGCTACATCTCAACTGCGGGGCAGGGGGAGGGGGTGTGGAGGGTAATAATAAAAATGTATGACTTGCTGCTGTGCTGCCCCATTTACGAGTTGCTATCCCCAGCGGTTTCTGAAGCCAAAATCACAATGAGCATTAATCATGGAGTGGTTGATGCTGCATTTACTATTATGCTATTCATTTCCTGCAATTGGTGTCGTGTAAATACAGAATATCAGCGTGGAGCCCCCAGTGAACTACTCACATTTTTGACGTCGTTAGGCTGGTTTCACAATGGCGTTTGTGTCTGCATGCGCATGGTGTGCAGACGCAAACGCAGCCCATACTAAGGTGAACGCAGCGGAGATTCTCCGCATGCGTTCAAGATTCTCCGCATGCGTTCACATTAGTATGCAGCCCGGCTAGCCAATCAACTGTCTCTGCGGTGGCCGGGAGGCAGAGATCAGAGGTGGAGATCTCCTTTTCCCGGCCACAGCTGCTCTCCTGTACGGTGTCGGGGCGGGAGATTTGAAGAAACAGCTGATCTGACAGCTGTTTAAATCTCCCGCGCCGACACCGAATAGGTGATGTCGGTGCAGGAATTTAAACAGCTGTCAGATCAGCTGTTTCTTCAAATCTCCCGTGCCGACACCGGTGGGAGATCAGTGGAGGTTCTAGCTGATCGCCCAGTGGCCGTCGCTGATCAGCAGCGGCCACCGGGAGAGATTTCAATGAGATCCGCATCGTTCTCCTGCGCTGTCTTGCAGACGACACTGCGGACCCATTGACTTCAGTGGTTTGTGTGCTTGCGGATGCTTGCAGATAAAACAAGCGCCCGCGAACGCACATACTATAGTATGTATTCTCACATTGACAATCATGAATTGTATATACCGTATATACTCGTGTATAAGCCGAGTTTTTCAGCCCAAAAATTGGGCTGAAAAGTCACCCCCTCGGCTTATACATGGGTCAATACGGTAGTCAGGGCTGGGGAAGCTGGAGGAGGCGGGGGGAAGCTGCTGTATGAGCGGCCCTGTCACGTGGGGCCGGTCATTATATATGCACTGCTCCCCCCTGTCAATCAGCGGCAGGGGGAAGCAGTGCATATCTGGCCCCCAAATGCTGGCACTCGCCCCCCCTCTGTGTAAGAGCCCCCCCCCGCTGCTTATCTTACCATCCCGGTCTTCTGCACAGCGCCGGCGCTCGGTGCTCCGTTCTCCATGCTCCCGTCTGGCTACATCCAGGATCCCCGGCCGTCGCAGGCATATGACGAGGACGGGAGCATGGAGAACGGAGCACCGAGGACCGGCGCTGTGCAGAAGACCGGGATGGTAAGTTAAGCAGCAGGGGGAGCCTTACAAGGGGGGCGAGTGCCAGCATTTGGGGGCAGCTGTATACCCCGGGGGCTGCTGTATACCCCCTGGGGGATGCTGTATAACCCCTAGGGGCTGCTGTATAACCCCTGGGGGCTGCTGTATAACCCTGGGGGCTGCTGTATAACCCCTGTGGGCTGCTGTATAACCCCTGGGGCTGCTGTATACCCCTGGGGGCTGCTGTATTACCCCTGGGGGCTGCTGTATTACCCCTGGGGGCTGCTGTATTTCCCCTGGGGGCTGCTGTATTTCCCCTGGGGGCTGCTGTATTACCCCTGGGGGCTGCTGTATTACCCCTGGGGGCTGCTGTATACCCCTGGGGGCTGCTGTATAACCCCTGGGGGCTGCTGTATAACCCCTGGGGCTGCTGTATACCCCCTGGGGCTGCTGTATTACCCCTGGGGGCTGCTGTATAACCCCTGGGGGCTGCTGTATACCCCCTGGGGGCTGCTGTATTACCCCTGGGGGCTGCTGTATAACCCCTGGGGGCTGCTGTATAACCCCTGGGGGCTGCTGTATACCCCTGGGGCTGCTGTATACCCCCGGAGGCTGCTGTATATACTGCTGGGGCCTGTATACCACTGGGGCTGCTGTATATACTGGTGGGGTCTGTATATACCACTGGGGCTGCTGTATATACTGGTGGGGTCTGTATATACCACTGGGGCTGCTGTATATACTGGTGGGGCCTGTATATACCACTGGGGAGGCTGCTGTATACCACTGGGGCTGCTGTATATAATGCTGGGGCCTGTATATGCCACTGGGGAGGCTGCTGTATACTACCACTGGGGGGGCCTGTATACCACACTGCTGGGGGCTGTATACCTGTGCTGGGGTCCACCCTCGGCTTATACACCAGTCAATAGGTTTTCCCAGGTTTTGGGGGCAAAAGTAGGGGGGTCGGATTATACACGGGTCGGCTTATACACGAGTATATATGGTATATATATTTATATCACCTATGTATTCTTCAACACCAATTCAATCTTATTTATAAAATTCTACTTCAAAACCACCCAGAATTTCCCTGTAACGGGCTCTTAGATGAATGATGAGTACAATTATATTTACATAAGTGATCACTTTATTAGTTTAAATCATGTAACAATTCATAAAATATGTTAAAAACTACACAAAGGTACCCCAATGATTACCAATAATTTATAACCAGGTCTAGGACTGTGACCAAAATGTAAATGACTCTATAATAGTTAACAACAATTAATTATACAGTACCAGTTATACCAGGTTCACAAGGACATATTGCTTAGGTTTACTTAGCACTATAAATGGCTGCACTATCGATTGTATTAATTATGGGACTCTGATATGTATTGCCTTGTGCCCACGTACCATCAGGTGAACCTTCCAATGTATAACACTTCCCTACTTCTCTCTGGACTAGGTCACCCGTACACGGTGCTGCCGCAGTGCTCCAGATGTAATTGTCCCTGCTTAGTTCACATACCTGGTGTATAGTAAAACTGTACTGGTCGTGGCTTCAGTCCTAGTACCCCACCGCGGTAGAATGTAATGTTAAGGTGAGATACGGTAATAGTTTGGTGGACCATTGAGATGATTATTTATAAAAGTATGATATTTTAACTGGTGTGTATGAGTAGTATGGAAGCGTGAATGGATAATGCTGCAATTGCATATATTAAAATGGACAGCCGTCTGAATGACCCTTAAAATTAAATAGAGATCCAATTCAGTGTCTATTGTTTACAACAGCATTGGTCTTCTACAAAATGGCCGCCGATTACGGTATATAATTTTGTACTTAGCTACATCACTCTAGCGATGGAAACACGAAACGGGTTTACTGCGCATGCGCAGGTACAAAGTCATGGAAACGTCCTGGTGCTTGTTAATCCCCTGTGTTTTTCTGGTGGAAGTGATGTAGCGCATCATCAGGTGGCATTATTATGGCAAGGTGGCGGATATAAAAGGTCTAAAATCGCAATTTAGAACTAGTCCCCGTGAACAAACAGCGGCAAAACAGACATATGGGGCGTGCTACGTGGCCGGACTCTGTGTAGCTGACTGAGGCTGACATCGCTGTGCATGATATGGGAAAGTTATCATTGTGAATAATGGTATTTATAGGGCCCATTATTATGCTTGATTTACTACTACTAGGTACTGTGATGTTTATGCCAAGTGTGTAATGCCTACAGAGTGACTACCTGCCTGTAGCCTCTGTTGGAATCTCCTGACTGTAATGCATTGTAAAAAACTTATACGCTCCTACTTTTATATATCTGTTCAAATAAAGGTAATATTTTATGTAACCATAACTCCATAGTGGTTTCCACTTGTTTAATAAATTAGCGGAGTGTTACTATTATTGTCCTATATATAATACACACCAAAATGGTAAATTATTAGTGACCATGAGAGTGAACATCGTTTTGTGGTGTGGCATGTTTTTGAAAATTCTTATACTGATGCACTGCAGTCTGGGTTGGTGCTAACAGAGTCCTTGCCTGAGAGCAACTCGGGGTAAACTTCACCTGGCTGGTTCTGAGGCCTCCTTGCTGTGCTCAGTGTGTAGGCTCCTGCTGCTTCTTTAGCTAAGCTGCTAGCCCTTTCTCTCCTGCGAGGTGCCCGTATGGCAGGCAACTTGAGTCCTTTTTTAGTCCCTCGTCTCGGGTGACGGCTCCTGAACTGTCTATGTTGTTTTGCCTCTGGGCACAGGGTGGCTGGGCAACTTGGAATTCCCCACCTTCCCGTATCGATTCCCGGGACGTTAGACCCTGCACAGCCTCGGACTCTGGTGTACGTTCTTTGCGCTGTTCCTCTGGGGTGAGCATGGTGCGGCTCTGCTCTCCAGGTGTTCCTTCAACATTTCCTCAGATCCTAGCCTTGGTCCTCACGCTGTTAGCAAACCCGGGACGAGCTTAGCACTGCTCTGTCTGTCCCTGAGTCCTCCTCACAGTCCTCTTGGGAACTGAACTCCTGTACCTAGGATGCGCTTAGCACTGCCCGATCCTCAAGGTACTCTTCACAGTCCTCCCAGGAACTGAACTAAATAGCTCCGCCCCAGGCCAGAATTTATAGGGGAGCTCAACCTGAACCCGGGTCTTGGCCTGGAGTCAGAAGGTGTTGTGTGCGGTGTGAATACCCTTCTGTTGCTCTCAAGCATGACATTACCACCTGGGGGGGCAATAATGACACTGTGGCAATTGGATCCTGGGGTGCCACATCATACTTATATCTTATAGCTAACATCTATTTTCCCAATAGGTCTCTACAGCTCTTTGGAGATAGCTTTCGGGTGAAACTGGAGGAATTTGCCGGTTCCAGCCCCATCATTCTGGGAGGAGACTTCAACTTTCCACCAGACCCACGAATCGACGTCTCCACTGGTACGTCTTACCACTCTGTGCTGTCCGTCCGCTGCCTTGACAAACAATGGGAGAGATGATCCCTTGTGGATGTTTGGCGTATTTTTCCATCCGACCACAAGAGATTTTACTTACTTCTCTCATGTCTACTCTTCTTAGAGTAGAAATGACAGATTTTACATTTCCCACTCCCTGTTGGATTCCGAGGTGGAGGCAACAATAGGGACTATATTATGGTCAGATCACACTCCCATTTACCTCTCCTTACGCTTAAGTTTGGATAGCCAAAAGGAGTTCACGTAAACGATAACCTCCTTCGCGATCCAGTATGTTGATCAGACATTTCAGCTGCCATCACTAGCTTCCGCTCTGATCATGAACATGACCCTACTTCACCCACAATGAAGTGGGAAGCCCTAAAAAGCGTACTTAGAGGGATATTCATATCACATGGATCACGCATAAAAAAAACTCAGATCTCAAGAAATTACATCACTGCTCCGACAGATCTGTCAATAAGAAGCCACCCATAAGCAAGATCCGACTCATTTAGTGCTTTCCCAACAACTCTGCGACAAGACATAACCTGTTAAAAATTCTTGACCAAAAAGATTGGAGCTTCTGGGACAAAATATGAGCACACTTTTACCAACTAGGTAATAAAAGTGGCAAACTTCTAGCGAGGGCTTTACACCCCAGATCTATTCACACTACAATATCATACATCCAGAGACCAGACGGTATGCGAGCGCATAAAACCAATGAAATTTTGTCCATTTTCCATTAATACTACTCCTCTCTATATAACCTCCCGCGCCATAATAAGGATTTACCACTTCGTCAATTACAACAAAAAAGTACGTTCTTATCTCCAGAAATCCAGTTTACCGCCCTTACCACACTCTACCATAGCAGCCATGACACAACCTTTCTCATTAGACAAAATCACAGGTGGCTTTTCTGCCTTAAAAATTGGGAAAAGCCCGGGTCCAGACGGTTTCACGGTCAGTTTTTTTCAAGATATTTTCGAACCTATAAGGTCAAATCTTACTGGAGGTATGCAATCATGTTTCAGCAGGTGAATTCTTCCCTCCCCAAGCTCTCATGGCTCATGTTGTGGTGATCCCGAAACCGGGAAAGGACCCTTTGTCCTGCTGTAATTACCACCCGATTTCTTTGATTAATCTAGATTTAAAAGTTTATGCTAAGATAATTGCAAATAGACTGAAGACTGGCCTGTCAGATGTAATAGACGAGGACCAAGTTGGATTTGTCCTGGGGCGCTCCACGCCGTGGCGCTCATTGATTGGGCACGACGAAAGGGAGTCCCCATGTGCATTCTGTCGATTAGACGCTGAGAAGGCGTTTGAAATGATGCACTGGGTGTTTATGTTTGAGACCCTGAGACATCTAGGGTTGGCAGACTCCGCCATTCATAGCATACAAGCTCTGTATACTTGCCCCACCACCTGCATCCGGTTCAACTGATCCCTGTCAGCCTCATTCAACATATGTAATGGCACAAGTCAAGGTTGTCCGCTTTTCCCCCTGGTTTATGTCCTTTGTATGGAAGCCCTGGCCTCGACCCTCAGGGGAAACCCTTCCGTCCAAGGAGTTGGATCAGATTCTGGAGAGCACAAACTTGCTCTCTTTGCAGATGATCTTCTTCTCTTTATTACTAATCCATTGATCAGTATCTCCAATATCCTTTTGGAGATCTGATGATATGGCCAATTGAGCAATTTTAAAAACAACATGACTAAGTTAGAAATGCTAAGCTTCCTTTCCAGAGTTGGTGGTCCGCCTGTTGAGATCTGACTTTAAGTTTACATGGAAACCTGAGGCTCTCCAATATCTTGGCATTAAATTGACGCGTGAACCGGCCAACTTATTCACTGTTAATTTCCAACATACACTCAAGCAAACAGAGCTAGACCTTCTTAAATGGCATAAATTATCCCTAACGGCTGGGACAAATCCACACCATAAAGATGAATCTCCTCCCTCGCCTACTCTTATCTATTTCAAACACTCCCCTTTCTACTACCGGCTTCTTTCTTTTCCAGATTGAAGACAATGATTTTAAAATTTATCTGGTCCCATAATAGATCAAGATTATCATACAGTCTCCTGACCAGACGGGTGGATAGAGGAGGCGTAGGCTTGCCAGACCATTAATTATACCACTTTGCATCTCTAAGCAAATGTATCTTAGACTTGTTTCAACTGGAAAGGAAGAAGAAATGGGCACAGATAAAATCTGCTTTTTCTACATCCAATCCATTAGCTGTGAGCTGGTCCTCGGGTTTGGACTCGGAGCACCCTAACTCGTTTATAACCGGACAATTAAAACTATTCATACACAGATAAAATAAAGGCCTGCGACTGACTTCCATTCCAGGACCTCTGATGCTAGTCTACGAGAACCCTCATTTCCCCCTAGAAAGAGGTAGACGCTCATTCCTCAACACCTCACAATCTTTCTATCTGACACTTTCTATGTATGTAAATTAAGCGGGAATTAAAGACATTTCAACCTTATTTCCAGATCAGACATCTCCACCAGACGCCTGTTTTTTACATGCCAGATTATTCAACTACATTAAATCAATATGCCATGAAGACTTTTTCGCCCCCTCACGCAATTTGAGAAATGGTGTGTAGCTCGAAATCCTTTAGACCATGCGATTACGATGCTCTACACAGCGTTCCAAGTCACCCCGAACATAATACCAGAAAATATTCCAGCTTTTGCCACAAAATGGGAGCGTAACCCAGGAAAACACTGCACACCCATGGAATGGGAAAAAAATATTCATACTTGCCCCATAAGGCCTCCATCTCGGCAGTCTCTCAGAAACGCAACTACAAGGTGGTGGCGAGAGCACTGAACCAGTGGTCCCTGAGGTGCCTGCTAACGATGACGAGACGACTGGAGCTGAGCCAGCCGAGCCCGAGGAAGAGGTCCTGTGGGAGATTCGTAAGTGGTGCTGGAGGCCATGATCGAGGAGCCATCCAGACTCCGTAGAGGACGAGCTCGAGGGGGACGAGGCCATCAGCGATGAGGAAGTCGGGGTATCCGGGCTCTGTGCTTTATGGTGGGATCGTCACCAGCACGTTGGGCAGATCGGAGCTGCTGCCATGGCCGGGCACAGGACCATGCTTCACTTCCAGCCCAGGAGCAGCCTGACTTTGCCCAGCAGAGATTCCTGGCTGACCAGGCAGAGAGACAGCGTCGCCGTGAGAGTTGGTGGGTCCAGGAACAAGAAAATCTGTTGGCGAGGGACCGGGCCCGAGGGCTGCCAACGATTGCCCTGGACAACCGTAAGACAGGTAGGGTCACAGCTTTTAATTTGGACAACGGGTGGAGTTTCATCCGGGACCCAGGCCTGTATGAGGAGGTCTTTGTGAGCTGGTGGGAGTTGGAGGCTCACCTTCCCAAGGGACACCCGGACAGAGACCTGTATCGATGTGACAAAGTGAACTATGAGCGGCACCTTAGTCCCAGAGGGTGGTACGAAGTGGTGGACTAGAATATGAGTCTCCCGTTGTATATAGATAAAGATCACCGACAATTTCAACACCACACTCGGGTTTATAAATGCATATATGTTTTTATTACAAATTAGATCAAATCACACAAGATAAAACCATCCCCTAAAACAACTCCAAGACAGTGTGGATACAGTTACATATTTTTGATTACAGGCCTGTATACCATAACAGTACAATCAAGACTATGTCAGCATAAGATGGGTTTCAAATTCACATTAATCCATATACCTCTCTTCTCCCCTTTTCATGTCCTCAATTGATATAGAATTGTATATTATAGCCATCCCACATCCATAATATAGCAATATTCACATGTAAGATTGTCACCATACCGCACAACACTGCCCAGCACCTCAACGTTTCGCTCACCGCTTCGTCAGGAGGCGCTGAGGTGCTGGGCAGTGTGGTGCGGTATGGTGACAATCTTACATGTGAATATTGCTATATGATGGATGTGGGATGGCTAAAATATACAAATCTATATCCCTGTCCTCAATTGAGGACATGAAAAGGGGAGAAAGGAGGTATATGGATTAATGAGAATTTGAAACCCATCTTATGCTGACATAGACTTGATTGTAGTGTTATGGTATATAGGCCTGTAATCAAAAATATGTAACTGTATCCACACTGTCTTGGAGTTGTTTTAGGGGATGGTTTTATCTTGTGTGATTTGATCTAATTTGTAATAAAAACATATATGCATTTATAAACCCGAGTGTGTTGTTGAAATTGCCGGTGATCTTTATCTGGTTCAGTTGAAAATTGAGATTATGCGGCTAGTGATATATTTAAGATAATGGACCCTAGAATTTTGTTAGTGATTAATTATCTCCCGTTGTATATAGTTGTTATTATGTGCTGTGTATAATGCTGAAGGACCATGCGTGAACTGTTTTGATATGTTGAGCCTCTGGACTGTCACCCGTTAAGCCAAAGGACTCTGTAATGTATGTATTTCAGCAGCCCGGTGATGATATGAACAAAGCAGAAGTGAAGGACACTACCACCGGGACTGCAATGTAACCCGGCCCCATTTAGGCTGGATTTGAATTCTCTATTTTTTCTTATTTGGTCCCGATGACCCAGTAACGTTGAAAGTAAAAATACCTTCCGGAAGGGAAACAAAGCACTGAGTATGGCTATTGTTTGTGTGTTAATAAAAATCTAAAATTTTAACCTGTACCAGGTTGGGTCACTCACGAACGAGTGAATTTAACCAAGGGGGAATGTGGCGCCCCACTGGTCGGGATGCCACAGAGAGGTACTGCACCCATAAAAGTAGTACTCCTGTTGCTGAGGAATTGGGATACTGCATAAAGGACCCTCATTACACGCATCCACACACACCCTAGGTAGGGGACTGTGGGTGGACCTGCTGAAGGGAGAACCCAGTCCCATGGGAGGAGCGACAGGGTAGAAAAGTGTGTGGGTGGGAGGAGTATTAGAGGGTTGGACAGTGTGTGAGGAAGAGCTCCTTTGGGGAGCGAGGAATAGGCGACGGCGGATAAGCTGTCAGGACTGAAGGGGATCCTAGGGGCACCAGGTGTTGCAGTGCGCCCAAATCCAGACGCGGTTTGACAACCGGGCGGAGGGGTTCAGTCCCAGAATGGAGGACCGGCTACGAGAGTGGTACTGGTGTTTATGCCTGAGCCGCCGAACCGGAGGCCCGAGCTTCTTTAAGAAGTCATAGCCCACACCCGATGCACCCAGGAAAAGGCACTGCAGAGGATCCCGAGGACTCAGAGAGAAGTCGCTCAGTTAGAGAGGATCCGAGGGAGCTGGCTTCAGGCTCTGCGCGCTGAGGGAGACAGGAGAGAGCGCAGGAAGGGACCGGACAGGATCAGCAGGCACTCCACTGAGGGACCCAAGTGAAGCATCCTAACTTCCAGCGACTACTCAGGCCAGGCAGAGCCAAAAAGACTGTGTTTAAAGAACTGCCAGTAAACCCGTTGCAAGTTGTAAACTGTGTGTTGCAGTTTATTCACCTGCGCCTGAGGAGCCGCCGACCGCAGCATAAGAAGAACAAGCAACACGGCCTGGTGTAGTTGTGCTCCTGGGTAAATCAAAGACTGATCCATAACTCCCATCATCCACGACTGCCCCAGGGATCCTGCTCCACCTACGGGGAGCAAAACCACCTTGCTGCTTCAAAATCACCCCGGAGGTCTGTCCCACAGCGTCGGTAAGCTTGCCGGAGCCGTAAGTGGCATCACAAGTCACTATTCCTATTATTTTTATTGAACAGAAAAAAACAGCACTGTTGCGCCACACCAACTAAATTTCACCACAATGTGGTTCTATTAAATGAACACTAACCTTTCTAGGTTGTGCACGAATCTGCACAACCAGATTAAGCGTATAGGGAAATAGGATCCATAAGGTTGATAATCATCAGTCTTCTGTGTAGAGAGAAGATATTTTACGCTCCTTGAGTTAGTAGAAATCACTTCCTTGTCTCGTCAGAGCCGGCTGATCATGTGGTGGACACAGGTGGAGTTTGGATAATGTACTGCCAAGTCCTGTGGACTTGCCCAAGTAGCTCACTACACCGCGCTCCCCGAAGGGAGAATGGGTAGGAATGATAGAAGGAGCGGTGTACTGATGTTAGAATGCGGCGCTAGGTAACACAAGATCAAGCCTTCATAGATTTACCTTAGGTTTATTACACAAAGCTGCAGGGTGCAACCACAACGCGTTTCGACACACAAATCGGCATCTTTCTCAAGTTATTTTTATTGACTATTCCCCTTTTTCAGCGACTACCAGGGCCACGGGACAAGGCAACAGGCCGTGACGTCCCAAGTAAATCAACGCCCAGAACCGGGTACACCACGGCCCTGGGGCAGGTCAGCAAGAGATCCAATCCCCAGATTCTGGTAAAAGGTTGAATACACGAACCGTGGGAAACTGGTGGTTGAACTGAACAACATTTGCAGGATGGAGGAACTTGTTGCCCACAGTTCATCAGACGAGGGTAGCCTTACGAGACATTGTGACGTGTGGTCCCTGTGAATTTTGTTTAGGGAATTGCCCGACCTGAGGTCCTGGGTTTTGCGCAGGGTTGACTGTTAGAGCCAATCATTCTCGGCCTCAGGAGGCCAATACATAAAGCAGTGGAGCGCCATTTCGCCCTTCCCTCCCCCCTCATCTTCCCATTTTTCTTTCTCTCTCTCTCTTAATCTAGTTGAGACTTATTATTTTATGTCACGGAGTTTAATTTGTTATGTTGGTTATATCTTACCGGGCATCACTCAGCTACCCACTGCATAGCCGATTTGTTAATTCTCGTTTAATTTACGACTATACTTATAACGCTAGTTATTATGGTATTCAATATCTTTTGAATATGTCATATTGGCCGCTCCATAAGCAACCCTCGTGGTCTTCATGCTATTGACACCTATTATTCGTATTGGTCACCGATAGTTTTATTCCCTGTATTAACGAAATGTTCAATAAAACTTGATTTACTAAAAAAATGCAGGTTATTTACTGCAAGAAATCTTCATGTAATAACAAAACATCAGACTTTGCTGCAGAAAAAAATGCCCTGTGTGAAAATAGTCTTATATCACTAATATTATTGGGAAGGGAGAATCACATATTGGTGAAGACGAGACCATCAGCCGCATAGTCACTCTAGATGATGTCTCTATCTATTTACTAGTACAGAGGCTGATGTCCATATCTGACTCAAGCGGACGGATGTATTCTGGCTTCTCACAGACAGGGGAGCTATAAAGAGGTGAGTTAATATAATTTATTATTTTTGTATGTGCGCCAGCAGGGGGGGAATATCCAAGATGTGTGGGCATATAGTGTGATGGTGGCCATATCCAGGATGGAGGGGCATAACCAAGATGAGGGCTATATCCCGGATGTGGTTCTTATCATGGATGGGGCCATATTCATGATGGGGGGCCATGTACCAGGAATGGGGGGGCCATAGTAAGTATGTGGGTGCCATATCCCAGGATGGGGGCCATACTCAGGTTGGGGAATCATATATTATCTGGCCCAGTACAGGAACATTACCCCCATGGGTATCAGCAGATCTTCCCCCCCATATCAGTACATTATAACCACATTTCTTGCTTAATTTTTCTCCTATTTTCCTCCTCTAAAATCTGGGTGCATCTTATGGTCCGGTGCGTCTTATAGTCCAAAAATATGGTACATGTTACCTGTCCCAAGTCCATCTTCAGTTTTTTTTTTTGAGAAGCTTAGTGATGAGATCCTGAGCATCGAGGTGAAGCGCTGGATCACAATCCCACCAAACAATGTCATCTCTTATTAGAAAATCACAAAAAATAAACTTTAATGAACAATATCATAAATCATAGCTTCAAAATAACAAAGCAAGTAACTAAACCAAGCAGTTAGTGGATTATTTACCATTCAGAATTTTTCATCAATCTCAATTTCATCTTTCACATTAAATGGAACATCTCCCAGGAGGAATTCGTACAAGATGATGCCCAGTGCCCACCAGTCTGCAGATCTTCCATAACCTTTCTTCAGGATGACCTCAGGGTCTATGTACTGTTGGGTGCCACTAATCTGGAAACCGAGAGAAGATTAGACTGATTAAACTAGTTTTAGGAAATTATCTCTCCATAAAACCACAATAAGGGTATGTGCACATCAGTCGTTTCTGCATCTTTGCAGAACGACCGGGAACCGGTGGAGAATGGCAGAACTGAGTTTTCTGAACTCGCCAGTGTCCCTGGTTTTGTTAGTGTTTTGCTAACGATTTGCGATCGGGTTACTAGCGTTTGGACAGCGTGTTCTTGGCGATTTCCCCGGCGTTTTTCTTAGCGATTTCCAGACTGGTCTTTGATGCACTTGTTCAGCTGGACCCGCTGGAAAAACGCTGAAAAGAAATCGCTTGCTCTATCTTTGACAACCGGTGGCAAACCGGTGAATAAACTGAAATCGTCAAGACAAAAATCGTTCTAATGTAGACAGAGATTTCTAAACTCCATTGACTAGCATGTTAATCTAACCGGTGGCTAGGATTAACATAAATTAACATAAAACTCAGCGGAAACCGCCGACGGAAAACGTTCAAACACAGCCCACAAAACGACTGATGTGCACATACCCTAACAGAACACAAATTCTCAGTGGAAAAATTCTCCAGAGAAGAAACAATAGGTGGCTGAGAACTATCATGAATAACTGAATTTAAGTAAGTGACACTGACCTCGACATCACTGAACTCTCTGGCAATGTTCTTAGCCGGTTCATCGTGGTTGTCATTTTCTGGTGTCAGGAACCCAAGTTTTGATATCCCAAAATCTGTCACTTTTATGTGCCCTGTAGATGTTATCATGAGACAGTAAAAAATAAGCTGATCTTAGCCACGCAGACCATGTAATAATAATGATAACCCCCCTTTATTACCTCACAAGGGCCACTAAGGCTACTTTCACATTTGCGTTCGGCCTGCTTGTGTTTGAGATGCAGACGCAAATGCATGACTGAATGCAATCACAGTTTTGTGAACGCAGCGTTATTAATCTGCATGCGTTCACAGACAATTCTCCATAGAAAACCATTGTAAAAGGTCCCGGCCATAGGAAATCATGCCAAACAGGGAGGGAGAGGATGGAGAAGGGAGGAGGGAGGGGAGAGACGGAGACGCTGTTTCCTTGCAGTGTCATCCGGAAGCCTGTGCGGCTCCTCTGAGCTGCATGTATTCTATGTGCGCTTCAGGACGCTGTGCGTACGAAGCAAGCATCCTGAAAAATGAGACATGTTCGGAGGGCGCCGAGAATAAACGCATCCAAACGCAACGCAGCCAAATGCACTATGCATCCCCATGTTAAACATAGGAATGCAGTACGCATGCGTTTGGCTGCGTTCTCATACGCTGCGTCACGAACGCAAATGTGAAACCAGACTTACTTGTATGGCTTCAAGTCTCTATGCACTACTCCAATGCTGTGCAGATATTCCACAGCAAGAACCATCTCTGCAACGTAGAACCGGGCCAGGACACAGGTAAACGACCCCTAGTTCTCAAAAGGGTCCAAACAGTCTCCACCTAGAGAATGATATATGGCGTTTGAGGAATTATACAACACACCACACACAATGAATAAGAAGATGTGAGCGGAGACATTGGGGAAAGATAGAAAAGGTGATGTGAGCAGACAGGGGCTGAGTATAATACAATGTATATGACCTACCTCCTATATACTCCATCACCATGCAAAGATGGGATCTTGTTGTAAATAAGCACAGCATTGAGGTCAAGAAGGGACAATCCACGAAAGTCAACATATCTCACTCTAGATAAAATTAATTATTTTGTTAATAGAAGATCAACCTTCTTCTTATCAATCATCTTCATGGCACACCTTGTTTGGAGACTTTATGGTATTATAAGTAGATCACACTAGGGAGAAGGAAAAGCCATGTTTTATAGAAATCATCATATGTTTTTCGGTATTAATGTACCCCTTTACCACCTATGACATATATGTATGTTTGATGTTGGATCACGCTCTGCGCTCGCATCATTCCCTGCACATACCGGCTGATCTGATCAGCTGACGTGTGACGTGATCACAGGGTGCTGATATGTTGCCCTGACAGCGAATGATCAGATGATGACCCCTGTCACTGTCATGACTCACTTCTTGTGAGCAATCCCTGATCACCAGCATTCACAGGTGATGGTGATATCTGGAGTATGTGGAGTGGACAGCTGTGGATCTTCACGGCTCTGTACTGAAGGAGTGATTGGACACTGCAGTGTTGAGGCGCCCTATTGGAAAGTTTTTAAAAATATGAAAAAAGTTAAAAAAAAAAAACAAAGTTCACCCCGCTTTTGCCCCATTGGAAACAAAAGTTAAAAAATAATTAAATATTTAGGAGTTTTAAAAAAAAATATATGTACAAACGTCCAAATTAATTTTTTTTGGTTGCCGCAACATTGCAATAAAATGCAATTACAGGTGATGAAACTAGCGCATCCACCCAAAAATGGCATTATTATAAATGTCAACTCAAAATGCAAAAAATAAGCCCTCACACAGCCCCAGATCCCGAAAAATGAGAACTAAACGGGTCATGGAAAATGGCGCCAAGAGCATACCGTATATACTCGTGTATAAGCCGACCCGTGTATAAGCCTACCCCCCTACTTTTGCCCCCAAAACCTGGGAAAACCTATTGACTCGTGTATAAGCCGAGGGTGAACCCCAGCACAGGTATACAGCCCCCAGCAGTGTGGTATACAGGCCCCCCCAGTGGTATACAGGCCTCCCCAGTGGTAGTATACAGCAGCGTCCCCAGTGGGAGTATACAGCAGCCTCCCCAGTGGGAGTATACAGCAGCCTCCCCAGTGGGAGTATACAGCAGCCTCCCCAGTGGTATATACAGCGGCCCCAGTGGTATATACAGGCCCCAGTGGTGATATATACAGGCCCCAGTAGTGGTATATACAGGCCCCAGTGGTGGTATATACAGGCCCCAGTCGGTATACACCCCCCCATCGGTATACAGGCCCCAGTGGTGGTATATACAGGCCCTAGTCGGTATACAGCCCCCCCATCGGTATACAGGCCCCAGTGGTGGTACATACAGGCCCCAGTCGGTATACAGCCCCCCCATCGGTATACAGACCCCAGTGGTGGTATATACAGGCCCCTGTCTGTATACAGCCCCCCCTTGGTGCCGCAAACCTGTAAAGGAATAATCATTATACTTATCCCTGTCCTCGCCGCCGCCGCTGCTCTGCACCGCGCTCCTCTGGCTTCATCCGGCTTCTTCCGGCGCACAGACAATGACGTCATTGCCTGCGCCCACCGGAGCCGGAAGAAGCCGGATGAAGCCCGAGGAGCGCGATGTCGGCGGCGGCGAGGACAGGGATAAGTATAATGATTATTCCTTTACAGGTTTGCGGCACCAAGGGGGGGCCTGTATACTGATTGGGGGTAGCTGTATACCGATGGGGGGGGCTGTGTATACCGAGTGACTCGCGTATAAGCCGAGGGGGGGACTTTTCAGCCCAATTTTTGGGCTGAAAAACTCGGCTTATACGCGAGTATATACGGTAATTCTTTTTTTGAAAATTTTCTGAATTTGTTTTCACCAATTAGATAAAAGGAAATGCATATATGTTTGGTATCTATGAACTTGTACCGCCCTGAGGAATTATACTGACACATCAGTTTTACGATATAGTGAACATGGTGAATACAAAAAACCAAAACCATTGTGGAATTGTACTTTTTTTGCAATTTCGCTGCACTTGGAATTTATTTCCTATTTTCTAGTACAATATATGGTTAAATGAATGATGTCATTAAAAAGTACAGCTTGTCCCACAAAAAACAAGCCCTCATCAGGGGCGGATTAAGGGTAGCCCCAACCCGAACTACCATGTGACATGTCACATGGTCATCTTTTTATAGATCATGTGATAGATAGATCACATGATTAGCGTATAGGTGCACATCTGTAAAAGCCAAAGGAGAAAAACAGTGGCGCATGAAGCACGGCACACATTTAATTCCACCCTTATATACAGCTCCATACATAACATAGGGCTATACTTAATAGAGCAGGGGTGGAAAATTAGTTTACCATAGCCCCCTGCATACAGCAGGAACCAACAGAGCCCTCCGGCTGCAACAGGAGCCCACACATAGCCTCCAGCTGCAACAGGAGCCCACACATAGCCCCCTGTCTGCAACAGGAGCCAACAAATAGCCCCTGGCTACAATAGGAGTCCACGCATAGCCCCCTGGCTGCAACAGGAGTCTACACATAGCCCCCTGGATGCAGCAGGAGCCCACACATAGCCCCCAGCATACAGCAGGAGCCCACAAATAGCCCCTTGAAGGTAGAAGGAACCCATACATAGCCCTTATATATAGCAGGAGCTCCACATGGTCCCTGCATGTAGCAGGAGCTATACACAGCCCCTGTTTACAGCAGGAACAAACACTTTTAACAAGTTAACAATTTGTTAGCATCCGGTCCTGGCTGTAACACACATTATCTGCTGAGCATGGAGCAAGAGTTTGGTGCCCAATTGATCGGGACACCACATAGGGGTAACTGCACCCATATAAGAGTGTGTAGTATTCCTGTGACCAGGGAATTGGGATGCTGCACAAAGGACGCTCATAACAGACATCCACACACACCCTAGAATAGGGAACCGTGGGTGGACCCACTGTAGGGAGGACCCAGTCCCTGGGAGGAGCTCAGAAGGGGAGAAAAGTGTGTGGGTGGGAGGAGAGTTAACCCAGTCTGAGAAGAGAGCTCCGTTGGGGAGTTAGGAGTGCAGGACGGTGGAGAAGCCATCAGGACAGAAGGAGATCCTAAGGGCACCAGGTAGTGCAGTGCACCTGAATCCGGATCTGGTATGACTACCGACCGTAGGCATCTGTCCCAAGACAGAGGACTGTCTCTGAGCACGGCGCGGGAGTCTATCCCTGAGCCGTCGACCCGGACATTCTAGAGGAAGTCATGAACGCCCAGCGCATCCTTAAAAAGGCCCCACATAGGGTCTGGAGGACCTGGAAAGGAGTCCTTCAGAGAGGATCCGTGGGAGCTGGTGACCCGCCCAGGGGTCTATGGGAACTCGGTATCCAGGTGTTTACTGTAAGGGGATGTCACTGGTGGCCTGCCCGGACCCAACTCTGGGGTCACTTGGAAAAGGGGAAAAACAAAAATGGGAAATAATAAAGTCTCGTGACGCCACCTGCAGTTTCTGGTGATCTCACCAGCGCTGCTGTCAGACCGCCGGAGATGATGGTATTGCAGCCAGTTGATAACGCTCCCTGCAGGCGGAGCGGGATCCCAGGGGCAGTGTAGCTGCTGTGCTGGCTGTTGTGGTAGCAGCTCTGTGGATTAGCTTAATAGAATAAGACACTGGAGGTTTGCTGACTCTGTACGGGTACTTTACTGGCAACAGTTCTTAGTAGTTCAGGTACACAGTTACATAGTCTTTGTTGGTAGCTGGCTGGGTAGTCACTGGGGAGAATACAGTCCCATTTATAGGTTCCCAGAGTGTTCCTTCCTTAGTACCTTCACTGTCTTCTGTGTCTTTGCTTGCGCCTCCTTACTCTCCTTACGATCCTTGCGCTGTCCTGCACAACCCACTTGTCTACCAGGCCCGTTGGGTGCTATGAGATTACTCTTCTTCTCTAAGGGGCTCGACCCAGTTTAGTGCTGTGGGGGAAATTATTAAATTTCCTTATCAATATGTAGCTATTAGAGATCATATTATATGTTAATATCACAAATATAACCAAAGTACTAATATTCTGGATAAAATATTAAGTTTTTCTATATCAATTAATATGTATATTAACAGATAAGAGTTGTTCTCTTCTCTCTCTCCCTTTCATAGTTTCTCTATATGTTTTTCCCCTCTTTCTGTCAGTATTTCCTTCAACTGCTTTCCTGACTATACTGGTTTCCTTTTTGCCTCCATCTTGTCTATTTTTTTCCATATATTTTATATATCTCTGCTTCCCTCTGTATCCCCAACCCCCTTGCTGTTCTTGACTATTTTATGGTTTAAGTTGAGTTTTGCAGAAGCTGTGTAGATCCATCTGGACAAAGGACGTGGGATGAATGGGAAACAGACAGATAAGGTGCCAGGATGAGGCCTGCATTGAAAGGAGTATCAAGGATGGAATGTGGAATGACCTTGCATGTTACCAACTACCAGCTTGAAGATGACACCCGGCCAGGAGGTGTGAATACAAGAAAGAAGACAAAGGACTCATTAAACTAGCCAATATACTCATAGACATTAGCTTAAACCCACCTGACTTTTCACATAATCCCACCTTGCTCTCTGATTATGTACGCCCATTCTATGGATTATAAAATGTAGTGTATCCGGAAATGTAGTTGTTGTTGCTGTGATGTTGCCATTGTAGTTACTTGATGAACATAATATAAGATTGAAACAGATATCAGTCTGATTTATTCTTATAGTGGTACCATATGTTCATAGTCTTAATTTGGAATGACTAGTGAATGAGCAAGACGCGAATGCCGTACTAAAGTGACCTCGGCATTTTTGGCGCCCAGCACGTGGGGCGTGATCTGTGGTCCACGGCTCTCCGGACCTACGCGTGGATATCTGTGGACGATCTGTGACGACTGACGAGGATTGATCACCCTCCAGAGCACGAGGTAAGTGGAAAGACACATTCATATGTGCTGACCCTTCCTCGTGTCTCAGTCGTTATAGATTGTTCTGTGGGTGTCTAGTGGGTACGGGGGGCAAGCGGTCGTGTGGTGAGACCGTGTTTGACCCAGCATCACGTCTGAACCAGCAGCATATGAGTCACGCAGCCTTCTGCGCGTGTCTGTGTTTTCACCACGTCTCCTCCACTGGTCATTAACATTCTGTAGCTGTTAACCCTTCCCGTGACTGTTATTGTGCATTGAAACGTATAGTGAGACTTGATAGGCATGTGTGCTGGAGGACGGTGTAATGAAAGTGAAAGGAGACGCAACCTCTGTGATGTAATAGTGAAGGAGAATTTCTTCTGAACTGAAATACCGTAGCAAAGTAATCTGTAAGCACTGGGTCTCAGTGTTAGGGGAGCATAAGAGCCGGCTGGCTTTTATGACTCAGGGGTGTTGTTGAGTAGGGGCTCCGCACCTCAGAAGTGTTGTTGAGTTGTGGCTCCTCACTTCTTGGATCGGAGACGGAGCGTGGAGCAAATTAGCTCTATACTTCGTAGAAAGAACGGGACACTGAATCAGCAGATTCTGTGTTCGGAGGTACATTGAGTTGGAGCTCTGTGCCGGGTGATAATACAGTGTATGGAGTTGGAGCTCTGCACTTGTGAGTTAGTTGGCAGAACGCGGTGTCCATAGACCCAGCGTTGGGAAGCACATGGAGTTGTTGCTCTGTGCTTAGGCATCAAAGACAAGTTTAGAGACAATAGGCTTTGTATTTGTCTGCACGTGGAATTTGGATTCTGTGTGCAGTGGTATGTTGAGTTGGAGCTCCGTATCACTAGACTGAATACAGAGGCGACAAGCCTGGTATTCACTCGAGCACGTGGAGTTGGGGCTCCGTGCTTTAAGGGGAGGGTGTGCGGCAGTTGAGCGGCACACTCGGTAGAGCTGGGAGTACGTAGTACTAAGTACTGTATACTCATTGAAGTTGATCTGGGTTGAGTTGAGTTGGAGCTCCTTAAGCCGCAGGGAAAGGTACGTGGAACTTGGGTTCCGCCCCTTGGGAAAGAGCAAACTAGAACACGTGATCGCTTGGGCTCCGTGTTCCTTAGGTAAAAGTATCACCGTACGTGGAAGCCGAGACTCCAGACGGTGGGGACCCAGTGTTGTTTATTGTTGCTAGCGTTCTGAGCTGCAGTTTGGACGTAGTATTGAGTCATGTTGCGTCTTGTAGTGCAGAAGAAGACCGTCCCTCATAAGCTGGATGAGAATGTAGCAGAGGCAAAAATGTTAGTGGAATCACGGGAAGGCAAGCAAGCTGTTAAGAATGTGAACAGGTTGTACACGCAGGATTGCTTTGTCAAAGAGATTGCAGCCGTCTATATAAAATGATTCTATCCAGAGAGAAAAAGGCAAGTTGAAAGACAGAGGATTGCTAGATCAGGCACAAGTTTATTTACGAGTTGCAAATAAGTTTGAAAAGTGAGAAATGAAGAGAAGTAGATGGAGAAGAAGGAAAAGATGATGCAGAACCTGTGTTTGATTATAAGTTGCTTCCTAACAATAATTTTATACAGTGTAAAATGGCCGCCACGCCATTGTTATTGAGTACGCTATCCCAGCCACCACCCTATAATGGCGATATGAGGTCCTCGGATGTGTGGGTGTGTCCTGTTTGTGGCCACTCCAGCCTTCCAGGCGACACGGTGGGCGAGAAGCCAAGCCATAGGTCCCACTGATGTATAGGATGATGATGATGATGACTGAGCCCCTTTCCCCTTCCCCATCTCTTTTTCCGGTACCATCCAGCTTGATCTCTAATGCTCTGCTGCAGCCGCTGGACCTGATACAGGCTCCTCAAATCCCCTTTATGTATGAAGTTCAGGCTAGCCTGTGTTTACTTAACCGTCCTACAAAATGTTGTGCTGAAATAATTATTATATCAGATTTGGATTTAACTAGGATATATATAGTGTGTTCAGATGCAGAAAATGCCTTAGGTTAAATAAAATGTTTTTAGCCTAGTAGAAAGGGTTAAGTGAAGTTTGTAATGTCCAAGAGACATTTCATTGTTTGTATGTCTGTTATCTGTATGACTTTGCTTGTACTCCTGTGTCTTCAGCTCTGGGAGGGGCTGGGCGCGAGGCTGCGTTCCTTTTTACATGCTTAGTAGTTTTCCATAATATTGAGGTTCTTTCCTTAGATGAATAACTAAAGTTTTTCTGGAGCCTAGAGGGAGGGGAGGAGGTGAGCTGCTTCGTAGGCATTAGCTTGTAGCTCAAGGTCTATATATTGTAGTGAGGAATAAACTACCCCCACGTCTCCCTAAGATTTTTCTTAAAGCAGTTCCTAGTTTCAGAATGGTTGAAGTAAATTAGAATAAGGTGTATATAATCTTGTGGAGATTATTCTGTTTCATTGAAGTCATGCCGACTGTCACTACACTCTGTTCACAGTCTGTCTATCAATATATTTTATTATTTTTCATGTCATGAAAAGTTTTTAAAGTTATAAAGAATAAATGAAAAGCCACGGAATCTTAGATAATGGCTAGAATTGTTAGTTGTATATAGCTACAAGTGTGAAACAGTTAATCAAATTTATGAGCCCTGTTTGAAAAAGAAGAGTTTCTTTTTCTATCTTATGAGACTCAGAATTCCTTATCTAAACCAGCTGTGTATGACCTTGTAGAAGCTGTCTGTATTAGAAGGAGGGGAGGGAGAGAGTGAGAGAGCCAAAGAGAGGGGGGGTGAAGGTGGAATCTGCACACTGTGACATGCAGACTGGAATCTTATCCGTCTTTCCAAGAATTCTGAAAGGCAAAGATGGATTTTTCACATTTATGATAGTTTGATATTAATAATAATGTCTAATATTGAATACAATAATAGTAATCAGATTTTTATTGATTTATATGAGTGAATGTTGTCAATAGCCACCTGCAGCACAGGGATAATTTAGCTAGAGATGTAGTTATGGCAGGTGAAACTTTCCCTTATTTATGGGTGTTGTGTGTTTTAAAAATTAAGCTATCTAGAGGGAAGATTAATATACTGAGTGCCCAAGGGGAAATAATATATATTGACGCTGTGGGGAGGTGGTACTAGACAGGAAAATCTAACTACAATGTGATGAAGTTATTGTTAAGGTAATGGATCCAGAATGTATAAGGTATATCGATAAGCAGGAATATAGATTGTATCTTAAAGGGATACTCAATTGAGTCAATGTGAGATGTTAGAGATGGAAATTAGCAAGTTTGATGAAAAAAAAAAAAAAAAAAAAAAAAGGGGGGAGGTGGAAAGACAAGAAAGGAAAAAATAGTTAGGTCCTTTATCAGGATTGTGGACATCTTGTGGGTTTGTCAAGGCCAAGGGAGTTTGAAACTATGGAAGGGAGTGAACCACTCCTCCACACCTCCTTAAATTCTTTCTATTAGAGCAGTCTTTGTTCTTTACTGTGTAAGAATATTTTTTGTAGTTCTTTTCCATATGGGAGGGGTAAGGATCTTTCTGGAGAAAATGCTGGTAGCAGGAATTTTGAATTAAAGGTGATGTTACACATGTCTGCTCTGATGTACAGCGCCCATATATTATAAGAATTTTCTAATCTCTGAAATTAATACAAATTTTTTAAGTTTTTATTGCAGATATGTTTATAGACCAAAGAGATTTTATGCTGGATAATGGTAGGATCCTCACATGAGGTAATCAGAATATTTGGTTCTGACTTGCACTTTCTGAGCGAATGGAGCGATTTCCGGTTGAAGAATTCCTTAACAATACGGTAAGCCTACTAAATGCAGTATTGGTATATTACAGTGAGGTAAACACCATGTTGCCAGTCTAGGATGGTATAATCATACTGACAATCACCACAGGTGTCCTGTCCTCTCGGAGGTAGAAGGCAAGCTACAACAAAAGGTAGGAAAGGTAGTGGTGGGTGGTTGCCCCATCCCAGCCGGGTTGTGTCTGGCGGCCTGAGCCCTCTCTATAGTCGACTGCCTTATAGGGACTGACCGAACCACTAACAGTGTTAAACTAGGAGTCGTGAGAGGGGACAGGGCAGGCCATGATGTCTCTTATCAGCAAAAGTTAGACTGGTTTCTGCTTGGCCTCACTTTACGCCTCAAAATAGGTCACTGGTGAGATCAGGTGAGTACCTCCTAGTTCGCTCCTGGTACAGGTAAAAGCTGTGTATACTATCCTGCATTATTCTTGCACACAACACAACTCAGAAAGGTATGGGCTTCGGGCAGCAATCGCTCCATGGGTTTGGAAATTGCAAATAGTGAGCGGACAAGGAAACCAAGAAAATTGTATAAAAATTGTCCTAATATGTGTAAATCTCTTTTTCCTATCTAAGGTATTATAGAATGTCAAACATAGCCTAGTTAAAATGTTTTTAGAATAAGTAAGTACAGGAGTATATAATATGGTTTTTGTATGATTTTGTTGTGTATCTCTTTTCTCTTGTGGATAACTGTGCTTCTTTGCAGATATTTAAGAAGTCCATATCCTTTGTATACCCTCCATAATGATAGTGGTATATGATAAAATGTTCAAGGGAGGATGAGTCTTGTATTTTTAATGTTATATGTTATTAATAGTGTAAAACTGATACACAATTCCCCAGGCCGTTTCTAATATGTTCTGAGGTTTTCGTTAGTAGGAACCTTTAAACTGGGATTTTGTAATGAAAACAGTTCTGTAAGTATAAATTTACTCAACTAATATATACGATATATGTATGATATTTACTAGCTGTGTGGGGATGGTAAGCTCCGATCTAGGTTACCTATAGTCTGCACAGGACAATGCACCTTGATTAAATTAGGAATGCAGTTCAGAATCTTGCCATGGGACCCGATGTCTGTTTATAAACTAGCCAGAAAACAAAGAAGCCTTGATCAGTTACACATGGGATATGAGGAAGACCCTCAGGTATACATTGATGCTATTGGTGTGCCAAGGGGGGTGCCTGACCAGTTTAAGGCCCAAAATCAGGTATATGCTGGATTTGCTTCCTTAATTCCACAGGTACAGATCAATAAGAACGTTGATTGGATTAATTACATATATTACAGTGAGTAAAGGTTTGTCAACTATGGCCGAGATGCTTTCCAGGGTATAGTTGAGGAACTAGGTCCCAATACTAGAATGACTCTTCAAAACAGGTTGGCCCTTGATATGTTTTTAGCTGAAAAGGGCGGGATCTGTGGAATGGTGAAAGAGGAGGAAATGCCCAAAGGAAAATCCCATAAGCAGTCTAAGAATCTCCCCTATTATCATACCCAGTTGAGGGATTTGAGTTAAGGGACAGTGGGAGAACTCCATGTGAGGCTAGAGTAGGATTCAGGTGTCTGGGGACCTTTCACAAGGAAAGGGTCTCTGAGATGCTTGGATGAAGAAATCCCTTTCCCTTTTTCCCATCACATGGACAGTCTCAGAGGTTCCTGAATTCTCTAGGGAAACATTAGGAGAAGTTGTAAATAGAAAAATTAATATTTAGGGGGGATTGTGGGGGAAATTATTAAATTTCCTTATCAATATGTAGCTATTAGAGATCATATTATATGTTAATATCACAAATATAACCAAAGTACTAATATTCTGGATAAAATATTAAGTTTTTCTATATCAATTAATATGTATATTAACAGATAAGAGTTGTTCTCTTCTCTCTCTCCCTTTCATAGTTTCTCTATATGTTTTTCCCCTCTTTCTGTCAGTATTTCCTTCAACTGCTTTCCTGACTATACTGGTTTCCTTTTTGCCTCCATCTTGTCTATTTTTTTCCATATATTTTATATATCTCTGCTTCCCTCTGTATCCCCAACCCCCTTGCTGTTCTTGACTATTTTATGGTTTAAGTTGAGTTTTGCAGAAGCTGTGTAGATCCATCTGGACAAAGGACGTGGGATGAATGGGAAACAGACAGATAAGGTGCCAGGATGAGGCCTGCATTGAAAGGAGTATCAAGGATGGAATGTGGAATGACCTTGCATGTTACCAACTACCAGCTTGAAGATGACACCCGGCCAGGAGGTGTGAATACAAGAAAGAAGACAAAGGACTCATTAAACTAGCCAATATACTCATAGACATTAGCTTAAACCCACCTGACTTTTCACATAATCCCACCTTGCTCTCTGATTATGTACGCCCATTCTATGGATTATAAAATGTA
Source organism: Allobates femoralis (assembly GCA_033576535.1). Classification (NCBI taxonomy): domain Eukaryota; kingdom Metazoa; phylum Chordata; class Amphibia; order Anura; family Aromobatidae; genus Allobates; species Allobates femoralis. The sequence continues at coordinate 410,902,218 of JARQOC010000006.1, read as the reverse complement.
GTGTATCCGGAAATGTAGTTGTTGTTGCTGTGATGTTGCCATTGTAGTTACTTGATGAACATAATATAAGATTGAAACAGATATCAGTCTGATTTATTCTTATAGTGGTACCATATGTTCATAGTCTTAATTTGGAATGACTAGTGAATGAGCAAGACGCGAATGCCGTACTAAAGTGACCTCGGCAGTGCTCCTGGTGGGGCTGCGCGTTCTGGATGAGGACGGGGCTGCTTGGCAAACCTTGCGACCCACCGGTATTGACGGCTCAGGGTTAGACTCGACTGCACCGTGACTCAGAGCCAGTACCCCGTTGTGGACTAGGATTCCCTCAGATTTTCGATAAGGTCCAGCACTGGGTTTCCTCCCTCTGTCTGGGTCACCACTCCTTTTCGGGCGCCCTCCCTTGCTCCTCTCCTCAGACTAGACTGCTCTCTGTGTGTTTTTCCCGCTCCTTCTACCCTAACACTCCTCCCACCGGGACCGGTTACCCTGGTAACAGGGTGGCCAATTGGTCCCCTATGTTAGGTGTAGGGATGCTGGGAAAAGAGCCTCAGGTTGACTTTACACTCCCCAATGACAGGAATACCGCACACTCAGTATCCCTATTGTGGCGCACTGACCAGTGGGGCACCACACTTGCTCGAGGCTCTGTGTGCGGGAGCGCTGATGGAGACAGGAGAAAGCGCAGTAGGGGACCGGATAAGAACGACAGGCATACCACGAGGGCCCTGAGTAAAGCATCCTGGTTCCCCAGTGACTACTCAGGCCAAGGTAGACCAGAAAAGACTGTGCTTTTTGTTAACCTGCTTTAAAGAACTGCCAGTAAACCCATACAGAGTGAAAAGATTGTGTGGTGTACTTTATTAACTCCACCTGACGAGTCATCGACCGCAGCAGGGAGAGGACAAGTGACCAGGCCTTGTGTAAACTGCATCCCTGTGTAAAAACAATAATTAGATTCACTACAACCCGGGGATCCCGCTCCACCTACGGGGAGTGTAACCATCTTGCTGCTCCACCATCACCCCGGAGGTCTGTCCCACAGCGCCGGTAACATTACCGGAACCGTAGGTGGCGTGGCATTACAAAACACTTTTATTTTATTTTTATTCACTGTTTTTCTCCTTTTTTAAGCAACCACCAGGGCCACAGAACCAGGCACAGACCACAGTGACATCCACCGTGAACTAGAACGCCCGGGACCGGGTACCCCAAGGCCCTGGGGCGGGTCAAGGTCACTCTGTGACCCCGCTTCTCTCACTCCATACATGTACAGTTGTTGTTGGTAAGGGGTTAAAGAGGATCTATCATGTCCGTAAACGCTATTATCCTTGAGATGTAGGGTTAATCTACAGCAGAGGTCCCCAATGTCAGTCCTCGAGGGCCGAACCAGTGCAGGTTTTCAGAATTTCCTTACTATTGCACAGGGATTGGAATCATTGCCTGCTGTGCAATACTAAGGAGATCCTGAAAACCTGCACTGGTTCGGCCCTCGAGGACTGACATTGGGGACCTCTGATCTACAGGTTGAGTGTTAGAAAGATACCCAACTGCTGTACTGAAAGCGTAGCTAACAGAAAAAAAGAACGTTATTCTTCCTGGGACTGGCGGCTTCCAGTCATCCAGGTGTGTTTGAAGTATCTACAGTCGCAGTTTTACCATTGGCCGGCTGATGTACAACACTGGGAACTGTCAGTCAAAGTGCCGGTCACTGCAGATGCTCCACACACACTTAATGACTGAAAGCCGGACACTTTATTTTACCATGCACTTCACTGTCTACGGTTGGAAGCCTTTTTAGGGGCGAAGTCAAAGGTCCATATAACTCAGACTAGGGTCGCATTTCAATGCTTGGACTGGTCAGTGACTCCCCTGAGGCTACCTTCACACTACGATTTTGAAGGGAGCCGATGCTGTCCGATAAATTTGGACAGCATCGGCTCCCTTCTGATGCCTGGAATCGGATGCCAAATAGGCATCCGATTCCGGCATTAAATCGTAGCCTCCGGGCTGAAAAAAAGAAAAAAAAAAAAGTTTATGCTCACCTCTCCACGAGCCCCTGCCGTCTCCTGCCGGCTCCCGGTGTGGTCCTGTACTGCAGTAGAAGACCTCTGCAGACACCGGGAGCCTGCGGGAGACGGCGGGGGCTCGTGGAGAGGTGAGCATAAATTTTTTTTTTTTTTTTTTTTAACCCCTGCCTTCCAGTTTGGAGCAGTTTTACTGTACTGAGCATGCTCAGTACAGTAAAATCGGGTCCGAGGAGACATCCGATGTATCCTCGGACCCTGCTCCATAGGGCCCCATTATAAATTGATCGGACCAAATCGGATGTGCACTAAATGCCATCCGATTTGGTCCGATCCGATTTTGTCCGATTTTATTTTCGGTGCAAAAATCGGAGCATGCTCCGATTTTTGCACCGATAAAAAAATCAGACAGAATCGGATCGGACCAAATCGGATGGCATTTAGTGCACATCCGATTTGGTCCGATGCCCATAGGGCTGCATGGGGCCCAAAATCGGTCCGATGCTGTCCGATTTTTATCGGACAGCATCGGATTTATAAAATCCGTAGTGTGAAACTAGCCTGACCCGAGTGTGACATCTTCATGCAGCTCTCATGCTCAGGTCAGGAGAGTCACCTGCCAGTCTGAGCATTATGATGTGATTGTTATCTGTTTTATATGGCCATATGTCTGTGCCCTAACACTAATAACTTGCAGAACAACCCCAGATCTGCAGGATACTAGTGATTTTTTTTTTTTACTCTACAATCTTCACTTTTAAACCCTTCACCTCAGGGTAATTTTCCATGTGCATTTTTTCCTCTCCTTCTTTCAGGAGCCATAACTTTTTTATTTGTCTGTCAGTATAGACATATGACAGCTTGTTTTTTGCGAGATGAGTTGTACTTTTGAATTACATCATTTATTTTACCATATAGTGTGCTGGAAAACTGGCAAAAATTCCAATATTGGTGAAATTGCAAAAAAAAAAAGTGCAATATCTCTATTTTTGTTTTTTTTTATTTACCATGTTTACCATATGGTAAAACTGACATGTCAGTATGATGCCTCAGGTCGGTACAAGTTCATAGATACCAAACATGCATACTTTTACAGTTATTTAAGTGATGAAAAAACTTCAGAAGAAAAATTTAATTGTTGTTACCATTTTCCGTGACCTGTAGTTTACAGATCTGATTTATTTTGTATTTTTATAGATCGAACATGTCTGAGTGTGGCGATACCAAATGTGTGTCTTTTTTATTAGTCTTATTGTCAATGGGGCAAAAGGGGGGTGACTTGAACTTTTTTTTTTTACACTTTTTATTCTTTTTACTAATCCCCTTAGGGCACCTGAATCTTGCAGTGTGCGATCACTTCTGCTGTTCAGAGCGATGCCTCAGCAGCCCTCTGTATTGCAGAAATGATCATCTTGTGTGACAGCTGGCGCTCGGGCAGCGTTCACAGGAACTTTGTTATGACAGCAACAGGAGGTCATCATCTGACCCCTCCCTGTTCTGACAACTCATAGGATTCCCGTGATTGTGTCATGTGGTCACTGTTGGGGGAGGGGGATGGAGCGATCCCTACCGGTGCGTGTTAGATTGTGCAGTCAGAGTTTGACAATGCAACCTAAGTAATTAATGCCCCTTTCACATCAGCGTTTTTCTCAATTGCGGCAGATCTGGCAGATTTACCGCATCTGCCGCACTTGCGGCAAGCCCCATGCATTGTCTATGGGGCGTGCGGTCGGGTGTGGCAAGTGCAGTTCTGCTGGATGCTGCAAATCTGGCAGTTGTGGCCGCAAAATAAACCACGGTCAGCAGCGTTTTTTTCGCCGTTGCAAAAGCCGGATCTGCTACATCCGGCAGAACCGCACTTGCCACACCTGACTGCAAGCCCCATAGCCCATGGGGCTTGCCGCAAGCGTGCAGCAAGGGCGGCCGTTAAGTGGCTGATGCGGTAAATCTGTCAAAATGCTGATGTAAAAGGGGCCTTAGGTCCACTTCACACCCTAGGGTCTCGTCAATGATATCGTTGAAACGTCACAGCTTTGTGAACGTTCTAACGTTATCATTTGAGCGTCGTTGCGTGTGAACAAACGATGTACGAAGGAAAAATTGTTGGAACGTTCATCCAAAAAAAGGAGATCCTGACCTCAAATCTATCGTTCGTCGTCCAATTTACGTTCTGGGGAGCAGCAACATCGTTCAGTGTGACATCTTTTTGAACGATGTCGTTCATATTTCTCCTATTTCTGCCGCTTTCTAAAATCGTTCAAATGTTCTTCTCTAAATAGCTGGAGCGTTGCCAAATTTAAGATCATTAACGATATCCTTGCGTGTGACAACGCACTAACGATGTTGGAAGGATTGCGGTCATGTGACATAGGGAACGATCTCGTTCACCTATATCCTATTGCGTAACGGTACCTTAAGGGTACCGTCACTCCTGGCAACGGTCCCGGAGATATTGGCGGCGATACAGGGGCGTGGCCTATCACCACCGACATCGCTGGTGTGTCGCCTAGAGTGACATGGCGATAATGAGGCAAAATATCGCCTCAGAATGATCGCCAGGTTTCACAGCAGTGTTGTGAAACCTGGCAATCTGAACAGGGCGATCAGGCATGATCGCCCTGTGTAACGCGGCGACCCGCAATGTTTAACATTGCGGGTTACCAGTCGCTGGGTTCCTGGGCAACCCAGCGAACGGTCGCCGACGCTACTTGCCGGCGAGTACGCTGGGGAGTTGAAACCTGTGACATCTCACCGGCGATGTCGGAGGGGTTCCGCGCACCCGTGATTCCCCACCGACATCGGCGGCGAGGTGGCACTGTGTAACGGGCCCCTTAGAGTCGCAAGTGAATCTCCAATCCACCTGCAACTGTTAACTGCATGTCGGCTAATCAGATCATCTGATATGTTTGGAGAAACATGTGGGCTCAGATTGTAAACCCACATTAAAGTCAAGGACAAGACTAAGCACAAATGGGTACGTCCTTGGTTGTGAAATGGTTAAAGGGTGTCTAGTTACCTAAAAGGATTCTACAGGCACTATATGACAGAGTGCCAGTGACATAAATGAACACAAGCAGAATGTGCAGCTGTTCTGTATCTAAGGCAGGGGCACATTATTGTCATTATTAAAATTTGTGAATAAAATGTGGATGATGGGAGTGAGGATTAAACTACATAGAAAATGCCCCTGCAGGCACCCTGTATATAAATACAAGATACAGCAAAATGTCCTAGCTGGAAGCACAGAGTGTAGGGGAAGGGGAACAGTAGGGGGCACAGGGGCATTTTCTATGGAGTTTAAGGGTATGAGCCCACAGGACGTTTTTGCTGCGGATTCCCCCTGTAGTTTACCCTAGGTTTTATGCAAATTTATGTTAATGAAAACCTGCGTTAGGATTCCCTGCCAAACTTATGGTATTTTGGAAACACTGTGCACACACATAGTTAATTTGGTTGTTCAGACTTTGCAAAGTGTACCGGATTTTCAGCATATTACAAAGAATGAGCATGTCAATTCTTTGTTGCGTTCTTGCTGCGGGCGACCACATTTTATCAACCATTGAAAACAATGATAATGACCCAAACCGCTGTTAAAACGCCTAAAAAACGCACACTTGTATATATAGAGCCAATAGGAGGTGGCTTGTGGCTGGAGCCAAAGGGCAGTTTCACACCCCCTGCATGTTTAATTTTTTCACTCAACTTTATGTACAGCCACAGTGTGTTACAAACGCTACAAAAACTGCACTAAAAACTGCGCAAAAAATGCAGACCAGTTTGCAGCTAATCTCCTGCAAAGGACTCTAGGATCCAGGAAAACAATACCAGTTTTGCTGCGGTCAGGACTGCTGCAAAAACATCCTGTGGCCAACATACCCTAATGCTCACCCATCCCCCACATTAATTCAGACAGTTTTACAATTACAATAAAGTCCCCCCTGCCCTAAGGCTGCCTTCACACTTGCGATTGTGTCTGCATGCAGACGGCATGCAGACGCAAACGCAGGCAAACGCAGCCCATACTAATGTGAACGCAGCGGAGAATCTCCGCATGCGTTCACATTAGTATGGTGCCTGGGCAGCCAATCAGCTGTCTCTGGGGGCGGCCGGGAGGAGGAGATCAGCGGCAGAGATCTCCTCCTCCCGGCACAGCTGATCTCCCGCCGATGTCAGCGGGGAGCTGATCACTGCTTCAAATCTCCCGCGCCGACATCACCTATTCGGTGTCAGCGCGGGAGATTTAAACAGCTGTCAGATCAGCTGTTTCTCCCCGCTGACACCAGCGGGAGATCAGCTGTGGCTCTGCATGATCTCCCTGTGGCCACCGGGAGAGATTTCAATGAGATCCACAGCGATCTCCTGCGCTGTAATGCGGAGGACACTGCGGATCCATTGAGATCCATGCATTTTTTGTGCGGCCGCGAACGCACAAGCCATACGCAGGCACGTGTTCCCATGTTAAACATAGGAACGCATGTGCGCGTTTGGTGCGCTGCGCTTCAAACGGAAGTGTGAAGGCAGCCTAAGGCTACATTTAGACTGTGCGTTTTTTGATCCGTTTCTTGCAGTGCACTGCAGAAATCGGATCACTCAAATGACATCCCTGCAAAGTCTACGGGTTTTCATTTTTGCCATTCAGACTGTGCTCTTCTAAAGTGATCTGTTTATTCACTTTAGGAGAGCTCCGTTTTTGAAAATGACATGTCAATTTGTGCTGCGTTTTTCTCCAGTGTTTTCCCCATAGGAGCCCTTCAAAATGTGAAAAAAACGCAGCACTTAAAAACGGAGCAAAAAACGGATCCTTTTTTGGGTGCGTTTTTTCACAGCTCCTGTTTTGCAGCTAAAAATGCAGCAGAACAGAAGAGAAAAAAAACCATACAGTCTGAATGTAGCCTAAGGCCATGTGCACACATTCAGTATTTGATGAGTTTTTTACCTGATGGTGGGTTTACACACACCAATTTATCTGTTCAATCTCTGAACCAATCTCTGGTTGCAGTGAAATCATGGACACATTGCTCCATGTTGTGGCTGTGTACAAATGGAGCAATGTATCCATGATTTCACTGCAACCAGAGATTGATTCAGAGATTGAACAGATAAATTGGTGTGTGTAAACCCACCATCAGGATTTGTAGACAAAACCAGGAGTGGAGCAATCAGTGGAAAAGTCTAATGGTGGGTTTACACACACCAATCATTGTATCCAATATCTGAACAGATCTCTGGTTGCAGTGAAATCATGGACACATAGTTCCATTTTGTGGCTGTGTACAACATGGAGCAATCTGTCCATGATTTCACTGCAACCAGAGATTGGTTCAGATATTGGATACAATGATTGGTGTGTGTAAACCCACCATCATAGAAACACGTCATCACTTCTGTATTTATCACCCACTCCTGGTTTTGGCTACAAATCCTGAGGTAAAAAACTCATCAAATACTGAACTTGTGCACATGGCCTTTTCTAGAGAGCTGCTGCTGTCTGCACTGAAGGTCTGCCATATATATCCTGTATACAGATACTGTATACACATAGTGCAGAGCCAGTGCAGACAGCAGCTAGGGATGTGCTGCTCTGCAGTGACACAGGGCAGCCAGACTCACCTCTTCCTACAGTCTCCAGGCATGAGGGGGCTGCAGGGACTCCAAGCTCCATCCTCACTGAATAAGGCAGGCATGGCTTCTGCACACTGACTCCCGGGCTGTATGCCCTGTCACATGATGTCTGGCAGGACGGCCCCTGACCCAGCATCATCATGCAACCTGTGGTGCTGCCAGTGCTCCAGCCCCTGTCTGGAGATTATAATGGATGGAATAATCTTCTGGCCCAAGGGCCCCCCTGGGGTCTGAGCCTGGGGTAGCAGCCCATTTTGACCCTATTATAATCCCCCTGACCCCCAGTGATGTATATACTCAACCAATGATGTATATAGTCCTCCAGTGCTGTATATAATATCCCAGTACTGTATAATCCCCCAGTGATCTATGTACTTCCCCAGTGCTGTATATACCCCTAGCGCTGTACATACCCCACAGTGATGTATATACCCCCCAGTGCTGTATATACCCCACAGTGATGTTTATACTCCACCAGTGCTGTATAAGCCCCACAATAATGTTTATACTCCCCCAGTGCTTCATATACCTCCCACTGCTTTATATACCTCCCAGTGCTCTATATTCCCCAGTTATGTATAAAATCCACCCAGCGCTCTATATAACCCTAAATGCTCTATATACCACCCAGTGCCCTATATACCCCCCACTGTGATGTATATACCCCGAGTGGTCTATATACCCCCAGTGCTCTATATACTCTCCCAGTGATGTATACACTCTCCCAGTGCTGTATATCTCTCAGTGATGAATATACTCCCCTAGGACTATATATACCCCCAATAATATATATACTCCCCCAATGCTGTATATGCTCCCCCATTGCTGTATTTACTCCCCCAGTGATGTATATACTCCTCCAGTGTTGTATATAATATCCCAGTGCTGTATATAATCCCACAGAGATCTATATACTCCCCCAGTGTTTTACATACCCCCAATGATGTATATACTCTCCAAGTGCGGTATATGCCCCACAGTAACCTATATACTCCTCCAATGCTCTATATACCCCAATGATGAATATACCCCCAGTGCTGTATATACCCCCCAGTGATTTATATACTCCCCCAGTACTTTATATACCCCAAATTATGTATATACTCCCCTAGAGCTGTATATTCCTTACAGCGATGTATATACTTCCCCAGTGCTCTATATACCCCATTATGTATATACCCCAAGTGCTGTATATGCCCCACAGTGATGTAAAAACCCACAAGTGCTGTATGTGCTCCCCCAGTGATGCATATCCCCTCAACAATGCCTATGTCCCAGCATCTCCTGTGATGTATATGCTCCCAGCATCTTCATTGATGTATATGGCCCCATCCTCACCAGTTATGTATATACCTCAGCATCTCCTGCAATGTAATGCTGTAGCCCCCACGTCTCCTATATTGTGTAAATGCTGTTAGCCCCCATGTCTCCTATGTGATGTATATGATTTACAAAAATTATTACAATGAGTTGACTTTGCCACTGGACAACACAAACCTGGAAAAGCAGTTGTGAGAAGCAACAAGATGAATATCACCTATCATCACAGCCGCACCAAAGAGACACCACTCCAGGGGTGAGTTAATTTGAGGTTTGACCGAATATAGCAGTGGAGCTTTGAAGGTGACAATTTTGTGCGAGCCCCCAAATTATGGTAAAAATTTCCAAATGGCCTCCAGCAGTAAAAAAGGTTCCCTATCCCTGATGTGCGAGGACAGGGATGGTTCAATATTCTTTTTCTCCCCGGAACTCCCCTTTAATAAACATTATTTATTTTAAGTAAATTCTATGTTGTGCAGTTGTCACTTTTCTCCCATACCCCTCTGAGTGAGCGTGCATTGGGGTTTTGAGTACCGTATATGTATTATATAGGAATTGGCGCCTTGTGCCTGCGCTGCGTATTTGGTGCAGGAATATCTGCATTTATATCCTGCCGCCAGCAAAGTCTATGAAAATTTTGATCTGCTTGCATATTTGGCGCAGATTTTGGATGCAGCAGGTCAATTATTGATACCTTTTTTTGCAGCACTTTTCAGCTCTCCAGTTATTGTATGCATTATACAATATATAAGAGGAGAAAATGGACCCAAAACACAATGCGTTTTGGCTGCGTTTTTTTCTACAAGAAGATGATTATTTAGTACAGAGTTTTCTACAACCAAATTGCAGAATTTTCTACTCCAAATACGTAGCAAGGGCACAAGTTCTTAAGAAGAAACAAGAAAAAAAATCCATTATGGATAAGTTTTGTGTGGCACTTACCTGCCATAGTAATTCCCGATGTTCTGTTTTACATCTGTCAAATATCCTGGGGGAGGGCCCGTAGTTGTCTTTATACAGACAATCCATTACTTGTCTCAACATAGGTTTGTAAGAGAAGCTGAGGACCCCATTCGGTGGTAGACGTTTACAGCTAAGGGTGTGCTCGGTAAGAATATCATATACGGTAGTCTTCGCCTCTGAAATCTGTCAAGTTGAAATTCAGCAACTGTAAATGCAGTGTTAAAAGCTATGGGAACCAATAATATGACAATGAATAATTGTGTGCAAACCGTTTCATAGCAATCGAGCTGTGATGTCATAATGACCCATTGACGATATGTCACAATGATCTACTGCCGATGATGTCCCAATGTCACCCACTGATGATGATGTCATCTAGCGGAATCTTGAGATGGAATATGATTGGCTCCATTTTATACCGTTTTATAGCAATCGAGGTGTGATGTCATAATGACCCATTGACGATATGTCACAATGACCTACTGTCAATGATGTCCCAATGTCACTCACTGACGATGATGTCCCAATGTCACCCATTGTTGATGATGTCATCGAGCAGAATATTGAGATGGAATCTGATTGGCTCTGCACAGATCGCAATAAACACCATTGAATTAAATCTGTCTGCCTGGTATGAGCGTTTCTTTTATTTTCAATTAGAAAGCTAAATACCATTAAGAGATTCTAGTGTTAACCCTTTCACAGATACAAATGTTCTACTCGATTAGTTGCTTGCAACACTGTGGCAGAAAAGAAAGAAGGAATGCGAGTTTCAGAACCATTATGAGGTCACTGGTGAGCGCCGGTCATAGATGATTTCTACATGATGGTAAACAAATAACAGGTTCAGTAGACCCATAAAATATATAGGAATTATCAACTACTGTAGTTTGTGCTGGTGTGGCGCCCCTCTGGCTAGGAGCCACAGAGAGGTATTAGGGTGCTTTCACACTAGCGTTTTTTTTCAAATCGCGGCAGATGCGGTGAAAAAAACGCATCTGCCGCGATTACTGCATAACCGCGACACTTGCGGCACACTTGCGGCAAGCCCCATGCAATGTCTATGGGGCTTGCGGTAAGGGTGCGGCAAGTGCGGTTTCGGCACTTGCGGCAGGTGCGGCCGCGAAAAAAAACGCTGCTGACTGCGTTTTTTTTGCGGCCGCACCTGCCTCAAGTGCCGATACCGCACCTACCGCACCCTTACCGCAAGCCCCATAGACATTGCATGGGGCTTGCCGCAAGTGTGCCGCAAGTGTCGCGATTTGAAAAAACTGCTGATGTGAAAGGGGCCTTACACTTTGCAGAAATATGTGTTCCTCTGTAAATTGTGGGTTTAGGGTTTAACCTATGGAGTCTCAAGTTACACACACACTCACAGGACTAGGCCACCTTAGTATAGAGGAACTGATTATTCAGTAAGTCCCAGGGGTGGAGCCTAAGCTAGAGTGGGAAAACCAGGAAGTTAGGAGAGTTACCTCAGACAGTGCTGGGAAGGTTGTCAGGAATAACGTGCCTGACAGCACCGCTGACAGGAGGAATCCCCATCTTTAAGAGGGGGCCCAGGACAGAAGGGGATGGACCAGAACCGGTTGGAATCGGCTGGTATCATTTGGGGAAGCACCGGCAGCACGGGAAGCCAAGGCGGCCAGTAGTTTACCTCTGGCCGCAAACCGACTAGTTGCGGGCCCATAATCATCAGGTTGCCGTTAGCACCACAAAGGGCACCTCACCCCTCAGGACTGAAACCGGTTCAGGACACTATAGGTAACGGGCCAAATTCCGGTGGCAGGAGAAGAAATAGGGAAACACTCCTGTCCGTACCGGTAAGGAACAAACCTTACCTACTAGCTACAGACCGTGGGACTGGCGGGAGAGCTCTGCAAGGGTGGTAAAGACAGAGAAGAGCAGATTAGCCCCCGAAAGACTTGAGAAGGAACATCTGGAGACTCCATAAGGGGGACCCTGAATCAGCAACAATTCCCTGCTAAACCAGACTGTACCGTGTATCGTTTACCATCTGCCGGTACCCAGTAAAGTGGAATTAGAGTTGAACTGTTCTCTGTCATTCTTCTCGCCGGTGCCCGGGGGGCTCCAACACCATCAGCAGCACCTCATCAGAGGGGTAAGAACAACAACAACTACTCCCCTCATCCCTCTCATCATCTTCCATCACTGCTAAAAGCTCCACCTGTGGGGAGCTGTACCACACTTAGCTGCACCCACCATCAAACCCAGGCCCGGTATCCGAGTACCCCTTGCCCTGGGCTCATCACTGGCGCTCAGGAGAAGCGGCATGTTTGACGGAAAGCAACAATCTACATTGAACAGAGAAGAACAAACTGATTCTAAACAGAATGATTTTGATAACAATTTCCACAAAAATTAAAATTCAATTAAAGTGACATTTTTTGATTCTATGTGCATGAATTCAGCAATATATCGGCCAGCTAGTCAAGATAGGTTAAAAATTAATTAGAAAAAAACTGTCAAGCACCCCTCTCCTCGGTTCTTCCACATCTTTCCTCATTAGGTGGCTCTACTGACAAGGCCCCAAGCCATCATATGAGCACAATGTGACTGAGATCAGTGATGGTCATTGCTCCATTGGGTTGAGTCAATGGCAGCAGTAGAAGAGCAAAGCCCTGGCCGGAAGGAGGACACAGGGGAGTGGATCAGTTCGGGGCGGTGGATAGAAAGGCATGTGGAAGATCAAGGGGAGTATAAAAGTTTCTTTTTTGGAGATTTTGATTTGTTACATTCAAAATTTTGTGGATATTGATTTGTTCAGAATGTATTCAATGTGAATCAATTTCCCCTAATAAACCCTTAATTGAAATTATACTTAATCTAATGATAAGACATGATTACAGCAAGGTCAGGAGGTTGGAATAAAGTCAAATAAAGAAGAACTCCGGTTATCCATATTGTCCTTCTCTTCTTCCTCCTTGTGTTCCTGCATAGAATTTCCTCATTGGTTATATAAGACTATGTCACATTAAGGTGACCTCCCTCTCTGTGCTCGGGTATCCTATGGTGGTCACCTTCCTGGCCAACACCTCCTTCATACATGGTCAGTGCATCAGAAGCATGACATCACAGAACAGGTGATGACATCATTCAGATGAATCTCCAGGAAAACGTTTCAGTATTTACAAAAATAAGTGAAAAAAATACTCTAAAATCCCAAGATTGTCATTCCACGTCACCTCCAGCTGATGTAACCTTCCTTGTATTGTCATTAATCTTCAGTTGTAGCCAGATTAGAGGGTCACGGGCCCCACGAATGACATTAGTTCTTGATATATATATGTAATAGTTATACATCTCGGTATACGGTAGATGTAAAGACCCTTGTACCTTCTAAATTCTATAAAGATGTGTTTGCACCCAAAATAATGATGTCACCTATCCCGGCCTTTTTCTGTAATAATGCCCCCCTTCCAAGTATAATGTCCAACATCTTGGACTCCTTCCTGGTATAATGTTCCCCATCCTAACCCCTTCCTGTAATCATGACCTCCCACCCTGGGACACTTTCTGGTATGATGTCCCTCATTCCTACCAGGCATAATGTTGCCTATCTTGGCTCCTTCCTGGAATAATGTTCCCTATCCAGAGCTCCTTCCTGGTCAGTGGCGTAACTTGAAGCTCCTGGGCCCCGATGCAAAAGCCCCAAGGGGGCCATCAATTATTGCAAATCTTTAATAGCATTAGTCTTTTTCTAAAGGTCAAAGGGACCTTGTGGCCCCCTTTGCTCCAGTGCCCAGGTGTGATTGCGAGCCCAACACCTATTTTAGTTACGCTTCTGTTCCTGCTATAATGTCCCCTTTCCTGGTATATTGTTGCCTATCTAGGACCCTTTCTTGATATAATGTCCCTTCTCCTGGATACCAGCCTGGTATAATGTCCTCTATTTGTGGCTCCTTTCTGATATAAAGTCACTCATCCTGAGCCCCTTCCTGGTATAATGTCCCCCATACTGGCCCCCTTCCTAGTATAATTTCTCACATTAAGGTTAACTTCATTTGCAGTCTTAACACTTTTTTGCTCAATTAAACAATAATATAGAAACACACAAAGGTAATGTCTAAAAAGGCGTGCAAAGAGTTTGTTCATAGTCATGCATAAAAGTCATTATTATCATTAGCACACCTCTCAATTTTAAGAGGAGATGTAACGCTGATAAAATGACATGTATGGACACAGAAGATCATATTACCATTGTTCTGTCCCCAAGATTCGTCAGCACAGCAGAAACAGGACAATAAATGATGGCCAATGGTAAAGTATATAGTCAATTGCCACTCATTTTATGGCCTGGATCACCTTATGTAAACAGGCCATACGTTTTATTAATTGACCTTCTACATACTGATGACTGATGCATACAATTATCATATCCACAGAATGGTTACATTTATTAGTCCATTGATATCTCACAAGAAAAAAAACACAATTTTTTTTATAAATATTATTTTATTGGATGACATTACTAAAACTGTGCTGATCTACTCTGAGCTGTTCATTAGAGATGAGCGAACACGTCTCCTAAGTGCTTGAGCGGGAAGCGCTATGCTCCGGATGCTGCGAGCGGTGCATGCAGTGGTTGATTGCAGGGGTGGGCTGGTGCACCTTGGTCCAGGGGCACTGCCCTAGCAGTAGGTGAGGAGTGGGGTGGGGGGTGCTGGCAGAGTTTGAGAGGCGAGGAGCGGGGGAGTTTGAACTTGGAGAGCGGGGGGGGGTTGGAGAGGTGATGAGCGGCCCACTTACCACGCTGCCCGGTGCATCGGCTGCTCTGCTGTGAAGTTACCGGTATTTCAGTATGGGGGCGGCCCTGGGCTAGTCCATCCTAATTATTGGTATAGTGATGGACAAAGTAAATATTTAAAAATCACCACCTTTCCACTCCGAACATTTTTCATAATGGCTACTTATATGTGGACAGTGAGCCAGCCATACATCCAATCAGTAACCTCTAGTGATGTTTGGGTTAAAGTTCGGGACCCCGACAGTGGAACCTGAATCCGAACAGCCCCATGTTCGCTCATCTCTACTGTTCATACATACATCTCTAAGCCATGGACTGTAAAAGAATTTGACAAAAACCAATATAGGCACCTAGGTACATTGTCCTTGTGCTGTGCACACTTAGTGATCTTCACGACCAGAACTGCAATATTAAATGTTGTCTGTACCTAAACTCAACTTGATCTCATTTGTTAGATGTGATAAATACATGATCTGCAAATCATTTTATCCAAGATTTATATTGTTTTTTTCCTGACAAATTACTAAAAACCATCAGTCACAAAGTGCCGTCCTTTTATCTAACTAAATGCCTGTTGCCAAGTGTAATCCATCTCTAGCCAAAGACATGTCGGAAGGGATTACAGGAAGTGGCGGTGGTCATTTACGCTTCTATGTGTTAATTCCTGGGTTTCAAACTGAGAGACATGCCATGCATGCTGTGAAGTGAAAGGATGTTCCAGGACTCATAGTACTGTCAGGATGTGGATGAAGATGAACCACCCATTTAAAAGGAGTGAATGGTAAGTTATAGAATATGAGAATAGGGACAGTTCCCATACCTATTAGGCTTATATGTGCACAAAAAGCAGTTTTAACTTGCTATGGGACATAAGGGCAGCGAGGACATGCTTTTTCTATAGATTTTGGGTAAATGGTGTGCTTTAAGCAAAGAAGCAATACCCAATAAAGTGATTCATAATGGAGGCATTGTTCATAGGTGTGTCCTTATGGAGTAGAGCAAACACTGAAACAAGACGGTAGGAGAGAATTATAGTGATTTACATAGGATTTTTTAAGACCAAAACAGAAAGTTCACTGTAGTCTCTAACCAGATACTGTCCCCTACTACCCTGAACTGCACTTTGCGCTGTAGCCATGATACACAGGGCAGTTATTGAACACCATTTTGCACAAAAATAAAAACACAATGCCCATGAATTCTTGAAACTAAGGAACATTTTCCTACCAGAAGGGGGAGATGAGAACCCCAAACTCTTCTCTGGATTGCAGAAAAGGGCAACTTACAATATCCTATATGACACCACATTCCATACTAGGACATTGAATTAGCAATTTTTATGATCATTTGCAAAACAAAGATTGTAATTGTCATTTCTAGCTGTAACATGTGTTTTTGGAAAAGCTGATGACAAACTAATTGCTATTACACAACTAAAGCCTATGGACACCTTTACATGGAAAAAATAAATGTTACTTAAATTATTGGTTACCTTTAAAGTCTATGGAATCCATTGACATAGAAAAAAATAATACATATAATATTGGTTACCTTTTAAAGTCGATGGACACATTTGAGATGGAAATATTGTTTTTTAGGGTAGGGACACACTTCAGTTCCTGATCAGTTTTCCTGATCAGTGTTCATCAGTTTGTGTGCCAAAACCAGGAGTGACTCCAAAACCCACCACAGGTGTCAATCTTTCAATTATACTTTTTTCTCTGCAAGGTTCACTCCTGGTTTTGGCACACAAACTGATGAACACTGATCAGAAAACTGATCAGGAACTGAAGTGTGTCCCTACCCTAAGTATGTTATTGGTTACCTCTAGTTAATGAAATTGAAGATTCACTTGGCAATCTTCATTTCTGTATACATTACCAGATACCCTGATAAGCATTTTGCATCCTGACCCAAGTTTAGACTTTCCTTTTGTTGGAGTGTCCTTCTCTGTGATATAGGCTGGATTTGAAGTCTGTGTGTATCCAGATTGCTATATTCCCTTGCTTTCATGTATCAAGACATATCCAAAACTGAACTTATTTCCTCTCCATTTGTTTCTTCTTCTATTGAGTTCTCGATAAAACTCGAGACACTTTCTCCCCTGCCACTGCAGATCTGTGTTCAACCTTCTCATCCTCCCTGCTGCTACCTAAAGGTCCCGCACACTTGGCGACATTCCAGCGATTCTGACAACTATACGACCTGGTAAGGATCGCTGGAACGTCACTATGTGGTCGCTGGTGAGCTGTCAAACAGTCAAATCTACTCAACCACACAGCAACGATACGGTGACCTGTATAGCGACCTCGGCGGTCGATGGGACCCTGTTGCACAGCAGCTAGTCTGACGACTCAGACCTACGTGGCTGAGTTCTGAGTCGTCAACGAGGTCGTTGTTAAGGTGTCAAACACATCGATGCATGCTGGCCAGCGGGAACCGATGATCAAAAAATGGTCAAGGCCTCGCAAGGTCGCTGTTGCGTCACAAAACCTGTGATGAAACAGCGATCTCGCTAGCGATCTCACTAACACTTCGTAGAGAAGGGAGAGTGGAGGAGATGCCAGAAGGAGCTATGACAGATTTGTATCTTTTGTTGCAGATTTCTAGACAAAGGACTTACAGACACTCTGCATCAACAAAACAGTAGCTTTTTTTTTCAATGAAAACTATTTAGAAAGTTAATAATCTGCGCAATTCAAAGCAAATTTTACAACACAACTAATTATTTGTGAAGTGTTCATAGTCTTTAGTTGTGGGAATATTACTTGCTATCCAGCCTTTTCAAAAACAAATAGAAAAGACCATACATGAGTTTCAACAAGATCGACTTATGAATTTATATTATTTAGAAACTATATTTTGTTTCTGAGAGAAAGGATTGATGAAGAACCAGAACCTCTTTAGGTTTGATGAAGAACCAGAACCTAGGATCCTTACAACTTTAAGTTGCTTTGCATTCCAGCAACTTCCGAAAGCTCTTCCTGAAACTGTCATCGAGGAAGGCATAAAGGAAGGGATTGAGGCAGGAGTTGGCATAGCTCAGACTTGTGATAAAGTAAGAGATTCCAATGACCAAAGAGGTCTCCTGTAAATCTGTGGTGAGGGATACGATGGTGGCCAAATGGAAAGGAGTCCAACAGAAAAGGCAAACTGCTACCACAACAAAGACCATGATGGTGACTCTTTTCTTGGCTTTATCCAACGCTTTACCATTGGAATTTAACCTCATATTCCGTAGTTTGTACAACATGACCATGTACAAGACGCAGATGGTGGAAACGGGAATGGCAAACCCCAGCAATAAGGTATAGATACGACTTGCCTTAAACCAAAGCTTTTCTGGTTTGGGAAAGTTCAATCCACAGCTCTTAAATTCCATATCATCCATGTAAACTCCAGCAAAAACAGTGAAGGGCAAGACAATGACAATCACCAAGAACCAAACTAATATACTGATAATCTTTGCTGCCCTGTAGGTGCGATATGGCATCCTCTTCGACCTCACAGTAGCCAGAACTACTAGATACCGGTCTATACTCATGACGGTCAAGAAAAAGATGCTTGAAAAGATGTTGTATAGATCTATAGACAAAATGATTTTACAGAGGACAACCCCAAAGGGCCAATAATGTAGCAGGATCTCTGCAATGTTGATGGGAAGAACAAGAGTGAACAAGTCATCTGCAATCGCCAGGTTCAGGATGAAGAGGTTGGTGACAGTCTTCATCTTGGGGGCTTTAAGAATGACATAGATGACAGCGGTGTTTCCTGTCAGCCCCACCACACAAATCACAGAGTAGATGAAAGGGAGAATGATGTAAAAGTCAGGGGGCAGCTCATTGTTAGTGATATGCGTATTAACATCTCCGAGAATACACGATAAGTTGGGACTGCTCAGCAGGGACACATTCTCCATGGCTCTCTGCTTCAAATCTTATTAGAAGGACAGCTGAGAAATAAGGTGAAGGCTCCACAGTTCATGGCTTTCCACATGTTCCAGCTTCTTGGTATATTAACCCATAAATGCAAGTATCCATCCACCAGCTAGTTATAAAGAGGCTTACCACGAATGTATACATATTGTGTGGGCGCTCAAACCGTGAAATATGCTGAGCTTCTGGGAGAGTGTTAGATATGTCTGTGTGTCCTCAGGGTGATAATCTGTTCAGCTTCTAAAAGCAAAGCAAAAAAAAAATTTAAAACATCAGACAAGATAAAAAGATTTAGACAATTTAATTGTATTCTGGAACAGCAAATGCTGCCTTAAGAAAAAATGAAGATATCAGACAAAATTGCATGTTTGTGGATTTGTCTAACTATGGAAGCATATGGCGGAATATAAAGTTATGAGCAAATTGAGCATATTTGGGCAGAAAATGAAATATAAGCCCTCTATGAGCCAGCTTTCTGGTTTACATTAGAGTAGACTTCTCGAGTGATGCCCCTTGTGTTAAGCCCCAACCATTTTGTTGAAATGTCATAGGGCTAACACAGAAGCACAAATTATGCTGATTGATGCTGTCACGTGTTGACTGCTTTGCAGTCCACATGTAATGTTGCTGCAGCTTAATCAGAGTTAATTTCCTTTGGCACTTCCAAAGTTAATGCCATAATGCTGCTGTAGTCTATGCTGTGTGCAGCTCTGCAGGTGGAGGTGGAGGGGTGTTCAGAACTCTTAGCTCCACTCCCTCAGGCTTGGGCCACACTGAACAGTGCACCCACGTTAACCGGATGCCCAGCCTGCTGTAACGCACACCGTTAACGTCGGGTGCTTCCTGTGAATGCTGCTCCATAGTAATAGAAACACATCACCACTTCTGTATTTATCACCCACTCCTGCGTTTTGTCTTGCAAATACTGAGGTAAAAATCTCACCAAATATTCAATGTGTGCACATGGCCTAATAGAAAGATGTTATTACTTCCGTATTTTTCATCTGCTCCTGGTTTTGGCTTACAAATACTGAGGTAAAAAACTCATCAAATACTCAATGTGTGAACGTGATCTAATAGAAAGACATCACCACTTCTGTATTTATTACCATCTCCTGGTTTTGCCTTACAAATACTGAGGTAAAAAACTCACCAAATACTGAACATGTGAACGTAACCTTATACCTATCTGTGAACAGTTCAGGGCAAAGGTAGGCTAGGGTCACACTTAAATATAGAATTGCGTTCACCCATCCAGATCCGGATGCGGTGAACACAATTGGCTTCACACACATTTTTAATGAAAAATGTGTAGATGAAGCCGCAATCCGATAACCAAATTGCTCCAGATGTGTAAGGCTACTTTCACACTACAATTATGCTAAATCCGATGCTGTCCGATGAAAATCGGACAGCATCGGATCCAAACTGATCCCTGCAATCGGATGCCTAATAGGCATCTGAATCCGACTTTTTGCAGGATCAGTTTGGGCTGTCACGTAGCTCCCCCTCCTCTCTCCCTCCTGTCATCTTGCTGTCTCCTGTTGTCCTCCTGCTGTCCCCCTACTGTCCCCCTGCTGTCCCCCTACTCTCTCCCTACTGTCCCCTCTCCTGCTCCCCTCTTCTGCCCCCTCTCCTGTCCCCCTCTCCTGTTCCCCTCTCCTGTCCCCTCTCCTGTCATTTCAACATAACAAATCTTTATTCTCACCTTCCAGCGCTCCCTCGGCGTCTCCATCAGCTTCGATCAGCTGTACAGGACCTGTGATGACGTCAGAAGCGTCATAGGGTCACATGAGCGGTTACCGCGGTAACCGGTCATGTGACCCGATCAGCTGATTGGTTTGTGACATCATCACAGGTCCTGTTACCGAGCGGCTGCAGATGGAGACGCCGAGGGAGCGCTGGAAGGTGAGAATAAAGATTATTTTATTTTAAATACGTGATTTAACTTATATTTAACTTCCGCAATGTATGTATGTACATTGTGGAAGTTAAATTAGGTGGCACACAATAGGTTTAGTGTACTGAGCATGTACTGAGCATGCTCAGTACACTAAAATCGGGTCCGAGGAGACATCAGATGTTTCCTCGGACCTTGCTCCATAGGGCCCCATGTTAATAGAATCGGATGTGCACTACATGCCATCCGATTTGCTTCCGATCCGATTCTCTCCGATTTTTTTCAGGAGCAAAAATCGGAGCAGTCTCCAATTTTTGCACCGGAAAGAAATCGGACAAAATCGGATCGGACGCAAATCGGATGCCATGTAGTGCACATCCGATTCGGTCCGATCCCCATAGGGTGAAATGGGCTAAATTCGGATCCGATCGGACAGCATCGGATTTGCAAATATCGTAGTGTGAAACCAGCCTAACTCGGAGCAATGCGGTTACCGTACACTTTACTCATCCCTGCTGACAATAGGGATGAGCAAACTGTTGTCACTGTAAAAAAAAGATTAAATATTAATAATAATTGTGGGCAGCATGTCTCTAGGGGGTGCCCACCCCCCCTAGAGACATGTTGCCCACTAAGGACAGCATGTCATGGGTTAATATACCCTATTCCCTATTGTCGGCTCTGTAGATTTCTCTCAATGAAGTTCGCCGCTCCTCTGTCAGCTGCGCACATACTGTACGTAATGTACACATAGTATATGCCGCTGTTCGAGATCCTGTAGGCATTTACAGTAGATCTATAGTGGTGCGCTGCCCATAGATCTAATGTAAATGCCTACAGATCTCGGACAGCGGCTCATACTATACGTACATTACGTACAGTATGTGCGCAGCTGACAGAGGAGCGGCTGCTTCATTGAGAAAAATCTACAGAGCCGACAATAGCCGGCTTACTGTACAGGGTATATTAACCCATGACATGCCGTCCTGAGTGGGCAGCATGTCTCTAGGGGGCTGGGCACCCCCTAGAGACATACTGCCCACAATTATTATTACTATTTAATCTTTTTTACAGTGATAACAGTTTGTTCATCCCTGCGGCAGCAGGGATGAACAAACTATACGGTAACCGCATTGCTCAGGATTACACATCCGGAGTAATACGGTTACCGCATTGCGGGTCAGAGAACCGCTGCGAAAACTGCAGCCTGCATGATTTTTCACGCAGGCTGCAGATCCGGAGCCAGTAACCGGATTGCTTGGAAAGCAATCCGGTTACCATAATGGGCTCCTATGAGGAGCGTTTCCTGCTCCGGCTTTGAGCTTTTTGAAAGCTCAAAACCAGATCAGGATTTAAAAAAAAACAAAAAAAAAATAACGCAGAAGTGACCCTAGCCTTATTTTCTCTGCATAGCAAATGTTCTGTTTAGTGATGCTACCCTCTTTTTAGTTTAAAGTGGCTGATAACAAAGAACAATAGCTTCCACTGAACTAGATCCCTACAAAGGCAGCTTGTGAATTGGGTTCAGTTTTCTGCACTGAAGCCCATATTGCTCATATAGCTGAACCTCGGCAAATTCAGCAATCCTCGCTGGATACCGATTAACATAACGATGTAATAACAGCATTTAGCACAATAGAGGATCATTTAATTGAGGCTTAACTCCCAGCGTACTTTTAGAAATACTCTTTATCTTATGTAAGTAATTCCCTATATAATAATTAGATATAAAGGATTAGTGTGAGAATATTGGGTAGAAATCAGAAATTCCAGCATAGTAAGGAGAAAAAACAATCTCTAGAACCCCAAGTCTAGGTAAACCATGAAAGCTACTGTAGTTTAACAATTACACTATTATTACACTATATTGCACTATAAGGACACATTACTAGAAGTATTCAGATGTAGAAGAGCTGAGTATTTGCTGCAAAGAAACATAAACAAACATAAACCAGCAATGTGGCAATATTATCTCCATGATATCAAAATGTTACAAAATAATACGACTAATGTATTATGTATACGGTAGTTCTGTGTATCTATCTATCTATCTATCTATCTATCTATCTATCTATCTATCTATCTATCTATCTCTCTGTCTGTCTGTCTGTCTGTCTCTCTGTCTGTCTATTTATTTATCTATCTGTATAACTCTGCCCTACTATCTTCACTGCTAGATCATTATATACACATGCAGTCGAGTTGTGTTTTTCATGTATCTGAGTAGTGATAAGGTACTGATATGGGGCAATCAAGTGGTACCTGCAGTCCTATGTAGACTCATATGAAGTGTGTGGTTATTAGAATAGGTTGTATCATCTCAGCTTTCACAATCCTTCCAAATAGAATGAGGATAATATTCTTTCAAGTGCTGCCTGTGCATCATCCATCTCCACTGTACCTTAATGAACTCTAGATCCTGTTTCCCGTTCCCCAGTTATTATACAAAGAATATATATATATATATATATATATATATATATATATATATATATATATATATATAATATCCTGAAGTCTGTAGCTGGTCTGATGATACAATGTACCCCACATGTAGTAACTGGCTGTCTTTGGTTTATATACCCCCAAGCTCCAGATGTTTTACTTGTCTTCCTAACTTTGTGCCCCCCACATTGTGGGACTTCTGTTGACACCTTCACAGAGCCAGCTCCCTCCACAGCAGAGCCCACATCTCTCCCCCCCCCCCCTCTGGTGTATACCCTCATTTTGTGTTTTCTAATGTAGACCCATCAGTTGTGTCTTCTATCACTATAGCTCTTTTTGTATTTTCATTTCTAGTGTAGACCCTGTTTTTGAGTGTACATTTTGTTTGCTTTTTAGTGTCTAGAATCCATTCACCCATCCAACTTCTTCCCCCTCTACTAACCGTCTTTACATCTTCTACTCCTCCACTGAACCTATTAGCATCTTCTGCCTTCACCACAGAACCTCTTTGCATCTTCTGCCCCCTGTACTGAACCTCTATGAATCTTCTGCCCCCTCCATAGAACCTCTTTGCATCTTCTGCTGCTTCCACAGAACGTCTTTGCATCTTCATCCCCCTCCACTGAACCTTTATACATCTTCTGCCCCCTCCACTGAACCTTTATACATCTTCTGCCCCCTCCACTAAACCTTTATACATGTTTTGCCCCCTCCACTGAACCTTTATACATCTTCTGCCCCCTCCACTGAACCTTTATACATCTTCTGCCCCCTCCACTGAACCTTTATACATCTTCTGCCCCCTCCACTGAACCTTTATACATCTTCTGCCCCCTCCACTGAACCTTTATACATCTTCTGCCCCCTCCACTGAACCTTTATACATCTTCTGTCCCTCCACTGAACCTTTATACATCTTCTGCCCCCTCCACTAAACCTCTTTACATCTTCATCCCCCTCCACTGAACGTTTATACATCTTCATCCCCCTCCACTGAACCTTTATACATCTTCTGCCCCCTCCACTGAACCTTTATAACATCTTCTGCCCCCTCCACTGAACCTTTATACATCTTCTGCCCCCTCCACTGAACCTTTATACATCTTCTGCCCCCTCCACTGAACGTTTATACATCTTCATCCCCCTCCACTGAACCTTTATACATCTTCTGCCCCCTCCACTGAACGTTTATACATCTTCATCCCCCTCCACTGAACCTTTATACATCTTCTGCCCCCTCCACTGAACCTTTATACATCTTCTGCCCCCTCCACTGAACCTTTATACATCTTCTGCCCCCTCCACTGAACCTTTATACATCTTCTGCCCCCTCCACTGAACCTTTATACATCTTCTGCCCCCTCCACTGAACCTTTATACATCTTCTGTCCCCTCCACTGCACCTTTATACATCTTCTGCCCCTTCCACTGAACCTTTATACATCTTCTGCCCCCTCCACTGAACCTTCATACATCTTCATCCCCCTCCACTGAACCTTTATACATCTTCTGCCCCCTCCACTGAACCTTTATACATCTTCTGCCCCTTCCACTGAACGTTTATACATCTTCTGCCCCCTCCACTGAACCTTTATACATCTTCTGCACTCTCCACTGAACCTTTATACATCTTCTGCCCCCTCCACTGAACCTTTATACATCTTCTGCACTCTCCACTGAACGTTTATACATCTTCTGCCCCCTCCACTGAACCTTTATACATCTTCTGCCCCCTCCACTGAACCTTTATACATCTTCTGCCCCCTCCACTGAACCTTTATACATCTTCTGCCCCCTCCACTGAACCTTTATACATCTTCTGCCCCTTCCACTGAACCTTTATACATCTTCTGCCCCCTCCACTGAACTGTTATACATCTTCTGCCTCCACTGAACCTTTATACATCTTCTGCCCCCTCCACTGAACCTTTATACATCTTCTGCCCCCTCCACTGAACTGTTATACATCTTCTGCACTCTCCACTGAACCTTTATACATCTTCTGCCCCCTCCACTGAACTGTTATACATCTTCTGCACTCTCCACTGAATCTCTTTGCATCTTCTGCACTCTCCACTGAATGTCTTTGCATCTTCTGCACTCTCCACTGAACCTCTTTGCATATTCTGTCCCTCCACTGAACCTTTATACATCTTCTGCCCCCTCCACTGAACTGTTATACATCTTCTGCACTCTCCACTGAATCTCTTTGCATCTTCTGCACTCTCCACTGAACCTCTTTGCATCTTCTGTCCCTCCACTGAACCTCTTTGCATATTCTGTCCCTCCACTGAACTGTTATACATCTTCTGCACTCTCCACTGAATCTCTTTGCATCTTCTGCACTCTCCACTGAACCTCTTTGCATCTTCTGCACTCTCCACTGAACCTCTTTGCATCTTCTGTCCCTCCACTGAACCTCTTTACATGCTCCCATCACTGCAGACCCTCACATCTCTCCTACCTTCATTGACTTTAGATCCCCTCAGATGTGATACATATCATAGATAAGCTCGTTGCTCTTTCTAGTACAGAACACCTATCTTCTACTGTGTCTTCTCTAAACCTTTTCTGCTTTTATCCTATTATTCCCCTATATAAACCCTTTTTCTTCAATACATTGTAGGATCCCCTCCTTTACCTTCTGTCTGCTGTAGTCACCACCTTCTTAGGACAGACCCTTTCTTGAGCTTCCCCTTCTCATCATCACACTGTGGGTCCACCACTAATACCTTTATATTGCATTCCTCCTTTTTTGCCATGTAGCCCCTATGTCAGGTTCCCAGATTTTCTGCAGCCCCCTCTCCTCTCCTGTGC
Organism: Allobates femoralis; assembly: GCA_033576535.1. Taxonomy (NCBI): domain Eukaryota; kingdom Metazoa; phylum Chordata; class Amphibia; order Anura; family Aromobatidae; genus Allobates; species Allobates femoralis. Next base: position 410,876,421 of record JARQOC010000006.1, on the reverse strand, counting down.
CCCTCATTACTGCTCTTCTGTATAACGCTCCTTATTCCATCACTATTATATAAGATGTGTAGATGAGCCATCAGAGCGCACAGCATGTGTCCAGGCTTTCTTCTTGTCTGTGGGTCAGTGTCCCCCTGTACATTTAGGCTGTACTGACCCCTGACATCCCCCATCTGTGTCCCCTGTCCCCAGGCTGCTCCATACCTTGCGCTCCTGCAGTCTGTGATCTTCTCTGCGCTCTGCTCCTTCTCTCTCCTCTACAAGTTGTGGTTGGGAGGGGATCAGTCATTGTGACGTTACATCACACAGATCTCCTCTCCGGCTGCAGGAGTTTAATAAAACTTATAGTGGGAGACCATGGAAGATCAGGAGGAGAAGAACAGGGGGCAGATCATCCAGGACAAGGGACATCAATATCCAGGATAGGGGGCATCTCATCCAGGACAAGAGACATCTCATCCAGGACAGGGGGCATCTCATCCAGGACAGGGGACATCTTATCCAGGACAAGGGACATCTATAGCCAGGATAACGGCATCTCATCCAGGACAAGGGACATCAATATCCAGGATAGGGGGCATCTCATCCAGGACAGGGGGCATCTTACCCAGGACACAGGTCATCTCATCCAGGACAGGGGACATCAATATCCAGGATAGGGGGCATCTCATCCAGGACAGGGGGCATCTTACCAGGACACAGGTCATCTCATCCAGGACAGGGGACATCAATATCCAGGATAGGGGGCATCTCATCCAGGACAGGGGGCATCTTACCCAGGACACAGGTCATCTCATCCAGGACAGGGGACATCAATATCCAGGATAGGGGGCATCTCATCCAGGACAAGGGACATCTCATCCAGGACAGGGGGCATCTCATCCAGGACAAGGGACATCTCATCCAGGACAGGGGGCATCTCATCCAGGACAAGGGACATCTCATCCAGGACAGGGGGCATCTCATCCAGGACAAGGGACATCTCATCCAGGACAGGGGACATCTTATCCAGGACACAGGTCATCTCATCCAGGACAAGGGACATCTCATCCAGGACAGGGGGCATCTCATCCAGGACAGGGGACATCTTATCCAGGACAAGGGACATCTATAGCCAGGATAACGGCACCTCATCCAGGACAGGGGACATCTTATCCAGGACAAGGGACATCTATAGCCAGGATAACGGCATCTCATCCAGGACAGGGGACATCTTATCCAGGACAGGGGGCATCTCATCCAGGACAGGGGACATCTTATCCAGGACAAGGGACATCAATATCCAGGATAGGGGGCATCTCATCCAGGACAAGGGACATCTCATCCAGGACAGGGGGATCTCATCCAGGACAGGGGACATCTCATCCAGGAGAGGGGCATCTCATCCAGGACAGGGGACATCTCATCCAGGACAGGGGGCATCTCATCCAGGACAGGGGGCATCTCATCCAGGACAGGGGGCATCTCATCCAGGACAGGGGGCATCTCATCCAGGACACAGGTCATCTCATCCAGGACAAGGGACATCTATAGCCAGGATAACGGCATCTCATCCAGGAGAGGGGACATCTCATCCAGGAGAGGGGACATCTCATCCAGGACAGGGGATATCTCATCCAGGATAGTGGCATCTCATCCAGGACACAGGTCATCTCATCCAGGAGAGGGGATATCTCATCCAGGACAGGGAGCATCTCATCCAGGTTAGTGGCATCTCATCCAGGACAAGGGACATCTATAGCCAGGATAACGGCATCTCATCCAGGACAGGGGACATTTCATCCAGGATAGAGAAAATCTCATCCAGGACAGGGGGCATCTCATCCAGGATAGAGGAAATCTCATCCAGGACAGGGGGCATCTCATCCAGGATAGTGGCATCTCATCCAGGACAGGGAACATCTCATCCAGGATAAGGGACATCTATATCCAGGATAACGGCATCTCATCCAGGACAGGGGGCATCTCATCCAGGACAGGGGACATCTCATCCAGGACAGGGGGCATCTCATCCAGGACAAGGGACATCTATATCCAGGATAACGGCATCTCATCCAGGACAGGGGGCATCTCATCCAGGACAGGGGACATCTCATCCAGGACAGGGGGCATCTCATCCAGGACACAGGTCATCTCATCCAGGACACAGGTCATCTCATCCAGGACAAGGGACATCTATAGCCAGGATAACAGCATCTCATCCAGGACAGGGGACATCTCATCCAGGATAGTGGCATCTCATCCAGGACAGGGGGCATCTCATCCAGCCAGGACAGGGAACATCTCATCCAGGACAGGGGACATCTCATCCAGGTTAGTGGCATCTCATCCAGAACAGGAGACATCTCATCCAGGATAGTGGCATCTCATCCAGGACAGGGGACATCCCATCCAGGAGGACTGGGGACATCTCATCCAGGATAAGGGACATCTCATCCAGGAGAGGGGACATCTCATCCAGGACAGGGAACATCTCATCCAGGACAGGGGACATCTCATCCAGGTTAGTGGCATCTCATCCAGGAAAGGAGACATCTCAGCCAGGATAGTGGCATCTCATCCAGGACAGGGGACATCTCAGCCAGGATAGTGGCATCTCATCCAGGACAGGGGACATCTCATCCAGGACAGGGGCCATCCCATCCCGTAACGTTGAAAGTAAAAGTACCTCCCGGAAGGGAAGAAAAGTATTGCGTATGGTTGCTGTTTGAGTGTTAAAAAAAATGTAAAAATATTAATCTGTACCGGGTCGGTTAATTTGTGGAAGAATGAGTTTAACCAAGTGGGAATGTGATGCCCGACTGGTCGGGACGGCACGGAGTGGTACTACACCCATAAAAGAGTGTGTAGTATTCCTGTGGCTGAGAAGTCGGGATGCTGCATAAGGGACCCTCATTACACGCATTCACACACACCCTAGGTAGGGGACCATGGGTGGACCAACTATAGGGAGGACCCAGTCCCATGGGAGAGGTGACAGGGAAGAAATGTGTGTGTGTGGGAGGAGCGTTAGACAGTCAGTGAGAGGAAGAGCTCCATTGGGGAGCGCAGAGTGGACGGAGGAGGGAGCCATCAGGTCTGAAGGGGACCCTAGGGGCACCAGGTGTTCGGTGCACCTGAATCCGGATGCGGTACGAATACCAGCTGGAGGAGTTAAGTCCCGGAATGGAGGACCGGCACCAAGAGCGGTACAGGTGTTCACCCCGAGCTGCTGAACCGGAGGCCCGAGCTTCTTCAAGGAGTCGAGTCCGACACCCAGCGCACCCAGGAAAAGGTACCATATAGGATCCCGAGGGCTCGGAGAGGAGGCATTCAGTTAGAGAGGATCCGGGGGAGCTGGCTTCAGGCTCTGCACGCGGAGGCGCTGAGGAAGACCGAAGAGAGTGCAGGAACAGACCGGGCAGGAACAGTAGGCATTCCACCGAGGGACCCAAGTGCGGCATAATAACTTTCAGTGACTACCCAAGCCGGGCAGACCCATAAAGACTGTGTTTAAAGAACTGACAGTAAACCCATTGCAAGTTATAAACTGTGTGGTGTATTTTATTCACCTGTGCCTGAGGAGTCGCTGACCTGTTCCACAACCCCCATCATCCACGACTGCCCCGGGGATCCCGCTCCACCTACGGGGAGCAAAATCACCGTGCTGCTTCACCATCACCCCGGAGGTCTGTCCCGCAGCACTGGTAATCTTACCGGAGCAGTAGGTGGTGTCACGCAACACTATTGTTATTAACTGTTCCCCTTTTCAGCAACCACCAAGGCCACGGGACTGGGCAACAGGCCTTGTGACATCCCCGTGAACTACAACGCGGGTCACATTGGTCTGTTGGAGGGGTAAAATGAGATAAGGGAAAGATAATGTATTTAATTTTGTCCATGTTCAGTTTTAGAAATCAAGCAGAAATAAAGGATGAATTAGCGGACAGATATTTTGGGATTCTGGTTAATAAGGAGGTCATATCCAGTACAGAGGAGTATATCTGGGTGTCATCAGCATAGAAATGATACTGAAAGCCATGAAACTCTACGAGCTTTCCCAGGTCAAGGGTGTAGATTGAGAAGAGCAAGGGTCCAAGAACTGAACCTTGGGGGACACCGACAGATAAGGGTCAACAGGAGGAGATAGCGTGAAGAGAGTTTGATGCTGAAAGTCCGGTCTGTTAGGTATGAAGAGATCCATGATAGGACCAAGTCTATGATACAGCGAGATAAGAGAATTTGTAGCAAGAGATGTAACACAGTGTCAGAGCAGAAGAGATATCTAGAGATAGAGAGACAAAAGGCGCAATAGGGTCTTATCGCTATTATGAAATAGGTGATAACAATTGTTAGTGCTCACCTGAGCTGGTTGTGAGACTCACAAACAATTTTTGCACTTGGTCCAGCTGCTGCTGGATCCGCACAGTGGTAGATATGCATAAATCCAAAGGACCTTGTTTCTATGACCCACGCTATGCTGTAAACGGACATGGACCACAAAGGATCTGTAGACAATGGTGTTTTATTTCCTATGCATTTCACAGCAATCCTTGCTCCTTCCTCAGATACAATCATCAAGAACATAACACGAGGCTGATATTATATACTTTCATGGGTACGCCAAGCAATCAAGCGCATGATCATGACGTCAAATGGTATGGGAGGATGCAATGACGTATAATGCAATCTGATCCTTATACACACATCAAATTTAAAACAACATATATTCTTTTTAAAACAATTTACCTAGATGTTAATTCACTACTGATATTGACATATGACGTTAATACAAAGAAAACAGCAAAAAAAATTATTAATAGACAAAATTAATATAGGTAAACAAGAATTTAAACCGATACAGGAGGGAATCAAACTCAAAATCAGGAGTAGAACAAGTATTCAATACCTCTTGAAGAATCGTGTTTCTCACTTCTGAGCTACAAGAGTTTGCGACTTTCTCCTGCCTTCTATTTTCAACACATGCTGCTTGCAGAACCATTTATTATTATTATCATTATTATTATAACTAGATTTCCTTTATTGCTATATATTAATGATATGAGGGAAATTATCTAATCTATTGATTCAGGGAATGAGAGGGAGAAAAAAGGAAAAAAAAGAAGAAAAAGGAGGAAAGAGAAAAAAAAAAAAGAAGAAAACAGAAGGAAAAAATGGGAGAAAGAGGAAGAAAAAGATCAGGAATATAATGAGAAAGAAAAAAAGTATTGGTTCATAATAATGCATGGAACTCTGGAAGGGTTAACTGCATTTAAACTGATTGAGTTGCATATAACCACACTAGAGAATGATAGTGAAAGTGATATGTAACATTGTGGTTACAATGTATTTGAAGTGATGTGGGCAAGTGAATGAATCGCATATAGGTGCGCTGATGATCAGTGGTGAGGATGATATGTGAGAGCGCAGTTGTGATTTCTAGTGTCATCATGGTTACACTATATTTGAAGAAATATAGGCAAGTGGAAGATGTTGGTTTGCAATTGGCTTTATAACGTGCATTCATGGGATGAAGAATATTGTGACCAGTGTATGTGAATGAGTTAGGTGGGGAATAGGTAACAAAATGAAGGAATGACCGCAGAATGGGGAGGGATTGAAATAAAATACAAAAAAGAGAAGAGAAATATTTATCTGAGAGAGACGAAACTCGAGTTCTTATTTGCCGTTCAAACTATGCGGCTTATCACTGGCAAGCAAAATTACCGGCTATATAGATCCTTATAATAGTCTGTTATATTGGCACTAGAACAGTGTAGTGGGTTAATGTGGAAATGAGAGAGTTATTTGTTAGTGGAGAAGTGGTGCTCGTTTGACAATGATCAAAGAAGTGATCAGAACAAAGAAAAAAATAATAAATAAATAAATATATATATATATATGTATATGTGGTTACAGAGGAAAAAGCTCCAATATTGGTGACCTGGTGACTTTGGTTAGGGCAGTTTCGGTTGAATTATGCAGTCGGAAGCCAGACTGTAATCGGTCAAACAGGGAGAAGAAGGAGAGGATTGTACAAGATGGACATGATGTTCCAGCAGTTTTCAGATGTGAGGGAGGAGTGATATGTGGCGCTAGTTGGACGTCAAGCATGGGTCAAGGGATGGCTTTTTAAAGAAGGGTGTTATCGAGGCATGTTTAAAGCATGAGGGCAAGACACCTGTTGTTGCTGATAGGTTGAAGAGGTAGGTTAGCGTTGGGATGAAGACTATGGTGAGGTTAGGGATGAGGTGGGACGAGAGCAGGTCAAGCACACTGGTTATGAGATGTAATCTGGAGAGTAGAGAGGAAAGTTGATCTTCTGTCATGACAGAGAGGTTTATTATAGAGGAAGAAGTCTGAGTAGCTATGAGTAGGAGCTGTGGGGACTGCAGGCCAAAACTTTCTCTGATGTTATCAATCTTCTGCTTAAAGAATGAGGCAAAGTCTTTAGCTGAGATGTGAGGAGAAGGAGGAGGTGCTGGGGGATCGAGGAGAGAGATTTGACAGTGTTGAATAGATGCTTAGAGTTGTGAGATAGAGAGAATATGAGAGATGAGAAGTAGGTTTGTTATGCGGCAGTTAGTGTGGACTTGAAGGTAGTGAGAGACTGTATGCGATGAAATGTTCGGTGGAATGGGATCTGTTCCATCTCCACTCAGCAATCCTGCAAGCTCGCCCCAGTTCTTTAGTCAGGCTGCTGTGCCAGGGTTGCCTGTTGATTGTGCATGTTTTGGTATGCATGAGGGGAGCAGCCAATTCGAGGACTGCAGTTATGGTGATAATATACAAAGTGAAAGCAGCATCTGCATCATTAATTGAAGTTATGTTTGCAAGTAGGAGAAGGGGCTCAGAGTATGTGTAAATCAAAGTGTTTGTAATTTCTGTGAGGATGTGTGGCGTGGGAGTTGTGCACTCGGGGAGCAGAGGGAATAAAATGTGAGTAGGTTGTGATCAGACAGGAGGAGAGGTGAGTTTCAGAGGTTAGATAGGGAACAGAAGCAGGTGAAGATGAGATCCAGTATGTAGTCATGTTTGTGAGTGGCTGCGGAGGATAATTGAGTGAGAACAAAGGAGGAAATGAGTGTTAGAAGCTTAGGAAAGGAAATTAAGTAGCACAGTCTTGAAATGGTCGTGGAAGGTGGTGGCTGGCCCTGTGGGGGTTTAGATGAAAATGACAGCCAGTTGGAGGTTGGAGGGGGGTAGATGCGGATTGAATGCACCTCAAAAGAGGGAAGAGCAATGGAGGATGGCAGTGGAATTAAGGTAAAGGAGCAGTTATGAGGCAAAAGAAAACCAATCCCTCCAATTCTTGCTGCTATGGCAGGGTTTGTGAGAAAGATGGAGTCCACCACAGCAAAGTGCAGCTGGAGAGGCTATGTCAGAAGGGATGAGCCAGGATTCTGTGATGCCAAGGAAGGAGAGTTAGTGATGAAGAGGTCATAGATGTATGAAAGTTTGTTGCAGACAGAACATGCATTCCAGAGGGATCCTTTTAGAGGGACAGGGTGGGGCAGGGGCTGGGTGAATGGGTATAAGATTTCAAACGGGGAAATTTGTGATAGATTGTGGATAGTGCATAGAAATGACTGTGGGGATATGGTGAGGAGGGCCTGGTTTCGGAGAGATATCCCAAGTAATGAGAGAAGCAGAGAGGGTGTTAGAAGATGGAAGCAGGAAAAGGCATAAGATGGCTGTGTTTGTCTAAAGACAAAGGATTATATGAGGAGGAACAGTTCTGAGGAGGAGATGAGATGGGTGGGGAGGATGGAGGGAGAAATTACCAGTTACTTGCTAGGTGGAGAGATTAGGGGAATTAGTAGAAAATGAAGTTTTATAGGGGTTAAAATGAAAAGAAACAGAAACATTGTTTACAGGGAATAAGTATCCAGGTACCTTCAAGTCACTTCTGGTCTAATTCATTGCTGTACACTTAAATGATGCACTTAAATTCATTGCGATACACTTAAATACGGCACTTCACATGATATAATGATCAGACTTAGGGGGCCGTCACACGGAACGTTATCTTGCCCGATATCGTTTAAGCGATCTCCTTTTTGATCGCTTAAGCGATATCGGGCAAGATATCGTTGCATGTAATCAAGCGATTTACGATGTTAAATCGCTTGATCGTGACATCGTGATCTGAGGTTCGGTTCTCAGATCTAGCGATGAACGATGCAACGATCTGCATCATCGTGGTGTATGACACCACGATGATCCATCTCCCAGCGACCGCGCCTATGCTGGGAGATGGTAACTATGGTACACGTCGGGTAACTAAGCGACGCGCGGCGCCTAGTTACCGATGTGTACCATAGTAACGAGCGAGATCGCTGCTCCACATCGCTGGTGAGTCTGTCTGTGTGATATCTCACCAGCGATGTGAGCGATATTGTAAGCGATTGCGCGTGCACGTGATCGCTTACAATATCGCTAAAGATATCTCACCGTGTGACGGCCGCCTAAAATATATAACACACAATCAATCAGGTGTGGAGCTCAGGAGGGGCCTGGATTCCTATTGACCATTTAATCAAAGAAACCAGATGTAGAAAAAATGCAGGATGAACAAAGAGTCCTAAAAAGGAAAGGGGGGAGGAAGGGGGTGCTGGTAGTGAGACGTTATAGGCAAAATAGAAAATATGTGGCAAAAAAAGAGGAGTACAGGAAATGGGAAACCTGGGTGGAAATAATGATATACCAATGTGGGAAATTGTGGAGACACAGGAAGAATTAGATGCAAGGAAAGTGGGTGAGATTTAATTCATACCAATATGGGAAATGCAGGAGACACAGGAAGAGTTAGATGCAAGGAACACTGGGTGAGATTCAGTTCATGCAATATGGTAGATGGAGGAGACAAAGCAAGACAAAACTGGGTGAGATTGAATTCATACCACTATGGCAAATGCAACTAGGAGGAAATGTGCATTAAAAAGATTTCTTCTTTATTGAGCCATCTTTAAAAAGTAACATAAAGGTCTACAAGATCTTAAGGCAGTCTCTCTAGATGCCTCAATAAAGAAGAATTTTAATACTCCTAGATATGCTGTATTATTCCATTCCTTCTTGCAAGCTGATTACATGAGTCTAAGGCTAGGGTCGCACTGAGCGCAGCACCTGCGGCAGCCGGAATCCGTTACAGCAGAGCTCAGCAGCTGTAACCGCCAGCGGTAATGTTGGGAACTTCGGGGGAACGCTGCCCTTAGTTACCCGATTACAGCTTTGTGTGTGGCCAGTAACTATGGTACACATCGGGTAACTAAGGGCAGCGTTCCCCAAAGTTCCAAAGTTACCTGCTGGCGGTTACAGCATGCTGAGCTCTGCTGTAACGGAATCCGGCTGCCGCAGGTGCAGCGCTCAGTGTGACCCTAGCCCAAGTGGAATCAAGCACCAACAGGTGCCTACTGATGATAAAACCAAGCACAGAAATTCCAGGCATGTTGAGTTCTTACACTTTTTCTTATTCCACTATGGGAAATGCAAGAGAGGCCAGAGTCACATATACCATCTGTTTTTGGCTTAAATCCGATTTTGGGAACATTTTGGACATTTTTTTTTCAAAGTCCAAAAACGCATATGCGTTACCGCATGTGTATGTGCGTTTTTAAAAATAGTTTTAATATGGGGCCCTATGGGAGACATATGCGTTAACGCATGTACATATAGGCACCATGCGTTAACGCATGCGTTAGTAATTTTTTCGCCAAAAATGCATGCATTAAGTCCAAAAATTTCCCAAACTGTCCTGGACCTCAGGGGACACTATTGGCACCCTTAGGCTAGGGTCATACCTGCGTTTTTTTTATCCATCCGATCAGGTTTTGAGCATTATAAATGCTCAAAACCGCATCCAGATTCACAGCCCATAGGCTTCCATTGAAAAACCGGATTGCACTTATTGCAATCAGGTTACCGCATCCGGTTTTGCAGCCTGCGGTAAAAATCATGTAGGCTGCATTTTTCGGAGCGGTTCCAAAACCGGATCCGTTTTTTTAATGGGAGTCTATGGGAACTGGATCCAGTACCGCAAGGTACATAAATCTACCTTGCGGTACCGATCCGGATCCGAATGCAGTTTTTATAATTGCAAAAACCCACATTCCAAAACTGGATGCATTAATGCATCCAGATCGGAATGAGGGTTGCAATTTTACTATCAAATGATAGTATGAAAGCACACTGTAAAACCGCATATGGTAATGGATGCGGTTACCGGTGCCTTTTAAGTGTGACCCTAGCCTTAGAAAACCGGATCCGTTTTCTAAGGGCTTAAAAAAGCACATGGGCATGTGTGATCCTGGCCAGACACAGGAAGAATTAAATGCAAGGCAAAACTGGGTGAGATTGAATTCATACTTGTGGGAAGAGCAGACATCATGATTAGATGATACAGCAGTTATGATGGATAACAAATGCATCGTATTAATTCTGGTCTAATTCATTGCTATACACTTAAATGATGTACTTAACATGATGTACTGACCAGACTAGATTTAAGCTGAAGGCAGCAAAACCACAAATGCACACATATAGAAATAAAGCATAAGTAAACACATGTGAAACTAACAAGAATATGTGTTAAAATGTACTTTTCAGAAGAACAGAGCACTCAAGTCTGTCCAAACAGCTTTAATGTAGCCCATTTGTCAACGTTCAACTATAACAGGTCTTTTCAACTTGTGTTAAACTGGCTTCCTTCTACAACTACCCTTTGACTCTCAAGCACCTTTATAAGGCCTTCACCCTAGATATGACTTTCAACAGTCTTGAAGAAGTTCCCAGAACTGTGGAACACTTGTTGGTTGCTTTGTCTTCACTTAATGTTTAAAGTAAATCTGTCACATGTAAAAACTCTACTAGCTTTTATTATTATTATTATTATTATTCATTATTATAGCGCCATTTATTCCATGGCGCGTTTACATGTGAAAAGGGACATACATAGACAAGTACAATAAACATGAGCAATACAAGGCACACACAAGTATAGAAGAAGAGAAGACCCTGCCTGCGAGGGCTAACAGTCTACAAGGAATGGGTGAGGATACACTAGGAGAGGTTACTAGATACTGCTGGACTAATGATCATTGCAGGTAGTAGACTTATCGTAAGAGGTGGGTCTTCAGGTTCCTTTTGAAAGTTTCCACAGTGAGTGAGAGTCTGATGTGTTGGGGCAGAGAGATGCAGAGTATGGGGGAAGCACAGAGAAATCTTGCATCCGGTTGTGGGAAAGAAGAGATGATTGGGGAGTAGATGGCTTTGTATGTCATAGTTAGAGTTTTCAACTGGAGCCTCTGGACAATAGGAAGCCAGCGAAGGGCTTGGCAGGGAGGAGAGGCTGGGGAATAATGGGGAGACAGTTGGATTAGTCGGGCAGCAGAGTTTAAGATAGATTGGAGTGGTGCAAGAGTGTTAGAGGCCAGAAAGTAGGAGGTTGCAATAGTCGAGGTGTGAGATGATGAGGGCATGCACGAGTGTTTTTGCTGTTTACTGGTCAAAGAATGTACGAATCCTGGTGATATTTCTGAGTTGGAGTCGACAGGAGGTGGCAAGGACTTGAATATGTGGCTTGAAATAGAGGGCAGAGTCGAGGATCACCCTGAGGCAACGTGCATACGGGACTGGGGAAAGTGAGCAGCCATTGACTTTCATGGATAGGTCTGGTGGAGGGGTAGAGTGAGATGGGGAAAACATGATAAATTCTGTTTAGAATTAAATTAGAAATCGATCAGAAAAGAAAGGTGAAATAGCAGACTGACATTGCGGTATTTTGGTTAGTAATGAGGTGATGTCAGGTCCAGAGAGGTAGATCTGCGTGTCATCAGTATAGAGATGATACTTCAAAACATGGGATTTTACGAGCTGTCCCAGGCCGAAGGTGTAGATGGTGAAGAGTAGGGGTCCTAGAAATGAGCCTTGGGGAACACCGACGGACAGGGGGCGAAGTGAAGAGGTGGTGTGGGAGAGGGAGACACTGAATGTCCGGTCGGTTAGATACGACAATATCCAGGACAGGGCCAAGTCTGTGATGCCAAGAGATGAGAGAATCTGTAACGGAAGTGAGTTGTCTATAGTGTCAAAGGCGGAAGACAGGTCTAGAAGGAGGAGGACAGAGTAGTGTCGCTTACTCTTGCCAGTAAGTCCCTGACAAAAGTTATGTCGCTTATCCATGTTATGTAAATAAAAGCTTATAACCTGACGCTGAATTCATCCATTGGTTTTTATAAATTACTCTTTTGAAAGCTGAAACCCTCCGAAATGCGGTTTAGGTTAAGAAAATAATTTGGCATCATTGCTGAAATTTTTATCATTTAATGAAAACAGAATTGTCAGATTTTGGCAGGACAAAAGTTTTGTCACCTGGTCATATAATGCACCCTATCCTAGTTTACATCCTCACCTGTGCTCGGTAAATGATCAGTTAATTAGTGGGTGTGTGTAAAAAGAAACCCAGCATCCCAGACCTTCACTTGAACTGCAACTTGAGCTCTGACAACATGCCAAAAATCCACCCTGCCACCAAAGCCTTCATTACCAAGAGGCTGAAGACCAGATCCACTCCTGAGGTGGCTGGCACCTTTAATGTGTCTCAGTGTCAAGTACAAAGAATTAAAAAAAGATTTGAAGAGACTGGAGATGTGTTTGACAAGCCCAGGTCCGGCAGACCCTGCAAGACAACTGCTCAGAAGGAACGTTTGTTGATTAGAAAAACCAAACCAAGCCCCTCTTCCACTGCAGCAAAGCTCCAACAGGCCTGGTCACCTCAAGTCCCTGTGTCAATTAGAACAGTTTGTAGGATTCTGTCTCGAATCAGTGCCCAGAAGCCAGCACTAAACAAAAGGCAAATAAAAAACCGTGGGGCATTTGCAAAGTCCCACAGCCTGCTAAACAGATGGAAGCTGGAAAGTGGCAGAAGGGGGATTTCTCTGATGAATCTTCAGTAGAATAACACCACAGCCACCGCAAATACTGCAAGAGACCTACTGGAGCCCGTATGGATCCAAATTTGGTGGTGGAACAATTATGGTCTGGGGTTACATTCAGTATGGGGTGTGCGAAACATTTGCAAGGTGGAAGTCAATATCAATAGCCTAAAATATCAAGAAGTATTAGTTACCTCTTACATTCCAAATCATAAAAGAGGTCAAATTCTGCAGCAGGATGGTGTTCCATCTCATACATCCATCTCTACAACAAACTTCCAGACAAAAAAGATTAAGGTGCTCAAGGACTGGCCAGCGCAGTCACCAGACATGAACATCATTGAGCATGTTTGGGGTAGGATGAAAGAGGAAGCTTGGAAGACAAAACCAAAGAATCTAGATGAACTCTGGGAGGCATGTAAGACTGCATTCTTTGCTATACCTTAATAAATTGCATGAATCATTGTTGAACCTCATGGATGCAGTCCTTCAAGCTCATGGATGTCACGCAAAATATTAAATATGACTCTAATAGCACCACAACTTAATTCACCAATGTTATGCAAATGTATTTGAATTTTAAGTTAATTATTTGTTTGAATATCACATTACTTTCTGTGGGCTACAAAACCTTTGTCTTGCCAAAATCTGACCATTCTGTGTTCATTAAAGGAAAAAAATTTCAGCATTGATGCCAATTTATTTTCTTAACCTAAACCACATTTGGGAGGGTTTCAGCTTTCAAAAGAGTAATTTATACAACCAATGGATGAATTTAACATCAGGTTATAAGCTTTTATTTACATAACATGGATAAGCGACATAACTTTTATCAGGGACTGTAGGTTATTGGTAACTTTAGCTAGGGCAGTTTCAGTAGGGTGATGCAGTCGGAAGCCAGATTGTAACCGGTCAAAGAGGGAGCAGGAGGAGAGGTGGGAGGACAGTTCAAGATGGACATGCTGTTCAAGCAGTTTTGAAGCACAAGGGAGAAGTGATATCGGTCGATAGTTAGACACAGAGGACGGGTCAAGACAGGACTTTTTTAGGATAGGTGTGATTGAGACATGTTTGAAGAATGAGGGGAAAACACCATTTGTAAGTGAAAGGTTGCAGAGATGTGTTAGGGTTGGAATGAAGACTGTGGCGAGGTTGGGAATGAGATGGGATAGGAGCAGGTCAAGCGTACAAGTGGTGAGATGTGATCTTGACAGAAAGTAGGAGAGCTGATGTTCTGTCAAGGTGGGGAAGCTGGTTTTGGAAGAACAGGGCTGAGCTGTTATGAGGAGGGGCATAGGCGGCTGCGGGCCAACACTTTCTCTGATGTTCTTAATCTTCTGCTTAAAGAAAGAGGCAAAGTCTTCAGCAGAAATGAGAAGAGAGGGAGGAGGTGCTACTAGACGGAGGAGAGAAGTGAAAGTTTTGAATAGCTGTTAAGGATTGTGAGACAGGGAGGATGTGAGAGATGAAAAGTAAGTTTGTTTTGCGGCGGCAAGTGTGGTTTTGAAGTTGGCAAATGACTGCTTGTATGCGACAAAGTGATCGACAGAACGGGATCTTTTCAATCTCTGCTCAGCTACTCTCAACGCCCGTCTTAGTTTTGGTCAGGCTCGTCAGCCAGGGTTGCCTGTTAATTGTAGGAGTTTTGCTGTGTGTTAAGGGGGCGGACGAATCGAGTGCTGCTGATCTGCAGATATGAAGTTAATCTGCAGGTTAATAGTGTTTGAAACCTGCCCAGCTTCTGCAAATTGAACCCCGTGTGCCAGAAGCAATTGAACTTCATTCGTTCCTGCAGCATTGGGATTTCAGTCAAAGGGATGGCGTTGGTGCGGGTGCAGTGACCACACTGTGTATAGAGATCAACGTCTGTCTTGACCCCTAAAACTGAGTGACAGCTGGTTCTGTCATTTCTCTTTGCTTATTTGAGTAGTTCTCCCCAGCTGTTTTTGGTTTGAGTTGAAGAACAAAATCACCATACAATTCTACAGGTGGGTGAAAGTCACAGAGTGTATTTGGATGCCATCCATGTGCCTGTTTTTACATTTAATGTGTAGGTGAAGCTTTGATAACTTTTTGTTGGGCACAGGAGAAATTCACAGATGATACAATGGAACACATGGACCAAACACTGATGTAAATCTGACCAAGTACACTGATGAAAATACAGTCACTATGAACGCCAAGTACACTGATGAAAATCTGACCAAGTACACTGATGTAAATCTGACCAAGTACACTGATGTAAATCTGACCAAGTACACTGATGAAAATCTGACCAAGTACACTGATGTAAATCTGACCAAGTACACTGATGTAAATCTGACCAAGTACACTGATGTAAATCTGACCAAGTACACTGATGTAAATCTGACCAAGTACACTGATGTAAATCTGACAAAGTACACTGATGTAAATCTGACCAAGTACACTGATGTAAATCTGACCAAGTACACTGATGTAAAATCTGACAAAGTACACTGATGAAAATCGGTCAGTTTTTTTGTTTTTTTTTACATATGAGAAAAATAACTGCATGTGAATGAGGCCATAATTAGGGAGGGACACAATTTTGTCATGATGTCAAGTGTTAATCCCCTAGGATGGGATCTGATGATGCAGTTGAACGCAGTTGCCTAAACCTCAAAATATCGAGTAGCAAATGGTAGCACAATTTACAAAAGAAAAAAGAAAAGTGCCACCCGTTTGCCTCCACATGTGGAAGTGGTTAGGCCGCTTGCATTCACTCAAAACATCTGATCTCATCTCTACCTTCCTCTTAAGGCTGCATACTCACAGTCAGTAGATGCAGCGTTTTGGATGCAGCGTCTTGCTGCGTTGCACAGTATCAGCATAGTGGATGGGATTTTAAGAAATCTCATACCCACTATGCTTAACCCAACCACAGTGTTTTGACAGCTGCGATGCAGGTTGCCATCATTCCGCTCCTCCTCTGCATGTTCATTTCATGCTGCGGAGTCGGAAGCGACTGCAGGGAGAAGCCGCCCGGCACCAGCCGCACATGGTGAGTACAGGGTGGCACGGTCTCCCTGCGGCCACCCGTGGGTTCACTCAGGTCCAGAGGAGCTGCATCCACACGCAGCTCCTCCGGACCATGAACACATAGCCTAACACATAATTATAGCACAGCTATATATTTCTCACATTCTACTGGGCAGTACACAAATTAAGGTTGTTCTTATCCATCTCTCTTCTCAAGTCTCTCTTTTTTAGAGTTTATGAATACTAGGATTTTTAAAAATATATTTCTGTTGGATTTGACTCAGATATCTCTCAATAATCAATCATACCAGAATTCATTCATTTAACACTTGTTCTCAAGAAATCAATTATCCACATAGCTTATGTTTGCACTGCTGAGTGCCAAGATGAAGTCTACAGGGGGAAGAATTCACATCTATCATGCAAATGGTGCCCAGGTCACTAACACTGAAAGCAGCAGTGCCGCCACAGCGCCACCAGCCAATTTGCTAACAAGCAGAAGCCCTTTGTAAGGGTTGAAGTCCAGAATCATTTTATCCTTTATTTGCATACTCAGTGGCTTGTCCTGCCCTCTCTTCAGACATGGAGAGGTTGCATATGACAAAGGCCCAGCTCTTGGTAAAAAGTATCAAGGCGACAAATTCATTAATCAATTCCTCATTGTTTACCAAGCACTTGTTGAAGTTCACTACTAATTCAGATTACGCAAAAGAACAGCTCTGAATGGCAATGAATGTTTTTTTCAGTTGAATTTCTGCTAATCACATCTCAGTCTTGGAGACCTATTGCACCATTAGCTTTGTGATATTTAACTCGCTTAACATAATTACCTTTTCACATGCTAATCTGAAATCTGTTTCCATCAGCTGAGAGATGAATATTATTTAGTGACTATTTTCCCTTTCTTAGGCTATGTGCACACATCATCTTTTTGAAGTGGATTCTGGCTAGAAGCCACCTAAAACAAATGCCAGAAAACTGACCCTTAAAATAAATGAACATATTGCACAGTAATGACAAAAAAATCAATGTGTGCACAGGTTTAGAATGTAGTTGTGGCGCCCCGCAACGAGTGCGTCACAAGGGAGTATTGCAGCCGCAATATTCTCTGACAAAGCAGTGCAATAGTTAACTCTGAGATCCAACCCAACATACAACACCTAGAACAGAGGACCAATCCTAGGTCCTGGTGGGTGGAGTGTTAGGGTAGTGAAACAGAACACACAATAATCTAGATAGTTGGAACACAGTCAAGTCAAGGATCTAGAACCTAGAACACAGAACTTGGAGAGGAGCGGGGGCTCCGCACCCCGTGCGGGCCCCTGGGCCGTCACCGGTCTGGTGTCCGCACCTGAGGCCTTAACTACCGGGATTGGGCATTTCTACACGGGTTCCCAAAAGACTCCCGTGCCCACAACTCACAGCCGGTTCACTGGTACCGAAGCTGGCAGCAGTTCACCTCTGCCACGCGAACCAGCCCCGTGGAGGATCAGCTTTACAGGAGCACCCCACCACCAGCCAGTTTCCAGTCGTCTAACCAGCGGTGTACCCACTGAGGGACCCAAGGCTCCCCAAAGCATCCAGAACGTACATCATGGATAGGGCATTGAAGCAGCCTCCCCGTACCCGACCTGGTATTCCTGGGCGACGCTGGCAAAAACAAACTAAGGAGGTAGAATGGAGGTACACTGCGGATCTCTGAGGAGCACTATCACTGCTGAGTCCACCCGGTCTTCTACTCAACCACTGTAAGCCATGTACTGCCTGCTGGTTACAGTAAAGACCCGTTGCAGAGACTATCTGTGTCCATGTCTCCTTATGAACTGTCCGTCATTAACTAAAGGTAACCGCAGCTGCCGCACAACATCTTGGGCAGCTCCAGCCTCCGGGGCTCACCGCTCAGCCTGTGGGGAGCGTAACATCTTGCTGCTGTCCATCACCCCGGAGGTTCCGCAGCGTCGGTAGTCCTTACCGAACTTCTCATAGGTGGCGTCATGAAGAAAACAAATTAAATCCCCTTTAATCTGTTCCCGTAAGACGTCCTTAATTTTGATCTGCACTACACCGGGCCCCACTACCGGCAGGCGCGGTCCACCCGTGACAAGGAAGGAGAAGAATCGCCTGTATCAACCGGAGTCAGCCGGCCGCGGTGAGTCAGAATTTGGCGTCACGAACAGGATACGAGCAGGCCCGTTATCCAACGGGTATATTGTGCTTAAACTGGACTTTATTGTCTACAATTGGACTTTGTTCGTCCCAAAAAGAATTTTCCCGCCTTTACACCATTGGGTCAAGATGGCGCCCAAGACGGCGTTCCCGCCACAAGAAGCCGCCACGTGAAGCCCAGGAGTGAGTCAACCCCCCCCTCACCGTGGGAGGGCCAAAGACAAAAGGCGCCAAACTCTTTGTCCGCCCTGATTGCTCGAATCAACCATGGGGGCGGACCCCAAAGACTTTTCCCACGATTGGACTACAAAAGCCCAGAGGAAATGGGAGTGTGATAGACACACCGACAGAAAGAGAAGACTTCTTCACCAGCTCTACCAGGACGTCTTACCGGTTGAACGGGTGTGGTTTCCCTCCAAGAAGAATGGCCAGCATGAGACTCCAAGACCTGATGCGGGAGGTCGAGGCGGAGGCCAGAGCAGCCGTCAGCCAACCAGGTCCGGATCCTGCCCTTACTATAGACGGCAGCCCCGACTTCTGGCTAGAAGCTCTACAAGACCTCCGGGTGCGGTTACTAGAGACAGTGGAATGGACGATCCGTAGCTGGAGCGCGACCCTAGGCAGACGACTACACCATGCGATGCAGCAGAGCCGACCGGGTACAGCTTCTCCAAGCCCAGACGACGTCACCAGCTTCTCGACCGCCTCACCATCGCCTACCACCTGAGCCAATAGACTGTGTCATTCCGGTGGAGGCCGCAACTCGACCCGTTCCAGCGACCAACTTCGCAACCGATCCCGTTCTTGAGCCGGAGCTCATAACACGCTCCATGGAAGAACTCGATCTCTACCAGGTTCCCATTGAGGGACCCGCGACATGTTTCACCACTACAGAGACAGTCGCCTGTTTTATCCCCGTACCGGAGGCTTCCCTTGCCATTGCCGAGGCCTACCTGGTAACCGGGATTGAAACACCTCTACCTGCGGAAACAGATGAAGAGGCAGGCAGCCTGGAAGCCCTGCAGGACGTCCCTACGGAAGGAT
This sequence comes from Allobates femoralis, assembly GCA_033576535.1. Classification (NCBI taxonomy): domain Eukaryota; kingdom Metazoa; phylum Chordata; class Amphibia; order Anura; family Aromobatidae; genus Allobates; species Allobates femoralis. Next base: position 410,857,309 of record JARQOC010000006.1, on the reverse strand, counting down.
CCGCAGCACCACCACCCTGTTGTACAACGGAACAAGCTTCAACGTCTCTCATCATCGAGCAGCCTGATGTGATCATCGAGGAAGAGGTCGGAGAGGATGACGACGAGACCCACAGCACCGCTGAGGATTTCGACACCGGGTTCGCTTGGGGAGACAACAAGGAACTTCCTTCCGGGCACACAGCTCGGGTACACTGGTCGGGTGCAATGCCGACACCTTCCCCTGTGCCGTTCCACCGGGTTCCGATACAGACAGCCCGCCAAGTTCAAGCTTCCCGCCAAACCACCAGCTCCATTACTCATCTCTACACCCCGAGCCGTAACGACGGAGATGTACGCCAGAGACGACGAGAGGAGTGGCAAGCCCGAGAACGCGCCAACATGGAGGCCCGTGCCGAGGCTCGCCGCCAGCCGCCGCTGCCTGATGAACTCCGCCGTGAAGGTAGAATTTCCACCTTTAACTTACATACCGGGTGGGGGTTCGCTTGGGAGGTGGGTTTGAATGAGGAGGTGTTTGTGGGGCGCCGGGACGTTGAGTCAAACTTGCCAAGAGGACATCCCGATCGCGACCTATACCGGGGCGATATTATCACCTACGAGCGCTATGCTTGTGCAGATGGGTGGTTCGCTATCCGGGTGCGCCATCGTTCTCAGAGCCAGTGACTTTAAAACTTGAACTTCATCAATGACTCTGTTCCCGTTAATCACTGACTGTGTGATCTCGCGGCTACAGCCTGGACTCTAGTTAAAGTACAGCCGACCGCCCGCCGGGTCCGCACAAAGTGATTACCTGTTTCTTTGCTTATATCACCAAAGCATATCTTTACCTGTTTTTCTATTTTAATAAAAGTGTGTCATATATGTATAAAAATGCAAAAACCTCTGTAATGTGAGTAGTTTGACGCTTGGGGACAAGCTGATTTAACCAAGGGGGAGTGTGGCGCCCCGCAACGAGTGCGTCACAAGGGAGTATTGCAGCCGCAATATTCTCTGACAAAGCAGTGCAATAGTTAACTCTGAGATCCAACCCAACATACAACACCTAGAACAGAGGACCAATCCTAGGTCCTGGTGGGTGGAGTGTTAGGGTAGTGAAACAGAACACACAATAATCTAGATAGTTGGAACACAGTCAAGTCAAGGATCTAGAACCTAGAACACAGAACTTGGAGAGGAGCGGGGGCTCCGCACCCCGTGCGGGCCCCTGGGCCGTCACCGGTCGGGTGTCCGCACCTGAGGCCTTAACTACCGGGATTGGGCATTTCTACACGGGTTCCCAAAAGACTCCCGTGCCCACAACTCACAGCCGGTTCACTGGTACCGAAGCTGGCAGCAGTTCACCTCTGCCACGCGAACCAGCCCCGTGGAGGATCAGCTTTACAGGAGCACCCCACCACCAGCCAGTTTCCAGTCGTCTAACCAGCGGTGTACCCACTGAGGGACCCAAGGCTCCCCAAAGCATCCAGAACGTACATCATGGATAGGGCATTGAAGCAGCCTCCCCGTACCCGACCTAGTATTCCTGGGCGACGCTGGCAAAAACAAACTAAGGAGGTAGAATGGAGGTACACTGCGGATCTCTGAGGAGCACTATCACTGCTGAGTCCACCCGGTCTTCTACTCAACCACTGTAAGCCATGTACTGCCTGCTGGTTACAGTAAAGACCCGTTGCAGAGACTATCTGTGTCCGTGTCTCCTTATGAACTGTCCGTCATTAACTAAAGGTAACCGCAGCTGCCGCACAACATCTTGGGCAGCTCCAGCCTCCGGGGCTCACCGCTCAGCCTGTGGGGAGCATAACATCTTGCTGCTGTCCATCACCCCGGAGGTTCCGCAGCGTCGGTAGTCCTTACCGAACTTCTCATAGGTGGCGTCACGAAGAAAACAAATTAAATCCCCTTTAATCTGTTCCCGTAAGACGTCCTTAATTTTGATCTGCACTACACCGGGCCCCACTACCGGCAGGCGCGGTCCACCCGTGACAAGGAAGGAGAAGAATCGCCTGTATCAACCGGAGTCAGCCGGCCGCGGTGAGTCATAGTAAATGTGGCATCCCGGGATCAAAGGGCCACAGTGTCATCACTGCCCCCGGGTGGTGGTATCACATGAGAGCAACAAAGGGTATTTTCATCAGGTAACACACACACACACAACACTCACACCTCTAGGCCAGAAGGGGAGACCAAGCCCGGGTTCAGGGTGAGCTCCCCTATATATTCAGGTCTGGGGAGGGGCTAGTTAGTTCAGTTCCTAGGAGGACTGTGAAGAAGACCTGGGTGTAAAAGAGCCATGCTAAGCTCATCCCAAGATCGCTAGCTAAGTTCCAGGCTTAAGGTTACGGTCTTAAGAGAAAAGCGAGAACACACCTGGGAGGCTGAGCAACCCCGTGCTCACCCCAAAGGAAAGTGCAGAGAACGGACACCGGAGTCCAAGACTGTGCAGGGTCTCATGTCCCGGCAGTCAGTACCAAAAGGTGGGGATTCCAAATTCTCCAGCCACACTGTACCGGAGGCATAGCATCACAGCGAGAGTTCAGCAGCACACACCCGAGATCAGGGTAGAGAAAGGACTCGAGTTGCCTGTCATACCGTTACCTCACAGGAAGAAACAGGGCAGCAGCTCAGCTTATGCAGCAGGAGACAATACCAAGCGCAGTAAGGAAGCCAAAGACCCAACCGGATGGGAAGAAACCCCAAGTTGCTCTCAAAGACCCGTGGACAGCTCCATATAACATCTGCTCCAGTAAAGGACTGAGAAAACTACAAAACAGTGAGTCTGCCTATTCCTTGTGCCCATCGTCCTGCACCCCACACATAGATTATCTACACTGCCCCGGGGATTGGCTTTACCTGTGGAAAGCTGTTCCATCCCAGCTGCCCGTCCATCACCCCGCAGCAGTGGCCACACACCATGGATGGCGTCACAAAATCTCCCTTGTATATAACCCCTCTCTTAACAATGCTAGAAAATCCCCTACTATTTTGGGCTGAACCCAGGCCACGGGACCGGGTCACGACTCCCGTGACTTCCCCCAGAGAGAGCAACGGCCCGATCTCAAGTACCCCACGGCTCTAGGGACGTCTCAGTAAATATGTTGGCAATGGATCTACTGCAAGAAAGAGGGCAAAACTATCAGAGAAGCTGCTTAGGGAAAATGTTCATCAACATTACAGGTATTGTATCTTAAGAAATAAAAATGTAATCTTTCTAACACAACACAGTGATCCTTCATATTTTCATGTGGTAAATACAACATGGATGGATTCTGTTGCCGGAAAAGAGATCACCTTCCCCATTTCGTAGGGCACAGACTGCAGAGGCTTTTGTGCGTTCCTTGAGAACAATTGCTTTTAAGCAAACTCACTAGCTCAATATAGCACAGTGAATCATGTCTAAACATGTTGTTTACCTGCAAATAGAGGGGTAATCTACAGGTAAATAATGTGAAAATGCTGCCTACCTGCCTTACTGGATGCATTCTCAAAGGGAGAAAATGAAGGTATTTCTTCATTGCAGCCACACACTTCCTGTCATTGGGGTGGTTTAGTGAACATGGCTGTTATCTCGCCCTGATACAGTGATTGACATCCTGTTCCTCACAAATACGCTGCAGTGCAGGTTGTCAATTAATGTGTCAGGGAGGTGGTATGCACATATCAACTCACAGATAGGTACTGGGACAAAGCCCAAACCACTGAAGCCGCACTCACACCCTACAGGTTCCTGTACAGACTAAAGGGGCTACAGACTAAAGCTGCACAACTAGAAACCATAACTCGGACCTGGTTCACTGAAAGGCCATCGGGCTGTTTCTCGTTCCTCCTGAGGACCCTAAGGGAAGGTTGATACACACAAGTCACCAGAATAAGGATAGTGTGCAGGAGTGGACAAAAACCAAAGGTGAGCAAACATTAAGCATGTGCACAAGTGGACAAAGGAGGAATAATAAATGCAAGCAAGGGAAACCTTTTACCAACCTAAAAGAAAACCGAAGGAAGGTGTAGGAAAGGTAAATGAGAAAGCATAGAGTAAAAAATACACTGTCTTCTGCCTAAGGCTGAAGGCACACTGCCGTGCATCAAACACAGAGCGTATTTGATGCACGACAGTGATGCGAGTGAAATGCGTGTTTTTGGTTGAGTGTGGTGCGAGTGTGGTGCGTGTGGTAAGTGTATGTGGCGCCCCGCAACGAGTGCGTCACAAGGGAGTATTGCAGCCGCAATATTCTCTGACAAAGCAGTGCAATAGTTAACTCTGAGATCCAACCCAGCATACAACACCTAGAACAGAGGACCAATCCTAGGTCCTGGTGGGTGGAGTGCTAGGGTAGTGAAGTGGAACACACAGTAGTCTAGAGTAGAGTAGTCAAGAATCTAGAACCTGAAGAGAGCAGACTAGAACTTGGAGAGGAGCGGGGGCTCCGCACCCCGTGCGGGCCCCTGGGCCGTCACCGGTCGGGTGTCCGCACCTGAGGCCTTAACTACCGGGATTGGGCATTTCTACACGGGTTCCCAAAAGACTCCCGTGCCCACAACTCACAGCCGGTTCACTGGTACCGAAGCTGGCAGCAGTTCACCTCTGCCACGCGAACCAGCCCCGTGGAGGAGCAGCTTTATAGGAGCACCCCACCACCAGCCAGTTTCCAGTCGTCTAACCAGCGGTGTACCCACTGAGGGATCCAAGGCTCCCCAAAGCATCCAGAACGTACATCATGGATAGGGCACTGAAGCAGCCTCCCCGTACCCGACCTGGTATTCCTGGCGACGCTGGCACAACAATCAAGTTAGGTAGAATGGAGGAACACTGCGGATCTCTGAGGAGCACTATCACTGCTGAGTCCACCCGGTCTTCTACTCAACCACTGTAAGCCATGTACTGCCTGCTGGTGACAGTAAAGAACCGTTGCAGAGACTATCTGTGTCCGTGTCTCCTTATGAACTGTCCGTCATTAACTAAAGGTAACCGCAGCTGCCGCACAACATCTTGAGCAGCTCCAGCCTCCGGGGATCACCGCTCAGCCTGTGGGGAGCGTAACATCTTGCTGCTGTCCATCACCCCGGAGGTTCCGCAGCGTCGGTAGCCCTTACCGAACTACTCATAGGTGGCGTCACGAAGAAAACAAATTAAATCCCCTTTAATCTGTTCCCGTAAGACGTCCTTAATTTTGATCTGCACTACACCGGGCCCACATACCGGCAGGCGCGGTCCACCCGTGACAAGGAAGGAGAAGAATCGCCTGTATCAACCGGAGTCCGCCGGCCACGGTGAGTCATGTACATAGCTGTATGGATGTGAGTGTGCTGCGAGTGTGAGGTGTGAGTGCGTGTGTGGTACAGTAATCAATAATGTGTCAGCGCTGTCACAGCAGCGCTGACACATCATAGTTTAAAACTCATGTGGTAATAAAAGATTAAAGTTATAGGGCTTATTCATCATTTTAACCCCCTCTGCAAGCTCTGCGCTGCATGTCAGCACAGAGCCTGCAGATGCGACTAATAAAAGCCGGTATATGAAGGGTTAATGTGCTGTTCTGTGTTGCCATCATGTGTACACAGAGTGTGTACACTCTGTGTACACATGGTGACATCCCACCCTGGCAGCGGAGGGGTTAATAGCAAGAGATCCCGGCATCTGCAAGACATCTCACAATTTTGGACTATTCAGAGCCCATCAAATCTCTCTTCTGACCCATTTTGCCAAAGGAAAGGAAGTTGCCTAATAATTAAGCACACCTTATATGGGGTGTTGATGTCATTACACCACACCCCTCCTCATTACAGAGATGAACATCACCTGATTTACTTAATTGGTAGTTGGCTCTCAAGCCTATACAGCTTGGAATAGGACAACATATATAAAAAGTATCATGTGATCAAAATACTTATTTGCCTAATAACGCTGCACACAGTGTAGATAGATAGATACATAGTCATTGTACAAAAACCTTCAATACATTGGTCAGTGTTCATATAAGCAATGATATGTTATTATTTTTGCATAAAATCCCTTGTATTTAGTAGATAGGAGCATTCTTTTGCCATATACTGTAATATATTCAGACTATTTTATCACAGTTGCTTCCAATGTAAGTGCTATTGTGTCTCAATGTCCTTATACCAAGAATCCTGTGCTTACTAAGGTTAAGGTGCCCAATGCTTTGGAAATGACTTTAAGAAAAGAAATTGACTTTTTTTTTCATCTAGAATTTATTTCATTTTTATGGAGTCATCTGTAATCTGTAGATACTGTATTTTTATAAAATGCACCGGATTATAAAACGCATCCCAAATTTGGTGGAGGAAAAGAGAAAACATTTTTCTTTAGTCACCTTCCACAACAGCAGACCGGAGGATGCCTCCCCGCCCTAAATAGGGGACAGGAAACACAAAGAGGTTAAATACCCCTCCCTTTCCTGCAACCACCAGGGTTTTTTCTGTCCCCTATGGGACATGAAGAGGTTCCTTCAGGTGCTGCCTGTGGCCGGTGAATAGACGCACCTTGTCTACTTACAAGCCGGGCAGCTGAGGTCAGGGGCTTCGGCTCTCTTCCTCCTGATGCTGTTTCCATCTCCATGCAGGCCATGTGATTTGAGACTGCCCCACTCCTCCTATGGCTCCCATCGCCTGTCAGATCGCTGTCGGCTGTTTACATGGGGCACATCGCCCCAGAGTGGCCTCCTGGTTTCACAGCACTGGTGTGAAACCAGGCAACCACTCAAATGCGTCGCCCTCGCCTAGTCACATTAGACGCGACGTCAGCGGTGATAGGCCACACCCCAGCGTCACCTAAAAAATCGTCGCCAACGTCGCCAGGTGTGACGTGGCCCTTACTCATTTACCCAATGCCTGATATTGCATGAACTCTGCCAAACGTTAACTTTTTCATGATTGACCACAAATTCGCTCTGCTAATGTGGTACTGAAAGCTGGTGATATCTGATTAATACTGTTGCTCATTGAGTCTACATCGTAGCCCCATCTGTGGCTGCTCAATGGATGCACTCAACCCGAAGGCTTTATGTCAGAATGAGAGGTCTCATGAGTTTATTGTATGATGAACTCAAGCTCCAAACAAATCACATGACTCAGTGTACCTCCTCCCTGCTGCTGCTGAATTCTCCCACTGCGAAGTACAAGCTGCAGCTGTCCAAATGTTTTCAGAAATTTGACAATAAATCTTATATAACCGTTTCATGAACTGGTAATACTCCTCACATTTCCGTTCATAACCAGACATATTTTTTATTTACAAGATCAGAAGAAAATGCAAAATGGCAATATGAGCTGTTACATTTGTAGATTGGTGTCCAACATGCTTATATTTAACCAAGACTGCATCACTTCATGTTCTGTTTAACAGACAATTTAAGTTCAATGATGTTTCTGGGGTTGTCACCACCATGCCCACTGCCCAATCATTGACATCACAAAGTTGAAAAAATGGGTAATTTTTAATTTATTTTATGATTTAACAGATTAGATCCTTCAACCGGTCGTATCAATGCCGGGCGTTCATGCCGTTCTCACTGTTAATTAGAAGTGACAATTAGGGAGTATGGGAGAATGTTATTTGGCGCTGTCACCTGCATTACCTAAAATGACACAAAGCCTCCTTTATAATGACCTGATACTGCATTTATGATTATTATTTTTCTCATAAAATGGGAGGAATTCTCGCACCCCCCCAATGTGCACATAGGTATTAGCGGAGTCAAGCTGAAAAGTGTAAAGCCACCTTAATTATAATTGCTCTCTTTGAATGTATGATCTTCAGACAGGTGCCAGTATATACTTCACAGGGAAGTGTACTGTGCGCTAATTACTGTCCATCCACTGTCGGGCACAATAAGGATCCAGACAAGTACATCTGTGGTCTGAGACACATATCAAAGATAATACTGCACCTGTCTCCTTACTGATATCTCTGTTCTCTCACCGATCAAGAAGCCTGGAGACCTGCTCTGCTATTAAGAAGACATGGGTGCATATTGTAGCCACATTCTAGAAATAAAAAGGCCACCATATGAATTCACTATGAAATAAACTATGAGACTAATGGCCACAGACAGAGTTCAGGTTTTTTTCAATTTCATTTCATTTCATTTCAAAAATTCTTTTTATTGTTTTACAAGATATGAAGATGATAATCAGATAATTACAGAAAAGAAGAATTCAGCTCGTGACAATCGGTGGAAAATGATTAAATAATTCCAAACATATGTTTAAATATGGTTATTGTCAGATTATTTAGAGAAAGTTAAGCACAAGAGGAAGATGGCATAGTAAATGAGAGAGGAATAGAGGATAGGTAGGAGAATAGGAAAGAGAATAATAGATTGGAGGGGAAGTAAGAGGCGGGGAGGGTGGGTCAGGAGGTGGAGCCTAGAGGATCTCTGTTGAGTAAATGAGGCGAGGGGTCAAGATTACGGTACTATGAGCGACTTTTTGAAGAGTACCCAAGCTCGCCAGTGGTTATTAACAGATGCTTGTGTGTGGTTCACAGAGGCAGCTAGTTTCGCTACTAGATATAGTTGGTCAGTTTTATCAATTAACGACTGAAGAGTCGGGATTTGAGGAGATCCCCATACCGTTGGTAAAAGAAGTTTCGCTGGAGCCAATATTGTACAGATTAACACAGAGAACTCACCATGGGAAGCGTCTAGGGGTAGATTTAACAGGACGACTTCAGGGGATAACTTGATATTTCGTTTAGTCACATCTCTGATCAGGCGTGTCGTCTGGTTCCAGTAGGGGATCAGGGATGGACAATGCCACCAAAGGTGGATGTAGTTCCCGTTCACATCACCACAACGCCAGCAATTCGTAGGGAATTGTGTCTTCCATTTGTGTGTTCTCAGCGGATCAGTATACCAGCGGGAGAGAATTTTGTAGGAGTTCTCCTGTACCTTGATGCATTTAGTCGGACCATGTGAGTGGGTGTAGATATATGAAATCTGTTGAGGTGTAAACTTATATCCTAAATCTTTTTCCCAACTATGTATATAGGCTCTTTTCATGGGTACATCTCTATCCAAAATGCTTTGGTAAATGGTAGAAAGGATCTTAGTAGGCCTAATCTGTCTTGCGCAGAGCGTTTCAAATGCCGTGGGATTGCGGGTAAGTGCCGTATCGAATCGGATATTGTGCAGGAGGGATTGTAGAGTCTTATATTGGAGGAAATTAATAGATTCGAGGCCAGGTATTTTGTGCAGATTAGTTAACGGAAGAAGTGCTCCGTCTGCATATAATTGATCCGCTGTTAGGCTGGCAAATAGTCCGGTGCGGTATTTGCTGGGGTTGTGTATTAGGTTCGCTCCCATTAGTATATCTAACAGGGTAAGGAGAGGAGTCGATGGGGGTATCAAGTAGGTATGTATATTGGTCCATATTCGTAGGAGTGTGCTTGTGAGAGGGTTATGTTGGCGTTCAGGTGATATGTCTCTGCAGTGCGTCAGTAGGAGGGGGCGGAGGGGCTGTGGAGATAATTTGTTTTCTATATCAATCCATAATTTGTTGTGTGTGTGTCGTATGATATCAACAGAGCGTGAGAGGACTGCTGCGTGGTAATAGATTTTAATATCTGGTGCGCCCATTCCTCCTTTTACTTTTGGAAGAGAGAGAGTGCGGAGATTTAAGCGGTGTCTCTTATGTTTCCAAATGTATGCGTAAAGAAGAGAGTTGACCTTGCGTAAATACGCATTAGGGACATGTATTGGTAACATAGAGAAGAGGTAAGTAAATTTAGGCAGGATGAGGCTTTTGAGGATATTCTTACGACCCATCCAGGATAAGAAAGGGTCACGCCAAGTTTTCATAGTGGCAGTTACTCTGTCTAATAAAGGGGGGTAGTTGAGGGAGAAAAGAGCTTTATGAGTTCTGCTAATTTTTATGCCTAGATAAGTGATGTGCGATTTGGGCCATGAGAACGGATATGTGGTTTTTAATCTGGATAGGATTGGTAGTGGGACGTTCAGGTCTAAGGCCTCCGATTTTGATGTGTTTATTTTAAAATTGGTGAGGGCACTGTAATTGTCAAATATTTTTAATAAGGGGGGGAAGCTTTTAGAAGGATTGGTCATGAATATGAGTAAATCGTCTGCGAAAGCAGCTGTTTTATGATGCGTCCCTCCTAGTGTAATGCCTTGAATCTTTTTATCAAGCTGAATGTCCATCAGCAGGGGTTCCATTGCTAGGATAAATAATAGAGGGGATAGTGGGCACCCCTGTCTCGTGCCATTGTGTATGGAAAAGGTATCTGTTAGGGAGCCATTGATGCTGATGCGAGCAGTTGGGCTGGTGTACATTTTTAAAATCGCCGCAACTAGTTGGGTCGGGATGCCGAAGCTAAGCAACGTCTCTTCTAGGTATAACCAGTCCACCCTGTCAAAGGCTTTTTCAGCGTCCGTTCCCAGGAGGACCAGTGGAATTTTTTGTCGGTTGGCATAATGAGTAAGGTGCAGTACCTTCAGCACGTTGTCCCTCCCCTCTCTTCCCCCCACAAATCCAGTTTGGTTTAGTGAGATTTTGTCCGGAAGGTAGGCAGCTACTCGACGAGCGATCATACTGGCGAAAATTTTTAAATCAACATTTAGTAAGGAGATCGGTCGGTAGCTGCTACACATTTCCCGGTCTTTCCCTTCTTTGTATATTAGGGATATTTTTGCTTCTAAGGATTGAGCCGGGAATCGACTACCTTGCAATATGGAATTGTACATATTCAGCATGTGTGGTTGTAGGATCGAGGGGAAGGACTTGTAGTAGGCACAGGGTAATCCATCTGGTCCCGGCGCTTTGTTGGGTGGGCACTTTGACAGGGTGGACCGTAGTTCTTCTAAACTAAAAGGTTTGTTTAGCAGCAATTGCTGTTGTGGGGTGAAGCTCGGGAGATTTAGGCGGGATAAGTAATGTTTGATTTTTTGCCTTCTGGTTGTCTCTTCTGTTTTAGTTTCTTCGGGGCGTAGGTTATATAGTTGTGTATAATAGTGCAGAAACGCTGTTTCTATGTGGTTATAATTGGTTGTGGATCGTCCCTTCGCAGTTTTAATGGAATGTATGGAAGTGCGAGTTTGTCGTTGTTTGATTCTAGAGATCATCAGTTTCGAGGCTTTGTCGCCGTGAACATACATTTTAGTGCGCCATGAAGCGAACCATTTTGCCGTTTGTAGGAATAGGATATCTTTAAGTTGACGCCTTTTAAGGGTTAGTTGCTCCATTATTGGGGGAGTGATTAGTTTTTTGTGTTTTGTTTCTAGGTCGGAGATTTCCTCATATAGAAGATCAAGCTGTCTCTGTTGCTGTTTATGAATGTACGCTGTGATTGAAATAAATTCTCCTCTGACCACAGATTTGTGAGCTTCCCAGAGCATCGGCGCCGCAACCTCACCATTATCGTTTTGAGCAAAATACTGCTCCAATGTTTTGGTTATGCGAGAATGAGTGGAGGGGCTGTCGAGCACCGACTCAGTGAGTCGCCACGATCTGTGAACTGGGAAGGTCTTGTGTAGTGTCAGCGCCATCGTTACGAAGGAGTGGTCTGAGAATATGTTAGGGTTAATATTCGTTGATCTTACTTTAGCAAGGGTGTTTTTGGAGACAAAGAAGTAATCTAATCTATGGTAAGAGGCGTGTGGGTGAGAATAGAAGGTATAGTCGCGGTCATCTGGGTGTAGGTATCTCCATACATCTAGCAGTTGGAGCTCGCGGAGATGGACTTTGATTTTATTAAGATCACCATGTGAGTATGTACTTTTCTTCGTTGTGGTGTCTATTAGGGGTTTAGTGCAATATTAAGATCTCCCCTACTATCAGTGTGCCTTCACGGAAATCTCCTATTTTCCTCAAAGTCGAGTGGAGCCATTTTAGAAGTTTTTTGTTGGGAGCATATAGGCAACAAATTGTAACTAAATTACCAGCTAGTAGACCTTTGAGGAAAATATAGCGGCCGTTAGTGTCAATTAGATGTTCTCGAGTTTGGAAAGGGATTCCCTTCTTTATAGCAATCGAAACCCCCGTGACCGGGGTTGCGGTGATGTGGCATGGAACCAGGTATCATAGTGCGACCGGTCAAAGTTAGGTAGTTTTTCAGGGGTAAAGTGAGTTTCCTGTATCAACAGCACATCTGCCGCATGTTTCTTAAGTAGATCTAGAGTGTGTCTCCTCGGTATGGGGGAGTTAAGCCCTTTAGCATTGAGCGTAGCAAAGGTAAATACCTTATGTTGAGATGCCATCAATGGGGGGTTGATGCCAGATAGGTGTGGATTTGATTCGATTGGTCCTCGACTCCATCCTCATGATCGGGGGGGGTGGTTAGGTGGGAAGGAAGGAAAGTAAGCAGAAAAGTAGGGAGAAAAGACAACAGAAAAGAGAAAAGCATTAATAACATTTCCATTGCAATCATGCACGACATGTCTAACGATCAGCGACACAGCGATGTGGTCCATATGGGGAGGATTAGCTATGTTTCCACCATAGTTAGATAGTACCTGCTGTGGTATTAAGGAGATGGGGTTGGGGGGGGAGGAATGGGTTTCATGGTGTGGGTGGAGGGGTAGAGGGTAAGGGGTGGGTAGAAGGGCAAGTGGTAGTAGGTACGCAGGAACATCTATACGGTATCTATGAGTACAGGACTTCTGTGGGTCTAGAAGTCAAACATATTATAAAACAAAGATATAACCTAACATTACTGTAGAAAGCAGTATAACTTGTATAACATAAAGGTCACTCTTGTAAGAATGACTAGACCACACTCTTTATTCTAGTAAGGCCGCGGGTAATACAATTAGCCCGCCAGACAGAAAGGCACAGGGTAGCTGTGCATTATTTAGGGGTTCGAGTGTCATGGTGGTATGGGGTGGGGAATGGGGGGGAAGGGGGGTGGAGGGGGGGGATAAAGGAGGGAGTTGGGTGGATGGGTGGTAGGTAAATGTAGGGTTAAGGGAGTAGCTTGTTTGGTTTTAAGGGTATGAGAACCCAGTATCGGATTAGCAACATTCCAATCAATGGCGTGTGAGAGTGATCAGTGAACACGGTGTTAAAGAAGAGTCAGCTAACAAGCGGACGAGAAAGAGTCCTTCGTATCCTGTAGCGAAGACATCAGGTCGTTTCCATTCCATCCTTTGGCGGTGGTGTCTTGGACATCTTTTTTCGAAGGCGCTGTGATTTCGGAGTTCCTGTGACTTGCCATGGAGGAGTGACTTGGAGGGGTTCCTGTAGAGACGCTGCATGGAAGGCCTCCAGGTCAGGGTAAGACTGTAATTCAATGCTTAGTGATTGGCAGACGTCCCTGATGTCCCCCGATGTCCTGGCCGTTAGTTTCTTTTCACCGGCTGTGATGAAGATACCGAAAGGGAACAGCCAGCGGAAGCGATAGCCCTTTTGTATCAAAATATCTGTAAAAGGTTTAAGCAAGCGTCTCTTCTTTAGGGTTATGGCAGAGATGTCTTGGAACAATTTCAGTTGAGAATTCTCATATTCAATAGTCTCTGCCTCCCTGGCTCTCCGTAAGATGAGTTCTTTTGTTCTGTAGTCTAGGAAGCGACACAGTACATCACGGGGCGGGTCATTTTGGTTTGGCTTGGGTCTTAGTGTTCTGTGAACTCTAATAATCTCCATGTCTTTAGGGTCGTCCTCTCGGAGCAGCTTATTAAAGATTTCATTCACAGCTGAGGGCAGGGCTTCAAACGCAATTGATTCTGGGAGGTATTTTATGCGGATATTGTTTCTACGCTCACGGTTTTCGTGATCCTCAAGCGTGGAATGGATGGCGTGTATTTGAGTTTCGTGAGCATTTAGGCAGTCCAGTAATTTATTAGTTTGCTTCATCGTGGTCGCCTGGTCATTTTCCACTGCCCCCAGTCTATGACCTTGTTGAGCCAAATCTAATTTTATCTCAGCGAGCTCCTTGCTGATCGGTTCTATGGCTTTCGTCAATATACGCTTTATGAAAGAGCGGGTGACCTTATTATCTTTACGGTCCATCTCTGCTTCCGAATCGCTCTCAGCGTCAGAATCGGACGCATCAGCCAACAGCTGGTACGTACGTTTGGTAGATTTGGGATGAGTCGTGAGGTCAGTTTGTTTTGAGAGGAATTTATCCACATCGGCCTGGGTAACCGGATTAGTCGGTTTAGATGATGTTCGGGGAGTTTTAATGCTTGTCTTCCCCATTTTTAGCTATGGTTCTGTGGAATGTTCTTTTAATCGATCTTTATTAAGCTTCCCCTAGGCCACATGCCGTTAACTAGGCAGACATGATGTACATTGATTGTGACAGCTTAGAAAAATGTCACTTTGCAGTAAGTAGGCAACATTCAGTAAAGCGCCTGCCCCCTCCGGTGGTGAAAGACAGAACAGCTTGACAGCAGCGCAGCAGGGGTTAATACTGTTCCAGGGGCTTGATAATTCAGGGAGAGCTACCTGAGTTATATTGTGGATCAGGATCCAGAAGGAGCCAGGGTGCAGCACTCCTGGAGGGGAGATATGGAGGCGAGTAGAGAGATTAGAGTGGCTGTTTATTATTTATATATGTTCCGACAGCAGGGGAGAAGGGCACCCTGTGCTTCTGTGGGCACCTGTCTTTACTGTTTTGAGCCTGCTCTGAATGTCTTTCAGATGAAATACTGCCTCTGTCTCCAAGTCCCTGGTCACAGCGCTTATCTGCAGATGGGCAGCACTGTGATATCTGCAGGAAGAGAGACTTTGATGTCTGGCTGATGTTTGTATTACGGCCCGGGATTTAACTTAGGCTCCCCCTGCCCCCTCCTGAGTGCCTGGAACTTTTTATTGATGCTCCTGTCCTGGAATAGTAATGTTATCAACTCCCAGGCTGTTAGCAATAGCAGGAGTGTGCCTCCTCTTACCCGCTCCACTGGTCTGCGTACAGCAGGGCCCGCTCTTAGGTGACGGCTCCCTATGGTGTCCTGGGGATTTCTTCACGTGCCAGGTCACTGTTAGCAGCTCCTATCTGCCTACGGGGCTGGCGCGCGGTAACAGGCTCCCACAGCAGTGCACAGCCGGTCACCCGGCTCAGTCTCAGGTCACTTCAGGGGCGCCCGAGCCTCCCTGCACATCCACAGCTGCAGTCCTTCTCACCTCCCAGTACCACCAGCAGCAGGGTCCGTCTCACGGGCCTCCTATTAATGGCAGCCGGCGGGAAAGCTCCTCACTCACCCCGACCGCCTGTCTCTCCCTGACCGCAGCTCCTCTCTCTCTCCCTCAGGCGCAGCGTCGGCAGTAGAGCCTCTGATGTACACGGCCACAATCACCAGGGGGACAGGGAGCTTCCAGGCACCGCGCTCAGCTCAGTCCCGCGTGCAATGAGGGGGAGGCCAGGCAAATCCCTCTCAAGGAGCTCCTCCAGGGTCCAGGGCTCTACAGAACCGGGTCACCTGTAGTCCTTGATGTCTGTAGGACGCCACCAGGTCCGGTCCGGGCTGCTGCTCTGTTCCCCTGGGGCAGGATGTCACGGATCCTGTGGGGCAATGTGGAGCTCCCTGGGGTGCGTCCTTCCTAGTCGGCAGCCATCTTGGATCTCCAGGTTTTTTTTCAAATCTAACCATTTATCCAATTATTCAAAATAAATCTTATTATGAATAAAATGAATACTAATCTGTGTATTCTGCCAATAATTCACGTATGTGAGATGTGTCTGGGCAATGTGAGCATGGTATCCGTACAAGCAGTGGTAGATCATTTACTTCCTATCCTCTTCCTCATGTTATTACCAGTCGCATGTGTTTTGTCCAGGAGGGGTGATGCGATCTTTCTGTGTTAAGATATTTATTCACAGTACCTTGATGAGATGATGTTCAGATACCAGGGAGATGATGGGAAGATGAGAGTTGTAGGATGGAGGATTGAGGTTAGAGGTAAGGGAGGATCTACCTTTAGTCCTACGCACACATTGCCAAAATGGCACTGACAGAGAAGAAGCAGGAAGTGAGGATGTAAGAGAACAAGATAGGAGGGGTTATATGGAGAGGGGCATTAGGGCAAAATCACAATAACTTGATAGAAGGAAGAAAGAGGGTTTTCTTCTGCGCTGCTGATAAAAAACGTTCAGGACAGTCCAACGTGTAAATTTTAAAGATTTATTTGCCCAAAGCGTTTCGTAGCAGATTGCTACTTCTTTAGGACAAAACCACTTTACGTCTCAAGGAATACATGCAGGTATATAAGACAAAAAAGAGTTTGCAGATCATATTAAAAACACTCCCGCCAAAATACTAATCAAGATAGAGGCCATTTCAAAATATAAACCACATTTACGCCTTAAAAACACATATATTCCTATTGTTAATGTTGATAATATTTTAACAATGGGAATATGAGTTTTTAAGCTGTAAATGTGGTTTATATTTGAAACGGTTTCTACACTGATCTGTGCTTTGGCTAGCAGGTGCCGCAAAGTACTGTATAATGAACACAGTTACTATACTATATAGGGTTAATTTAAGTCATTCTCTAAAGAGGATGGCAGGACAGCATGCCTATGTGTTTATAAGATTTCAGTATTAAGAAGGGTGTATCTGGTTTAGATGGTATACATTGTCCTAGCCAGTGGTGTAACTTCAGGCCCAGGGGCCCCGATGCGAAAGCTCCAACGGGGCCCCCAATTATTGCAAATCTTTAATAATATTAGTCTTTTTCTATGGGCCAAAGGGACTTTTGGGGCCCCCTAGGCTGCAGGGCCTGGGTGCGATCGCAACCCCTGCACGTTGTAGTTACGCCCCTGGTCCTAGCTATTACTCCTCATAGGCACACATCTTTATAGTCAGTGGAATCTAAAGCAGACTTTTTATATTTCTGTTTAATCTGGTTTAAAATTACTTTTTGGGATTCCAGATGGTTTATGTTCATGAGATTTACATATTTATGGCGCACCCAGTAAATGAGACATCCAGTAGATCAAAAGGAAATGTAATGTAGAATTATTACAGAAAAAATGAGTAAGATCTTAGTCAGCCAATATAAAATCTTCAATCTTTATTAAATATACAAATTCATATAAAAACCTTAATTATAGCGATATGAAATACTCAACGTGTTTCTGGCGTTACCGCCCGTAATCACTGATTAATTAAGGCGGCCATGCCAGTAACCCGTTGAGTGTCTCACATTGCTATCATGGAGATTTTCATATGAATTTGTATATTTAATAAAGAGTGAAGATTTTACATTGGCCGACTGAGATCCAGCTCATTTTTTCTGTATTCTTCAGCAACATTTCTCTTGGATTGGAGGCATCCTAATTACCGAATATACTCGCGTCTAAGCCGAGTTTTTCAGCCCAAAAATTGGGCTGAAAAGTGCCACCCTCGGCTTATACGCGAGTCATACAGCCCCCCTCATATTTTGGCGCCCCCCCTCACAGGATGGCCCCCCCCGCATGCAGCGCTGCGCATATACATTACCAGGATATCAGCTGTCACCCTCCGGTGGCGGATCGCGGCTCCTGGGCTCCGGGCTCCATCTTCATCTGTGTCTTCCTTATTGTCACGTGACCGGCCGGCGTCGCGATGACGTCATCGCGATGAGCCCGGCGGCCACAAAGCAGGAAGACACAGATGAAGATGGAGCCCGGAGCCCAGGAGCCGAGATCCGCCACCGGAGGGTGACAGCTGATATCCTGGTAATGTATATGCGCAGCGATGCATGCGGGGGGGGCCATCCTGTGAGGTGGGGGCGCCAAAATATGAGGGGGGCCCTGCTGGGGCCCTGTATACTACCACTGCTGGGGCCCTGTATACTACCACTGGGGCTGTATATACCACTGCTGGGGCCCTGTATACTACCACTGGGGCTGTATATACCACTGGGGCTGTATATACTACCACTGGGGCTGTATATACTACTGGGGCTGCGTCTATACTACCACTGGGGCTGTATATACCACTGGGGCTGTATATACTACTGGGGCTGCATCTATACTACCACTGGGGCTGTATATACCACTGGGGCTGTATATACTACTGGGGCTGCGTGTATACTACCACTGGGGCTGTATATACCACTGGGGCTGTATATACTACTGGGGCTGTATATACTACTGGGGCTGCGTCTATACTACCACTAGGGCTGTATATACCACTGGGGCTGTATATACTACTGGGGCTGCGTCTATACTACCACTGGGGCTGTATATACCACTGGGGCTGTATATACTGCTGGGGCTGTATATACTACTGGGGCTGCGTGTATACTTCCACTGGGGCTGTATATACCACTGGGGCTGTAAAAACTACTGGGGCTGCATGTATACTACCACTGGGGCTGCTGTATATACCTCTGGGGCTGCTGTATACTACCACTGGGGCGGCTGCTGTATATACCTCTGGGGCTGCTGTATACCACACTGCTGGGGGCTGTATACTTGTGCTAGGGTCCACCCTCGGCTTATACACGAGTCAATAGATTTTCCCAGGTTTTGGGGGCAAAAGTAGGGGGGTCGGCTTATACACGGGTCGGCTTATACACGAGTATATACGGTAATACAGTCTCTGGACTATTGATATACATAGTCAGGCATTCCTTTTCTCTGAATTATTACAGTATACATCCATATAATCTAAAAAAAAAGTCCAGATTACATTGTTGTAGGCTTTCTGGATCTCTAAAGCACCACTCATTTTTTTTGTTATTTCACCACCAGAGTTGTATAATTAATGTACGTTATCAGTCTTAGGCTCGGGTCACACATAAGCCCTTGGTCCGTTTTTGGCTTCATTTTTGTCATTTTTTTTTTCAAAGTCCAAAAACTGACAGAAAAACGGATTGGATGTAATAAACACCCTGTCCGTTTTTTTCTGGACCTCAAAACATTGCTCTGTCCGTTTTTGAGCCAAAAACGTTGCTAGCAACGTTTTTGGCATCAGTTAAAAAACGCATGCGTTAACGCATGGCACATATAGGCACCTGCGTTAACGCACATGCGTTTTTAATGAAAAAATGACTAAGTCCAAAAACATTCAGGGGTGCAGGAGGCTCAAAAAGCACCCTATAAAAAACGGATTGGTGATGAAAATCACTTCCAAAAACAGACTTCTATGTGTGACCCCAGCCTTAGTAATATACATATCAGCCGCTGCCATCTTCTTCTGTTTCGGCACTACACCTGTCATCTTCTGCTGACTGTGACCTGCCACATCATACTAGTGTTTGCTGCCACTTCTCTAAGTCTATCAAAGCCAAAATGAGGATCACATAGACTTGCATTGAGAGATTGTGCCCATTACCTCTGACTTCTGGCCAGTCAGAAGCAGTAATCTCAAGATACCTGAGCAGGACCAGACCGAAGCCAGGAAGAGCTGAAAACAGCGACAGGTCCAACTTGACTCATTATTTCTGGAAAAATCACAGACAATATTTTTCCACGGACATGTTGAAAGACCAAAGTAAACCATTATGGTACATGTCTACTACCCTTACTTATGTTATAACTAGTAAAAAGGCCCGATGCAATTGCATCGGGAGCGCGGTGAAATGAATTGTGTGTATACAGGCCGCTGTGTGGGTAGCAGAGTACAGAGGCGGCTGTGTGGGCGGCAGGGTCCACAGGCGGCTCTGTGGGCCGCAGGGTCCACAGGCGGCTCTGTGGGCCGCAGGGTCCACAGGCGGCTCTGTGGGCCGCAGGGTCCACAGGCGGCTCTGTGGGCCGCAGGGTCCACAGGCGGCTCTGTGGGCCGCAGGGTCCACAGGCGGCTCTGTGGGCCGCAGGGTCCACAGGCGGCTCTGTGGGCCGCAGGGTCCACAGGCGGCTCTGTGGGCGGCAGGGTCCACAGGCGGCTCTGTGGGCGGCAGGGTCCACAGGCGGCTCTGTGGGCGGCAGGGTCCACAGGCGGCTCTGTGGGCGGCAGGGTCCACAGGCGGCTGTGTGGGCCGCAGGGTCCACAGGCGGCTGTGTGGGCCGCAGGGTCCACAGGCGGCTGTGTGGGCGGCAGGGTCCACAGGCGGCTCTGTGGGCGGCAGGGTCCACAGGCGGCTCTGTGGGCGGCAGGGTCCACAGGCGGCTCTGTGGGCGGCAGGGTCCACAGGCGGCTCTGTGGGCGGCAGGGTCCACAGGCGGCTCTGTGGGCGGCAGGGTCCACAGGCGGCTCTGTGGGCGGCAGGGTCCACAGGGGGCTGTGTGGGCGGCAGGGTCCACAGGGGGCTGTGTGGGCGGCAGGGTCCACAGGGGGCTGTGTGGGCGGCAGGGTCCACAGGGGGCTGTGTGGGCGGCAGGGTCCACAGGGGGCTGTGTGGGCGGCAGGGTCCACAGGGGGCTCTTTGGGCGGCAGGGTCCACAGGGGGCTCTTTGGGCGGCAGGGTCCACAGGGGGCTCTTTGGGCGGCAGGGTCCACAGGGGGCTCTTTGGGCGGCAGGGTCCACAGGGGGCTCTATGGGCGGCAGGGTCCACAGGGGGCTCTTTGGGCGGCAGGGTCCACAGGGGGCTCTTTGGGCGGCAGGGTCCACAGGGGGCTCTATGGGCGGCAGGGTCCACAGGGGGCTCTTTGGGCGGCAGGGTCCACAGGCGGCTCTGTGGGCGGCAGGGTCCACAGGCGGCTCTGTGGGCGGCAGGGTCCACAGGCGGCTCTGTGGGCGGCAGGGTCCACAGGCGGCTCTGTGGGCGGCAGGGTCCACAGGCGGCTCTGTGGGCGGCAGGGTCCACAGGCGGCTCTGTGGGCGGCAGGGTCCACAGGGGGCTCTGTGGGCGGCAGGGTCCACAGGGGGCTGTGTGGGTGGCAGGGTCCACAGGCGGCTCTGTGGGCGGCAGGGTCCACAGGGGGCTCTTTGGGCGGCAGGGTCCACAGGGGGCTGTGTGGGCCGCAGGATCCACAGGCGGCTGTGTGGGCGGCAGGATCCACAGGGGGCTCTTTGGGCGGCAGGGTCCACAGGGGGCTGTGTGGGCCGCAGGGTCCACAGGGGGCTGTGTGGGCGGCAGGGTCCACAGGCGGCTCTGTGGGCGGCAGGGTCCACAGGGGGCTCTTTGGGCGGCAGGGTCCACAGGGGGCTGTGTGGGCCGCAGGATCCACAGGCGGCTGTGTGGGCGGCAGGATCCACAGGGGGCTGTGTGGGCGGCAGGGTCCACAGGGGGCTGTGTGGGCGGCAGGGTCCACAGGGGGCTGTGTGGGCGGCAGGGTCCACAGGGGGCTGTGTGGGTGGCAGGGTCCACAGGGGGCTGTGTGGGTGGCAGGGTCCACAGGGGGCTGTGTGGGCGGCAGGGTCCACAGGGGGCTCTAATCCAAGAAAAGGTAAAAGTGGTCACAATCACCTATACCTGTAGAATGTAATTCCCACAGCAGCAGAACAGAATAACCCCACGACAACTGTGTTGGTGCACCTGTCCTTCTCCTCCTCCCCTCCAGGGGTCTCTGTATGGATGAAGACCGGCGCAATGCATCATGGGTCTTGTAGTTGTGGGCAGGGTGCGGAAACTGTGCGCCTCACCCTCCCGGACTACGATTCCCATGATACTTTGCGAGCGGCCTATGAGCGAGCAGCACATGGAGCAGGGGGTAGTGGCAGCCTCTGATCGCAGCCCCTAGCACCGGGCACAGGAGGACGTGAGTGTGTCAGCAGCACAGGAAGAGGCCATGACAACTCTGCTGGTGCACCTGTCCTTCTCCTCGTTCCCTCCAGAGGTGTGTTTATGGATCGACCGGCGCAATGCATGATGGGTATTGTAGTTGTGGGCAGGGCGCAGAAACTGTGCGCCTCACCCTCCCGGACTACGATTCCCGTCATCCTTTGCGAGCGGCCTATGAGCGATGCAGATGGAGCAGGGGGGTAGCGGGGAGGGGAAGCTGGCAGTGGTGGCGCCTCCTCTGCTGCTGGCAGGCTCTGATGTCTGATCGCAGCCCCCGCCACCGGCCACAGGACGACGTGAGTGTCTCCCAGCAAGCGAGGGTTGGCAGGATGGTGTGAGGTAGTGCGGCTGCGGCTCGTGATGACGCTACGCGTCATCACTCGCAGTCGCGCAAAGGAGCTTGGGATTCGGCTACAGTGCCCGAATTCCCAACTCCCGATTATATAAGTAGAAGTCATTAGCTGCATTCTCTATAAACTGCAACACGATGATAATTACAGTAAAAAAAATTGTGTAAGTTTCTTCACTTCAAAATATTATGTACACCTAAAAAAAATGTTAAGGACAGGGCAAGAACGCTCCCTATTTGTATGGACGGTCCTGGACTTTCTATATGGTTGGCATTCTAGGACAGTGTCTGGTAACTAGGGGCAGCAGTGGCGTAACTTGAAGCTTATGGGCCCCGAGGCAAAAGCTCCAACGGTGCCCCCAATTATTGCAAATCTTTAAAAGCAACTGTCTTTTTCTATAGACCAAAGATACTTTTGGGGCCCCCTAGGATCCAAGGCCCGGGTGCAATTGCAACCAGTGCACCTGTGGTAGTTACGCCCCTGAGGGATAGGGAACATGCATTAGTTATTCCAGTCCAGCTGGAGTGGTGCTTTAAGGGCACAGTGTCAAGTTATTATAGTCTCAAGACGCCCCAGTGAACCTCCTTCCTTGCTGGCATTGTTCCGATTAGTAGGCTTTGCATATTGTCATGCTGTGTGTTGCGCCACAATGAAGTCACACTGGGCCTACAAATCCAAAGAAGCTTTGGGAATTTCTGCTGGCAGGCTGTTTGCCAGGCTCCTATCCTGCCCTATAAATTTCTAACATAGCCATTATTCAAGACTTCTTGAATCAATTCACTCATCCCTGAGTCCTGGCACTTCCAGCTCAGTATAGTTTTATTATAGGTTCAGGACTGGCCACTAATAATGGATCATCCGCCAGGGCCATCGAACACTTGTAACCGGGCCTTCAGTTCTCTTGGGGGATGTCACAGTGACTCACCCGACTCCGTGAGCCCGGCGGTGCCAATCAAAAATAAGAGGAAAATAGGTTTATTTGGGAAATCATTGTTGTGACGCTACCTGTGGGTTGTGGCTAACGATGGCCACTGCTGCTATTCAGATCCACTGGGGCTGTTGGTGATGCAGCAGAGTTGTTATCGCTCTCCACGGGTAGCGCATCGTCCCAGGGCAGTTATAAAGTCAATTAGCAGACGTTATAAATCTAGTGCAGGGCAGGTGATACAGTAATAATTTGAGGACAAAGCAGGGTGCAGTCTTAGATTTTACTCACAGTTCTCTTTCACAGTTCCAGGTTACAACTGCATGCCCAGTCATAACAGCTTGCTGAGCACTGAGTCCTCCGGGGAAGGGATCCAGCTAACTCTCAGATAAGTTGGTGACACTTAACCGGGCACCCCTTCTAATGTTCCCTTTGTGGGTCGTCTCTCTCTGCGCTGGCTTTGTCCTCTTGCCCAGCACATCACACACAGTGCTCCGAGCCAGTGGCTGCGGGCCCTATCGGTTGACGTCCCTTCAGTCCCCTTTGGTTCTATATGGCCATTTTTTCAGCAGGTGTGTGTGAATGTGGCTACAGTACCTGAAGTCACCGCAGCCTCTTTAGCTAGCTGAGTCTTGCAGTCCTCCACTAGTCTGGGGCCGGTCACCCTTCTGCAACCTGGTCCCTCCATCCGACTCCTGTCTCGATCAGTGTGGATAAGGGCGCCACACGTGGACTCCTCACATCCCATGCCTCTGGGACCCCTTCTTGATCTACGGAGCCCACTTTAACTCCTCTGGCACTTTGGTCTCCTTCTCCGGTCTTGGGATGAGCTCTCACCGGCTCCAGTCCACGGGACTGGAGAGGCTGGGAGCATATACGTCACTAGAGAGACTGAGGCTGTTAGATAGAAAACACTGAGGAGCTGGATTTCACAGGCAGGCAGCTGGTAAAATGTGTTTGCCAGGCTGAACACTCCAGTCCCCAGGAATCTGCCCGAGGGCCACAGAAAAGGTCATCAATGCCTGGGGCCTGAGGTTCCCCACCCCTGATCTAGATATTTCTACCAGTCCTTTTATACTGTTAATTACATCCTGTACACCTGTGCATCATTCTTCACTTCCTTCAGTCCTTCCTGGGTGCACCCTTAAACTACGTTCTCCACCCAACCCCTCTACCTTGGTTCCCCCCTCCATACTGGATCAGGGGCTCTGCTCTCCCTCAGAAGCAATCTCGCCCTCACCCTGACCTAGAGTGGTGCAGTGCTGGCTATGGATGTCTGGATACCAGTCAGTGTCCCATCTTACCCGAGAGTGGGGTACTACACCTCTGACTGAGGTGCAATACCTCTGTGGTGACTGGATCCTCAGGGGCGCCACAATAAAATTAAACCATAATGTAGACAGGTATCATGACATCAAAACTCAGAAAGGGAAATATAAAGCCATAGAAGTGGAATACAAATGTAATATACGATATAGACTTATTATAGGTTATTTAGAGAATATTAGCAGCCATCAAACTTTCTGCACCCATGACATCAACTGATTTCTATGATATGTAATGGAAAGTTGAATCTTCATCTATTAAGTAAGTATTAGTATCTAGTAAGTATTAAGTAATGTGGAAACAGTACAGCAGAACTAAGCACAATGCACAATCATTACATATAATTCTTAGAGTATGAAGCCCTCGTCATCACTCTCAACTAGAAGAGTGTTTTGTTCTCTTCTTCAAAGGAACAATGTGTATTTGTGCTGTATATCAGACAGCAACAAGATATTGCCGACATGTATGTTAATCCCAGGAGAAAGACTCTATTCAGATAAATCTTTTCTCCTTGTCAACTATTTACTTGCAAAGAATGAAAAGCATCTTCATAGAGATGAGGGGATCTTTTAAAATTAGAACTCACCAGCTTCGTCGCCTTTTTTCCAAAAATTTGATATGTAGTTATTTGATTTGCCACCGGTGATAAACTGTTATAAGTGTCGTATCTGGCTGAGACCTTTGTGTTATCTGGGATTAGGAGGTCTCTGCAATCAGCAGGTTGCAATTCCTCTTTGGATTCCATTTGGCGGTTAACATGACTAAAGCAGATTTATTTTCATTTGGTGTTAAAGGGATTAAGAGTTATATTTTGATCTGTCTGAGATTCCATATAGATTTAATCTCAGCTGCTGCACCTTGCTGCCACTCCCTTTCATTATTTAGACTCACTCCTTACTCTTCCATGTGCCAGTTATAGTTCTTCTATGCTGACCTCCCAGGATAAGTTGTTCTGTGAAAGGTGTGGCATTCAATTACTTGTTTTATTCCCCACTCCCAGTGTTATCTTATTGTAATAGTAAGACTAGCATCTCGCTGCCCAACTCGCTAGCCAGGGCTAGCCCAGGGTTAGCCCAGCTAGGACGTAGGCAAATGATTACGCATAAGGGTAAGGAAAAATCTAAGAGTGATAGGGAGGGCAGGAAACAAAACCAAAATGTAATCATGCAGTGGGTGCATGTTCACATTGGCCTTATAATAACAAAAACAATAATAAGGAAACATGAGCAAATACCCTTGGCACACGCGTCTACACACAGGCACTATGTGAAACCACCTTTGCCATCTTGAAGGGGTGTTACTTGCTTTGAGTGACTCGAGTAAGGCTCCAGTCCCCTTAAGATTATGGCTAAGGTCACACTTTAAAGTGTAATTGCGTTTACCGCATCCACATCCGGATGCAGTAATCCCAATTACCTTCACACACATTTAAGGAACAAAATTTGCTCCTAAGCCGGAATCCGGCAACCGGATTGGTCTGAATGTACAATCCGGTTGCCGGATACTTTGTTCATTCCTGCTGCCGCGGGGATGAACAAAGGGTTAATGTCGTTAAAAGATGTGGGCAACATGTCTGTAGGGAGTCCCTACAGACATGTTGATCACATAGGTCGGGATAGGAAGGGTTAATCATATTTATTTTACAGACAGCTATTGCCAGCTTTTCATTAAACTAAATGTTCGCCGGGTTTTGCTCTCTTATACAGTAGTTCTATGGCAGCAGCACTGCCATAGACTTATTGTTTAAGCTTTCAGAACCTTGGAGAGCAGCAGATACAGTGCATACAATGTGTACTGTATCTGCTTCACTGACAGGAACCCCCGAACATTTAGTTTAGTTAAAAGCCGCAATTGCCACTGCCTGTAAAATAAATGTGATTAACCCTTCCTATGCCAACCTATGTGGTCAGCATGTCTGTAAGAAGGGTGGGCACCCCCTACAGACATGTTGCCCACATTAATAACATTTAACCCTCTGCTCATCCCTGCTGCCGCAGGGATGAACAAAGGGATAAATAATAAGAATGCATGTGGGCAGCATGTCTCTAGGGGGTGTCCACCCCCCTAAAGACATGCTATCCACTCAGGATTGCATGTTAGGGGTTAACTTAGCTGTTAACCCCTGAGCCGCAATTGTCGGCTTTCATTCATTCATTATATTACAAGCCGCCGGCTCCCAGCATCAGGACCACTATGCTAAAAAAACTTTGCTTAAGCATTTTACAGTACAGCATCCTCATTGAGGATGCTGTACTGTAAAATGCTAATGCAAAGTTCGTAGCATAGTGGTCCTGATGCTGGGAGCCCGCGGCTTGTAATAAAATGAATGAATGAAAGCCGACAATTGCGGCTCACAGGTTAACAGCTAAGTTAACCCTTGACATGCAGTCCTGAGTGGACAACATGTCTGTAGGGGGGGTGGACACCCCCTAGAGACATGTTGCCCACATGCATTCTTATTATTGAACCCTTTGTTCATTCCTGCGGCAGCAGGGATGAACAAAGCCGCCGGCTGCCGCAGGCATTCATATATGCCTTGCGGCAGCTGCATGGGCTTCCGTAGGAACCCATTATAACAAATCTTATGCGGCAGGGATACCGCTCCGAAAACTGCAGCCTGCATGATTTTTCACGCAGGCTGCAGAGCCAGAGGCGGTTTTTATAATAGGCTCCTATGAGGAACGTTTCCTGATCCGGTTTTGAGCTTTTTAAAAGCTCAAAACCGGATCAGGTTTTAAAAAAAACCAAACTGAAGTGTGACCCTAGCCTATGCCAATGAAACACGTTGGGAGTAATTCTGATATGGCAAATTGCTGATTTCATAAGCTTGGAGGTTTGGGTGCTGTGTTATGTCGTCACAAGACCTACAGAGGGTTTATGAAGGAAGTGAACAGTGGATTAACCCGGTGAGAGAGTTCCACTGTGTTTCACCGCGCCCCTATCACTGCGATTAGTAGACGAAACTGCGTTCCCCTTGGTCAGCCTTGTGTGAACGCACGGGTCATCAAATAAGGCACCTCAGACACGGCCAGCCAATCGGAACGCAGTATCACCCACCAAGCGCCGCAGATGCGACGCAAACAAACACCATCCAAGCACGCCTACAGGATTCATTTCAGGATTGCTGTGTATGCAGCTATCGCCCTGTGACACGCCAGGATGCGCTGATATCGCCTGGTGGATATCGCCTGATTTTACTGCAGGGCAGGGCAATCAGGCAATGCTCCACCAGCGATTTCTTGCCGTAGAATCGCCCAGTCACACACCACTACGCACATGCAATGTGGGTTCCACATCGCCTAATTCGGGAATTGCCAGCATTCTCGCCGGCTATATGGTGGCGTGTGACGGTAGA
This sequence comes from Allobates femoralis, assembly GCA_033576535.1. NCBI lineage: Eukaryota > Metazoa > Chordata > Amphibia > Anura > Aromobatidae > Allobates > Allobates femoralis. Next base: position 410,829,792 of record JARQOC010000006.1, on the reverse strand, counting down.
GGCACATGTTGGCTGATCAGATCATCTGACATGTGCAAGGAAAGATGCTGGGTCAGCGTGTAAGCCCACATCCAAGGCAGGGACATGACCTAGGTCATGAAGGAGGTATTGTAGTTGGACATCACCTCAGTGGCTAGGGTCACATTTGTGGTAGCAAATGCAGATCCTGATCCGATTTTGAGCATGCAAAATTCTCAAAATCGGATCAGGATCCACAGTCAATTATAAAACCGCTTGCGGATTTGCAGCCTGCGGTAAAAATAATGCAGGCTGCAGTTTTCACAGCGGTTTGCAAACTGCAGCAGGCTTGCTATAATGGGTCCTATGGAAGCCCATTCGGCTACCGCAAGGCACATGTGAATGCCTGCGGTAGCCGGATGCTTTGTTCATCCCTGTATGTGTAATAGATGTGGGCAACATGTCTGTAGAGAGTGCCCACCCTCCCTAGAGACATGCTGTCCACATAGTTAGGCATGTTAAGGGTTAATATGTGCAATTACAGTATTGCCAGCTATTGTCGGCATTTACTATTTTCTGAATGAAACCCGGCGGCTCCTCACTGTGGAGGAGATACAGTACGTAATCTGCGTACTGTATCTGCCGCTATCCAGGGTCCTGAAAGCATTAACATTAGGTCTATGGGCAGCGCACCATCATAGACCTATGAACAAAGTATCTGGCAACCGGATTTCACATTCTGAGCAATCCAGTTCCCGGATCTGGGTTTACAGACACATTGTGAACTCAAAATGTGTCTGAAGGCTCATGCGATTACCGCACCCGGATCTGGATGTGGTAATCGCAATGAGCCTTCCAAATGTGACCCTAGCCAGTCTCAGGGAAAGATGGGGGACAAACTCTCCCTCTGACTAATTCAGCACTTGGAACAGGGGATAGCGCAGTCAAATGGCCAATGTGAATATAATGTTTCAGGCCTTTGCTTACAACAGACATCTGCATTTTCCTGGTAAAAAGCAGGCAAATTGAAAGCAGAGAAAAGATTCTGAGATGATGGTTCAAGTAGAACTTTAAAATAGTTTTCCCATAATGAAATTTAATGTTAAAGTTCATTTTAATCAATAGATCTTGGGATAATAATAGTTTCCAAAATTGGATATGTTTAAAAAAGTGTTCCTGTGCTGAGATGATCTTATACTGTATATGCGTTCCTGCTATGTACTGTGTAATGGATGTGTCTGACCATAAAGGGACATAGTCTGATCATACCACATCTCTTGTGCTGAGATAAGCTAGGGTCACATTAGCGGTTTGAATTGCAGATCCTGATCCGGTTTTGAGCATGAAAAATGCTCAAAACCGGATCTGGATCCTCACCCATAGGCAGCAATACAAAAACCGGATCGCCTCAACATCATTGCTCTTCCCGGATCTGGTTTTCCGATGTGCGGAAAAAATCATGCAAGCAACGTTTATCGAACGGGTTTCTAATCCGTATCCGGATTTCAATTGGAAACCGCAAATGTGAGTGGAGCCGGGTACGGTAACCGGATCAGTTACCGCAACACACATGAATGGCTGTATTGCCGCAATTTTTTCCTATGGCTCTGGATTCACGCGGATGGAAGTGTATTGGCGTCCAGTTTTGTACTGTCCGGATGGATCCGGGTGAATCCGATTTCAGTCCGTGGGATCAAAAGGATCATGGATGATTCCTGTAGTCCCTTGCAAAAATCGGATTGTCCAGGATTTCCCCGGATTCGGCCGAATGCGGGACAATCTGGGACAATCCAATTTCAACCGATTTAATTTCCGGACAACAACAACCATGCTGGGAAGCTGTTGTATTACCTCAACATCTACTGCATACGGCAACCGGATGCCACATTAAGTAGCAATCTGGTTTCCGATTTAGGGACACACTTGGAGGACAAAATTAGTCTGAATGGATATGAGATTACCACATCCGGATCTGGATGCGGTAACTGCATTTTGCCTTCTAAATGTGACCCTAGCTAGGGATGGGTGAATCTACTCGCTAGGACTCGTTACTCGGCGAGTAGTAAGGGACTCGCAGGACTCGGTAGTCTGCGAGTTTCCCAGTGATTACTCGCACGAGTCCAATGCAAATCAATATCAATCCTAGTTTTGTCAGAAACGCTGACAACACTAGGATTGCCATTGTTTGCATTAGACTCGGCTACTGTGCCAGTGATAGCAGGGAAACTCGCAGATAACTGCTGTTACATTGCGAGCCGAGTCCAGCTGTCTTCTCTGTGCAGCTCCAGGGTCCTAGAACCTGCCTGCTCACAGACATGATGTAGCAGTGCTGAGATTGTTCTCAGTCTGCTCATTCCCTGTGCATAGACATCTATATTTATACACAGGGGATGTAGCAGAGAGGAAATCGCGTTTTGGACTACGTCGGACAGAAGAGGATTTTTTTAATTAAAGATGAAGTCCCTAATGGCTTTTTTTTTTAATTTCAAATAAAAATTTTTCTCTGTGTTGTGTTTTTTTAACCCTTTATTGGAGATTCTTAGTGGCTGGGTCAAACGTGGCCTGACATTAAGAATCTCGGGCTTAATACCAGCTTGTATAACAAAGCTGGTATTAACCCCTTTATTACCCAGCGTGCCACTGCCACCAGGGCCGCTGGAAGAGCGGGGTTCAGCGCCAGAGGATGGCGCTTCAATGAACGCGCCATCTTCTGGGGCGGCTGCGGGCTGCAATTTGCAGCGGGGGGTGCCCAGAAAGCTTGGGCATCCCTGCGCTGTGGATTCCAGCCCCCAGCTGCTTAGCTGTACCTGGCTAGACATAGAAATTGCGCGGAGCCCCACGCATTTTTTTTATTATTTAATGAATTTCAGAGTCAGAGTCTCAGAGTCAGAGTCTCAGAGTCAGAGTCAGAGTCTCAGAGTCGGAGTCTCAGAGTCGGAGTCGCCTCAGAGTCAGAGTCGCCTCAGAGTCGGAGTCGCCTCGGAGTCGGAGTCGCCTCGGAGTCTCCTCAGAGTCGGAGTCTCAGAGTCGGAGTCGCCTCAGAGTCGGAGTCGCCTCAGAGTCGGAGTCGCCTCGGAGTCGGAGTCGCCTCGGAGTCGGAGTCGTCTCGGAGTCGGAGTCGTCTCGGAGTCGGAGTCGTCTCGGAGTCGAGTCGGAGTCGGAGTCGTCTCAGAGTCGGAGTTGTCTTGGAGTTGGAGTCGTCTCGGAGTCGGAGTCGTCTCGGAGTCGAGTCGGAGTCGGAGTCATCTCGGAGTCGGAGTCGTCTCGGAGTCGAGTCGGAGTCGGAGTCGTCTCGGAGTCGGAGTCGTCTCGGAGTCGGAGTCGTCTCGGAGTCGGAGTCGGAGTCGTCTCGGAGTCGGAGTCGTCTCGGAGTCGGAGTCGTCTCGGAGTCGGAGTTGAGTCGGAGTCGGAGTCGTCTCGGAGTCGGAGTCGTCTCGGAGTCGGAGTCGTCTCGGAGTCGGAGTCGTCTCGGAGTCGAGTCGGAGTCGGAGTCGTCTCGGAGTCGGAGTCGTCTCGGAGTCGGAGTCGTCTCGGAGTCGGAGTCGAGTCGGAGTCGTCTCGGAGTCGAGTCGGAGTCAGAGTCGTCTCGGAGTCGGAGTCGTCTCGGAGTCGGAGTCAAAAAAATGCGTGGGGCTCCGCGCAATTTCTATGTCTAGCCAGGTAAGCAGCTGGGGGCTGGAATCCGCAGCGCAGGGATGCCCAAGCTTTCTGGGCACCCCCCGCTGCAAATTGCAGCCCGCAGCCGCCCCAGAAGATGGCGCGTTCATTGAAGCGCCATCCTCTGGCGCTGAACCCCGCTCTTCCAGCGGCCCTGGTGGCGGTGGCACGCTGGGTAATAGAGGTTAGGGCCAGCTTTGTATTATCAGCTGGCCCTAAGCCCGAAATTTATGGCGGTCACGCCAATATTAGACATGACCGCCATGAATTTCTATTAAATTGTTTTAAAAAAAACACAACACAGAGAAATTTTTTTATTAGAAATAAAAAAAAAAGCCATTAGAGACTCCATCTTTAATTAAAAAAATCCTCTTCCGTCCGACGCAGTCCAAAACGCGATGTCCTCTCTGCTCATCCCTGTGCATAGATATAGATGTATATGCACAGGGAATGAGCAGACTGAGAACAATCTCAGCTCTGCTACATCATCTCTGTGCACAGACATTCATGTCTGTACACAGGGAATGAGCAGACTGAGAACAATCTCAGCTCTGCTACATCAGGCAGCAGGCAGGCTCTAGGACCCTGGAGCCAGCACACAAAGAAGACAGGACTCTTATCTGTGCGAGTTTCCCAGCCAGCCATTACAGTTGCAAAGTAAACTAGTCCAATGCAAATAAATGACAAAACTAGGATTGCTTCAGGCTGAAGCTTCCGAGACACATCTGCGATTTGTAAATCTCACACTACTCGCTATTACTCGCTTCCCCATTCATTAACATTGGACTCGCTAGACTCGCAACGAGTAGCGAGTCCTGGGCTCGGACTCGCTAGAGTCAAGCGATTCCGAGTAATTTAGGATTCGCCCATCACTAACCCTAGCCATAATATTATACAGTTAGGGTCAGAAATATTTGGACAGTGACACAAGTTTTGTTATTTTAGCTGTTTACAAAAACATGTTCAGAAATACAATTATATATATAATATGGGCTGAAAGTGCACACTCCCAGCTGCAATATGAGAGTTTCCACATCCAAATCGGAGAAAGGGTTTAGGAATCATAGCTCTGTAATGCATAGCCTCCTCTTTTTCAAGGGACCAAAAGTAATTGGACAATGGACTCTAAGGGCTGCAATTAACTCTGAAGGCGTCTCCCTCGTTAACCTGTAATCAATGAAGTAGTTAAAAGGTCAGGGGTGGATTCCAGGTGTGTGGTTTTGCATTTGGAAGCTGTTGCTGTGACCAGACAACATGCGGTCAAAGGAACTCTCAATTGAAGTGAAGCAGAACATCCTGAGGCTGAAAAAAAAGAAAAAATCCATCAGAGAGATAGCAGACATGCTTGGAGTAGCAAAATCAACAGTTGGGTACATTCTGAGAAAAAAGGAATTGACTGGTGAGCTTGGGAACTCTAAAAGGCCTGGGCGTCCACGGATGACAACAGTGGTGGATGATCGCTGCATACTTTATTTGGTGAAGAAGAACCCGTTCACAACATCAACTGAAGTCCAGAACACTCTCAGTGAAGTAGGTGTATCTGTCTCTAAGTCAAGAAGTAAAGAGAAGACTCCATGACAGTAAATACAAAGGGTTCACATCTAGATGCAAACCATTCATCAATTCCAAAAATAGACAGGCCAGAGTTAAATTTGCTGAAAAACACCTCAAGAAGCCAGCTCAGTTCTGGAAAAGTATTCTATGGACAGATGAGACAAAGATCAACCTGTACCAGAATGATGGGAAGAAAAAAGTTTGGAGAAGAAAGGGAACGGCACATGATCCAAGGCACACCACATCCTCTGTAAAACATGGTGGAGGCAACGTGATGGCATGGGCATGCATGGCTTTCAATGGCACTGGGTCACTTGTGTTTATTGATGACATAACAGCAGACAAGAGTAGCCGGATGAATTCTGAAGTGTACCGGGATATACTTTCAGCCCAGATTCAGCCAAATGCTGCAAAGTTGATTGGACGGCGCTTCATAGTACAGATGGACAATGACCCCAAGCATACAGCCAAAGCTACCCAGGAGTTCATGAGTGCAAAAAAGTGGAACATTCTGCAATGGCCAAGTCAATCACCAGATCTTAACCCAATTGAGCATGCTCAAATCCAGACTTAAGACGGAAAGACCCACAAACAAGCAAGACCTGAAGGCTGCTGCTGTAAAGGCCTGGCAAAGCATTAAGAAGGAGGAAACCCAGCGTTTGGTGATGTCCATGGGTTCCAGACTTAAGGCAGTGATTGCCTCCAAAGGATTCGCAACAAAATATTGAAAATAAAAATATTTTGTTTGGGTTATGTTTATTTGTCCAATTACTTTTGACCTCCTAAAATGTGGAGTGTTTGTAAAGAAATGTGTACAATTCCTACATTTTCTATCAGATATTTTTGTTCAACCCTTCAAATTAAACGTTACAATCTGCACTTGAATTCTGTTGTAGAGGTTTCATTTCAAATCCAATGTGGTGGCATGCAGAGCCCAACTCACCAAAATTGTGTCACTGTCCAAATATTTCTGGCCCTAACTGTATATGGGTCTCTGCTGTGCAGTGTATAATGGGTGTGTCGGACTGTACAGGGACATGGTCTGATCATCCACATATCCTGTGCTGAGATAATCTTATATATGGCTAGGGTCACACTTGTGTTTTTTATTTCAAATCCTTTCAAAAAGCTCAAAACCGCATCAGGAAATGCTCCCCATAGGAGCCCATTATAACAACTGGATTGCATTACATGCAATCCGCTTACCGCATCCGGCTCTGCAGCCTGCGTGAAAAATCATGCAGGCTATAGTTTTCGGAGCGGTTCTGTGCCCCGCAATGCAGTAACCGCATTGCTCAGTATGTGTAATCCTGAGCAATGCGGTTACCGTATACTTTGCTTATCCCGGCTGCCGTCGGGATAAGCAAAGTGTTAAATCTGTGAAAAAAGATTAAATATTAATAATAATTGTGGGCAACATGTCTCTAGGGGGAGCCCACCCCCCTAGAGACATGCTGCCCACTCAGGTGGGCATGTCATGGGTTAATAAGTGATGTACAATAAGCCGGCTCCTGTCGGCTCTGTACAATTTTCTCAATGAAGCCGCGGCTCCACTGACAGCTGTGCACATACTATACGTAATGTACGTATAGTATGTGCCACTGTCCATGGTCCTTGTACATTATATCTATAGCGGAGCGCTGCCCATAGATCTAATGTAAATGCCTACAGGACCTCGGACAGCGGCAGGTACTACACGTACATTACGTACAGTATCTCCTCTACTGTCAGGGAGCCGCGGCTTCATTCATAAATTAGTACAAAGCTGACAATAGCCGGCTTACTGTAAATGTGTTATTAACCCCTGACATGCCCACAGTAGTGGGCAGCATGTCTCTAGGGGGGGGGGGGCACCCCCTACAGACATGTTGCATACAACTAATATTAATATTTCATGTTTTATTAAACAGTTACCACTTTGCTCATTGCGTACTGATGCCCGTGCTGACAACCAGGAGCCACCGGATTCCAATCATGATTAGTAAAAGCCGACAAATATCGGCTAAACATTAATATAGACAGTTAACACTTAAAATGCAAATGCATTTGGGCACCATGTCTCTAGGGAGGGTGGACATTGCCTGGAGACATGTTGCCCACATATATTATACACATTAACCCTTCAATCATCAGGTTAATGTACACAAAAGCAGCATCTATGCTCATATGCCGCACAGATGCTGCATTGTTGTTCCAAACCCATCTGGTACTGCAGACATTCATATGTGTCTTGCAGTACCGGATTTTGACCCATAGGGCTCCATGTTAGAAATCTGGATCGGGTTTTGCAACCGCTGCGAAAAACGCAGCCTACATGATTTTTCCCGCAGGCTGCAAAACCGGATCTGGTAACCGCATTACGAATAGTGCAATGAGGTTTTTTCTGTTGTTGCCTATGGGTGCAGATCCGGATTCGGTTTTGAGCATTTTTAATGCTCAAAACCAGATCCGGATCTGCAATTTCAACCACAAATGTGACCCTAACCTTCCTCAAGCCACTGCCATCGTTGTACAGCACATAGTGGGGAGGGAGAGAACATGGAGAGACAGAACAGGGACAGACAGCACAAAGGGAGAGAGAGCACACAAAGGGAAGAGAGAGTGCACAAGGGGGAGGATAGTCCATAGGGGGAGAGACAGCCCACAGAGGGGAGAGATAGTGCACAGGAGGGCATCTGCACAGGGGGACAGAGACAGCGCACAGTTAGGAGAGAGAAAGTGCTCAGGGGAGAGACAGCACAAGGGAAGAGATAGTGCCCAAAGGGGAGAGAGACAGCACAAGGGGAGAGAGACAGCATGTAAGGGAAAGAGAAAGCACCCACAGGGAGAGAGATAGTACAATGGGAGAGAGAGCACACAGGGAGAAGAAAGAGTGCCCACGGGGGGATAATCATCACAAGAGGAGAGAGAACACAAAGGTGGAGAGACAGCTCACAAGGGGGAGAGACAGCATAAGAGGAGAGAGTGCACGGGGGAAAAGACAGCCAACAGGGGGAGAGAGAGTGCACAGGGGGACACAGCTCAAAAGAAAGCACAGAGGGAAGAAGACAGCACAGTTGGGAGAGAGACCGCACACAGGGGGAGATCGCACAGTGGGAAGACAGCTCAAAGGAGAGCACATGAGGGGAGAAGACAGCACACAGGCAAAGTGGGGGTAGACACATCAAAGGAGAGTGCACAGATAGGAAAAGACAGCACAGGGGGGAGAGAGACCCCACACAGAAGGGAGAGAGAGAGCGGAGAGGTAGGACAGCGCAGAGTGGGAGAGACAGCCGCCACCTCCAGCGCCACAAAGCCCACCACATCGTGATATCACCGCCCTCCTGATGCGATAGTATCGGGCACCCATCTAGTTAGTTATATGTGAAGGGTTTTAGGCTTTTCTCATCCAATAGTTGGAGAATTTACACTTCTCCGTATATTTTATTTTAGGTCCATGCATAATCAGAGTGGGCAGATTTTTTTTATGTGTCTTCACATTTACACATTTACAAACACTATATTTTCTTATGTTCAACTTAAAGTTCATCTAAAATGTCTTACCACAAAATAAAACATCATATTACTTTGTAAAATAATATTAATGGTGTCAATCTCAACTTAAAAATTCAGCTATTGCATTCAAATCTTATTTGTGTCTTTGTTGTATTTTATAATGCAAAGTATTATAATTATTCCATTATTTTGTCACTAATTGCCTTAGCTTAAAGCACTAATAAGGAGATACACCAACAAATGTTTTATTTATTTATTTATTTATTTTTTTTAAATCTTCATTGTTAGTCAAGATGAAAAGAATAATTAACGAACATTATAACAATTATATTATACCAATTATAATTTTTACTATAGTAGAATTTTAATCTAGGTCAAATATGAATGTTTTGAAAACCAGAAGCAATGTAGAGAAAATACCATGAATATAAGTTTAAATTCTAATTTTTAGTTCTATTAAAGGGGTTGTCCGGGCTTTTGGTATATTATATATGTGTATCTAGGCTGCACAATGTTGACAGTTTGTAATGTACACCCAGTCAACATTTTGCAGGTGTTACTGAGATATCACTGTTTTGCTTATGAAGGAGAATGACCAGGGGGTGTATTTGTTTTGGAGCTTGGGTGCAAACTTCATAACTGGTTGTTTACGCCCCGTCTTCTACAAACACACCTCTGACTCCTACAGGCCCAATCCCCCAGTCTCAGCATATTCATCCACCCCCAAGCTCCTACAGGCCTGCCCCCCTCCCCCCATTCTCAGCATGCCCGGCCACCCCCAGACTTCTATAGACCCACCTCCCCTGTCTCCGCATGTCCTTCCACTCCCAGACTCCTACAGGCCACTCCTAGTCTCAACATACCCGGCCACTCCCAGGCTCATACAGGCCCGCCTCCCCTGTCTCAGCATGCCTGTCCACTCCCAGGCCCCAACAGGCCCAACCCTCAGTCTCAGCATGCCCAGCCTTCCCCCAGTCCCAAATATGACCACCCACCCCCATTGCACACAGCAGCACAGCCGTCTCCTCCTCCTCTGGAACAGTGTACCGAATCCACAGCTGTGGGAAGGTGATGACCTCTGAAGATTCGGCACACTGTATCAGAGGAGGAGATTAGCGCTGTATGCAATGTGGTGTGTGACCACCTCCTCCTCCCCTGTGGCCGCATCAGTGGAGCCGATCCTCTTTGCGCCTTGCACTTATGGTCATTTGCATAACAATTTGCAGGTAGATTTCTAATCTTTTATAACAAAGGTATGGATGTGTAAGCCGAGAACCACGGGCTCTTTTTCTGGATACAACAGGCCGTGAGACAAGAACAGGGGCGAATTATAATGAGGCTAATTGGGGCTACTGCCCCGGGCCCGAGGCTCCAAGGGGCCCAGGACCCCAGGAGAACTCATGCCCCGAGAGATAATTGTATCCATTATAATCCGCAGGCAGCCACAGGTTGACCGATGCTGGGTCCTCCCTGCAACATGATGTCAGGCAAGACAGACCCAGCACACAGAGTGCGGGCAGCTCAGTGCTGAAGCCACGCCCACCTCCTCCTGTGAGCAGGACAGAGCTGCTGATGGCTCCTGCAGACTGTGGAGCCTTGTGTATGTAGTGTTTGTATGTGTATGTGTATGCATTAGTGATGGGCGAATCCTAAATTACTCGGAATCGCTTGACTCTAGCGAGTCCGAGCCCAGGACTCGCTACTCGTTGCGAGTCTAGCGAGTCCAATGTTAATGAATGGGGAAGCGAGTAATAGCGAGTAGTGTGAGATTTACAAATCGCAGATGTGTCTCGGAAGCTTCAGCCTGAAGCAATCCTAGTTTTGTCATTTATTTGCATTGGACTCGTTTACTTTGCAACTGTAATCGCTGGGAAACTCGCACAGATAAGAGTCCTGTCTTCTCTGTGTGCTGGCTGCTGCAGGGTCCTAGAGCCCGCCTGCTGCCTGATGTAGCAGTGCTGAGATTGTTCTCAGTCTGCTCATTCCCTGTGTACAGACATGAATGTCTGTGCACAGAGATGATGTAGCAGAGCTGAGATTGTTCTCAGTCTGCTCATTCCCTGTGCATATACATCTATATCTATGCACAGGGATAAGCAGAGAGGACATCGCGTTTTGGACTGCGTCGGACGGAAGAGGATTTTTTTTAATTAAAGATGGAGTCCCTAATGGCTTTTTTTTTATTTCTAATAAAAAAATTTCTCTGTGTTGTGTTTTTTTTAAAACAATTTAATAGAAATTCATGGCGGTCATGTCTAATATTGGCGTGACCGCCATAAATTTCGGGTTTAGGGCCAGCTGATAATACAAAGCTGGCCCTAACCTCTATTACCCAGCGTGCCACCGCCACCAGGGCCGCTGGAAGAGCGGGGTTCAGCGCCAGAGGATGGCGCTTCAATGAACGCGCCATCTTCTGGGGCGGCTGCGGGCTGCAATTTGCAGCGGGGGGTGCCCAGAAAGCTTGGGCATCCCTGCGCTGCGGATTACAGCCCCCAGCTGCTTAGCTGTACCTGGCTAGACATAGAAATTGCGCGGAGCCCCACGCATTTTTTTGACTCCGACTCCGAGACGACTCCGACTCCGAGACGACTCCGACTCCGACTCGACTCCGAGACGACTCCGACTCCGACTCGACTCCGACTCCGAGACGACTCCTACTCCGAGACGACTCCGACTCCGAGACGACTCCGACTCCGAGACGACTCCGACTCGACTCCGAGACGACTCCGACTCCGAGACGACTCCGACTCCGAGACGACTCCGACTCCGACTCGACTCCGAGACGACTCCGACTCCGAGACGACTCCGACTCGACTCCGAGACGACTCCGACTCCGACTCGACTCCGAGACGACTCCGAGACGACTCCGACTCCGACTCGACTCCGAGACGACTCCGACTCCGAGACCACTCCGACTCGACTCTGAGACGACTCCGAGACGACTCCGACTCCGAGACGACTCCGACTCCGAGACGACTCCGACTCCGACTCGACTCCGAGACGACTCCGACTCCGAGACGACTCCGACTCCGACTCGACTCCGAGACGACTCCGACTCCGAGACGACTCCGACTCCGACTCGACTCCGAGACGACTCCGACTCCGAGACGACTCCGACTCCGACTCTGAGACGACTCCGACTCCGAGACGACTCCGACTCCGACTCCGAGACGACTCCGAGACGACTCCGACTCCGAGACGACTCCGACTCCGAGACGACTCCGACTCGACTCCGAGACGACTCCGACTCCGAGACGACTCCGACTCCGACTCGACTCCGAGACGACTCCGACTCCGAGACGACTCCGACTCCGACTCGACTCCGAGACGACTCCGACTCCGAGACGACTCCGACTCCGACTCTGAGACGACTCCGACTCCGAGACGACTCCGACTCCGACTCCGAGACGACTCCGAGACGACTCCGACTCCGAGACGACTCCGACTCGACTCCAAGACGACTCCGACTCCGAGACGCGTTCATTGAAGCGCCATCCTCTGGCGCTGAACCCCGCTCTTCCAGCGGCCCTGGTGGCAGTGGCACGCTGGGTAATAGAGGGGTTAATACCAGCTTTGTTATACAAGCTGGTATTAAGCCCGAGATTCTTAATATCAGGCCACGTTTGACCCAGCCACTAAGAATCTCCAATAAAGGGTTAAAAAAACACAACACAGAGAAAATTTTTTATTTGAAATAAAAAAAAAAAGCCATTAGGGACTCCATCTTTAATTAAAAAAATCCTCTTCTGTCCGACGTAGTCCAAAACGCGATGTCCTCTCTGCTACATCCCCTGTGCATAAATATAGATGTCTATGCACAGGGAATGAGCAGACTGAGAACAATCTCAGCACTGCTACATCATGTCTGTGAGCAGGCGGGCTCTAGGACCCTGGAGCTGCACAGAGAAGACAGCTGGACTCGGCTCGCAAAGAAACAGCAGAAGAAACAGCAGTTACTTTGCGAGTTTCCCTGCTATCACTGGCACAGTAGCCGAGTCTAATGCAAACAATGGCAATCCGAGTTTTGTCAGCGTTTCTGACAAAACTAGGATTGATATTGATTTGCATTGGACTCGTGCGAGTAATCACTGGGAAACTCGCAGAGTACCGAGTCCTGCGAGTCCCTTACTACTCGCCGAGTAACGAGTCCTAGCGAGTAGATTCGCCCATCCCTAGTATGCATGCATGCAGTGTGTGTGTGTGTGTGTGTGGGTGTGTGTGTATGAATGCAGTGTGTGTATGTGTATGTGTATGCATGCATGCAGTGTGTGTGTGTGTGTGTGTGTGGATAAGTGCAGGCAGCACAGCTCTGGCAGGGGAGTGGGGACTACTGTAATTAATACTTATGAATAAAATGTGTATGATAGGAGTGCATTAAACTACATGGAAAATGACCCTGGACACTGTGCCCCTCCCCCTGCACATTTTGCTTGCATCATGCTCATACAGTCATGGCCAAAAGTATTGACACCCCTGCAATTCTGTCAGATAATAGCCAGTTTCTTCCTGAAAATGATTGCAATCAAAAATTCTTTGTTATTATTATCTTCATTTCATTTGTCTTCAATGAAATAAACACAAAAAGATTTGTCCTAAAGCCAAATTGGATATAATTCCACACCAAACATAAAAAAGGGGGTGGACAAAAGTATTGGCATCCTTAGAAAAATCGTGTGATGCTTCTTTAATTTGTGTAATTAACAGCACCTGTAACTTACCTGTGGCACCTAACAGGTGTTGGCAATAACTAAATCACACTTGCAGCCAGTTGACATGGATTAAAGTTGACTCAACCTCTGTCCTATGTCCTTGTGTGTACCACATTGAGCATGGAGAAAAGAAAGAAGACCAAAGAACTGTCTGAGGACTTGAGAAACCAAATTGTGAGGAAGCATGAGCAATCTCAAGGCTACAAGTCCATCTCCAAAGACCTGAATGTTCCTGTGTCTACCGTGCGCAGTGTCATCAAGAAGTTTAAAGCCCATGGCACTGTGGCTAACCTCCCTAGATGTGGACGGAAAAGAAAAATTGACAAGAGATTTCAATGCAAGATTGTGCGGATGGTGGATAAAGAACCTCGACTAACATCCAAACAAGTTCAAGCTGCCCTGCAGTCCGAGGGTACAACAGTGTCAACCCGTACTATCCGTCGGCGTCTGAATGAAAAGGGACTGTATGGTAGGAGACCCAGGAAGACCCCACTTCTTACCCTGAGACATAAAAAAGCCAGGCTGGAGTTTGCCAAAACTTACCTGAGAAAGCCTAAAACGTTTTGGAAGAATGTTCTCTCTTTTTGGGCAAAGGCATCAACATAGAGTTTACAAGAACACGGTCCCTACAGTCAAACATGGTGGAGGTTCCCTGATGTTTTGGGGTTGCTTTGCTGCCCTGGCACTGGACTGCTTGACCATGTGCATGGCATTATGAAGTCTGAAGACTACCAACAAATTTTGCAGCATAATGTAGGGCCCAGTGTGAGAAAGCTGGGTCTCCCTCAGAGATCATGGGTCTTCCAGCAGGACAATGACCCAAAACACACTTCAAAAAGCACTAGAAAATGGTTTGAGAGAAAGCACTGAAGACTTCTAAGGTGGCCAGCAATGAGTCCAGACCTGAATCCCATAGAACACCTCTGGAGAGATCTAAAAATGGCAGTTTGGAGAAGGCACCCTTCAAATATCAGGGAACTGGAGCAGTTTGCCAAAGAAGAATGGTCTAAAATTCCAGCAGAGCATTGTAAGAAACTCATTGATGGTTACCAGAAGCGTTGATTGCAGTTATTTTGGCTAAAGGTTGTGCAACCAAGTATTAGGCTGAGGGTGCCAATACTTTTGTCGGCCCATTTTTGAGTTTTGTGTGAAATGATCAATGTTTTGCTTTTTGCTTCATTCTCTTTTGTGTTTTTTCATTGAAGACAAATTAAATGAAGATAATAATACCAAAGAATTTGTGATTGCAATCATTTTCAGGAAGAAACTGAGTATTATCTGACAGAATTGCAGGGGTGTCAATACTTTTGGCCAACACTGTATTAATATGCACAGTGTTGGGGCATTTCCATGTAGTGTAATGCACTTCCATCATCCACATGTTATTCAGAAGTTGTAGTAATTACAATTATGTCCCCCTGCCCTTACATATAGAGCAGCTGCACATTCTGCTTATGTTTATTTTATACCCTTGGCAGTATATCACTGTCTGCAGTCACATAGGGCCTGCAGACTAACTTTAAGTGAGGCTGGTTTCACACTAGCGATTTTTGCTCTGCTTGTGTATCCGTCACAAACTGGATGCACACGTGTTTTTGGCCCCATTGACTTTCAAGGTACAGAGACACCTGCATGTGCATCCAGTTGTGCACGTTTCTGTCGGAAGGCTAAATCTGCAACTTGTTGCGCTTTTTGTGTACGTGAAAAAAATGTGAGAACGTGAATCCACACAGATCCAGGGCCCCATGTGTGAATTCACAATGGGGCCTATGGATCATAAACAGGCATGGAAGTAGGATCCGCCACTAAGGGAATTTCCTTCATGCCCACAGATCTAAAAATATGTTAGTGTGAAACAAGCCTAATTAGACATCTTTAACCCCTTCACGTCCAAAAGCATGCGTTTACATCCTTGGTCGTGTCACTGACTTTAATGTGGGCTCATGCGCTGAGCCCAGATCTTTCTCCACATGTGCAGTTGCGCCTGTTAACCAGTTAGGTTGCATTTTCAAACTCTGACAGAGCGATCTAACACGCGCCAGTTGGGATCGCTGTGTTCCACGCCAACTTTAACCCTGTGACACCTTCACGGGGCACCTGTGGGTTGTCATGACAGTGAGGGGTCGGATGAAGACCCCTGTCGCTGTCATATCGAAGTTCCTATGAACACTGGAGTTTACAGGAGATGATCATTTCTGCGATACAGAGGGTTGCTGAATCATCGCTCTGAACAGCAGAAGTATTTGGATAGTGCAGGCTTTAAGTGCCCTAAAGGTACCATCAACCATACAACTTTGAAGTGATGTTGGCAGCGATTCCGCGGGTGCGGGGTTGCTTCCGACATCGCTTCCTTAGGTGTCACACAGAGTGATGTTGCAAGCAATGCAGCCGTGATGTTGTGCACAACCCAGCAAGCGATGCGCATCAATGTTGTGAATAGGCGACATCGCTTACAACATTGTTATCGTCTTGTCACATGGGGCGATGTTAGCAGATCGCTGGCTCAACATCACCAGGTTTACCAACATGGATGCAGGGATGAACAAAGGATTAAATGTTAATAATAGATGTGGGCAACATGTCTCTAGGAGGTGCCCACCCTCCCTAGAGACATGCTGTCCACACAGGTCGGCATGTGAGGGGTTAATATGTGGAATTACAGTATTGCCGGCTATTGTCGGCATTTACAATTTTATGAATGAAACCTGGCGGCTCCTCACTCACTGTGGAGAAGGTACAGTACGTAATCTATGTACTGTATGAGCCGCTATCCAGGGTCCTGAAAGCTTTAACATTAGTTCTATGGGCAGCGCACCACCATAGAACTAATGTTAAAGCTTTTAGGACCCTGGATAGCGGCAGATACAGTACGCACATTACGTACTATATCTCCACCACAGTGAAGAGCCGCAGGCTTTAATTCATAAAATAGTAAATGCAGACAATAGCCGGCAATACAGTAATACACCTAATTAACCCTTCATATGCTGCCCCATATGGTCACCATGTCTCTAGGAGGAGGGTGGGCACCCTCTAGAGATATGTTGCCCACATCTATTATTAATATTATCTCTTTGTTCATCCCTGCAGCAGCAGGGATGAACAAAAGCATCCGGCTACCACAGGCATTCACATGTGCCTTGCGGTAGCCGGATGAGCTCCCACAGGAGCCCATTATAGCAAGCCTGCTGCGGTTTCCAAACCGCTCCGAAAACTGCAGCCTACATGATTTTTATCGCAGGCTGCAAATCCAGAAGCGGTAACCGGATTGCATGTAGTGCAATCCGGTTTTATAATGGGCTCCTATGGGCTGCGGATCCTGATCCGGTTTTAAGCATTTTTACAGATAAAAACCGTATCAGGATCTGCATTTGCTACAACAAATATGACAGGTTGGTGTGCGTTTTACTAAATTTGCATTTCTAAGCGATTGTACCGTTAAAAACGCTAGCGTTTTTGCCACATTGATTTCGAGGAGATGCATGTAAAAACGCATGTAAAAATGCATGCAAAACGCATGTGCATTTTCAAAAACGCAAAACGCATGCGTTTTTGCCAACGATGCCCAAAACGTCGGGATAGAGATTTTGTGCTGCGTTGGCAAAAACAATCGTTCATGTGTTTTTACATGCGTTTTACATGGTTTCCATTGAAATCAATGGGGGCAAAAACGCTAGCGCTTTTATGCGTTTTTAGCGGTAAAAACACCTAGAAATGCAAATTTAGCTAAACGCACACCAACTTTAGATATGAAACGGCCTTACTCTTAAATGAGTGGTGAAAAAATTCAGAACTTTGTAAAGAAAAAGAATTGCACTTTTGGCTAAACATTTTCCATGGACCCGTAGCATTTCTCATTTGTCAGGATCTGGGGCTTTGTGTTGGCTTATTTTTTGCGGCTTGAGCTGACGTTTCTACTGATGTTTTTGGGTAGATGTGCTGTTTTGATCGCCTGTTGTTGCATTTTATTGCAATGTTGTGGCGACCAAAAAAATGTAATGTTGGCGTTTGGACTTTTTTTTTTTTTTACGTTACGCAATTTTCAGTTCTGATTAATTTATTTTATATTTTCATTTATGAATGCGGCCAGCTAAATATGTGTATTTTTTTTTTTATAATAGTTTTAATTTCAATGTTGCAAAAGTGGGGTGATTTGAACTTTTGTTTTCTTATTTTTTAAAGCTTTTATATACAAATGTTTCTTTATATTCCACTGCCCCTTAGGCACCTCAGCAATGCACAGTGCGATCACTTGTGTTATTCAGAAGGATGCTTCAGCATCTCCTGGGCTCTGCAGAGTTGGCCTGTGTCATTTGCAGAGGATTGCTGTCATATCGGTTATTCCAATAGCACTGGTGCTATACCCCTATGGGTGGAACGGAGTAGACTGTTTGGACTATTGATTCTGCAGTAAAGATATGACGTCAATGGGAAAGATGAAAGGCTGGTGTATCTCTGTGGAGACCCAACTGGTAGGGAATCTGTCTGCTTATAAATTGTTTGTGACTGTAACCGTAAACCCTGATATTGTGAGCCCCGACGTGGGGGAGTTTTCTGCCCACCATGTGCGTGAACATATAAGTAAAGCATCGTTAACAACAAAGAACACTACTGTGTCCGTGTCTTCCTGTTCATGTGTAAACTACAGAAGAGCATTTCCCTTTTGCATTGGGGAGGTGGCCGAGCGCGAACTGTATGGTCAGACGTCTACGTTACCTCGCCTGTACTACATCATTGGCCCCATACCACCGCCCCCAACATTCTGATGACGCAGTGTAAATTACTGAATGTTCGAAATGATCTGTTGGTGGCACAAGAAATAAACTTATACAAGGCTCAGTAACTCCTGCCTGAAAACAGAAAAATAATGACCGGGTACCGTACGGAAACACTAACTACAATCTGTATCAGTTATTAACCTAAAGATTTAGGTGTTTTGTCATCTGCAGCCTACCCATCTTAGTTTGACACCAAACAGTATCTTCACGTGCACACTTTCTTCGAAAGATATTCGCCGTGAGACCTGAGCTCAGGGAAGGTGGGAATGTTCACTGTCTAAATTGCTTGCTCAGGTCCTGAGGGAAAGCTGGATAATTCAACTTGCCAGTGTGGCACCCTAGGGGTTAATGTGCCACAGTAACATCACAAGGGTTAACTCCCCACACAACACTGGACACTGCACTAGCACCTCTAGGCCAGAAAGGGGAGCTCAAGCAGCTCCCAGATATATTGTGGTCTGAGGAAAAGTAGTTAGTTGAGAGTTGACAGTTAAGTTTAGTGCAGTGATCACTAGGAGGAGGACCTGTAAATGGGAGCAGTTCTGAGCTCCTGACAGGGACCACTGACTACTTTCAGGCCTGAAGCCAGGGTCTAAGGAGAGGGGTACAAGAAACAGAGGAACATATTACCTCATAACTCGCCCCAGAGGAGCACAGAGACCGTATACCAAACCCGAATCTGTGACTGAAACACGCAGCACAGAAAACCCGGATAGTGGAGGTTGTAGATCTACACTGTACCTCAGCGAAGCAACATGGGGGGTCAGAAACACAGAGAAAAGACTCCAGTTGCCTAATAAGTGGGTACCTGTGAGAAGATACAGAGCCAGCAGCTCAGCTAAAGCAGCAGCAGGGCCACACACACAGCGCAGCAGCGGGACGCTGAGGACCTGAACAGGGTGGGAGCAACCCGGCCCTGGTACAGACTCCGTGGACAGTACTCTACTGAATACCATCACCAGTAAAGTCTTGGAAAACTTCAAAACCGTGAATGTGTGTGATCCTTGTGCTCAAACCCTGCGTACCCTCACAAAGCTCCCATCATCTCTACTACTACCCCTATCCTGCAACATCCATAGCACCATCTATAGACTATTACTACCACTGCCCCGGGAACGCAGCTCTACCTGCGGAGAGCCTTACATCCTCAGCTGCCAAACATCATCCACGGAGGTTATGCAGCAGCGGTGGTCCCCTCACTTACCACAACCCGTGGGTGGTGTCATGACAAACTTCCCTGTAAATATACCCCCCATTTATTGCGGAACCTGGGACATGGTCTGAACAAGACAGCCGTGATATCCCCAGCAGTACCCCGGTCCGGTACGAGTACCCCGTCCCAGTGGGCTCCACACCAGATGCAGTGGAGGTCTCCTAACAGGTTGATGTCTCTCTGTATGCAAAACTGCAAGGGATCAATCTCTCTCCACAGCATTAAAGTACTTGTTATCCTGGCACAATTCACACCAATAAGTATTTTTGGTGTCCAGGGGCTGGAGTTCTTTATAGTGGGACAGAGCTATTTCTCAATATGTCCGCACTCCTTGAGTCTTTCCAGGGAAATACTACACCATCAGACCTACCAAAGAGTCTTTTTGACAGTCTTAACTGAGACCCCTGGTGGACAATAGGCTGACACTGCCAGTGTGACCTCCACCACCTCACAGATGTAATCTTCATTACCGGGACTTTACAATTAGTTTGTAATATAAAAACCTGCTAACAAGGTTCATTTTAACTGCTGTATACACTGTGCTGAGTTAGGCTGCAGGGAGCCGGCTATCAATCAAAATGATGTTGGCAGTGATGCCCCGTTGACAGAGTGGAAGAGAAAGAATTGCTCTATGGATGTGACGTCACACGAATGTGGAGAATCGCCGCTAGAAGCTGTCCTGTGACCACTCTAAACCTGGAGAGATTGGCACATGGCAGACCAGGCAGATAGATACCAACTACCTGCCATTAAGTGCTTAGCCCCATAGGGAAAAATAAAGTCACGTAAAATCTTTTTAAACATTTTTCACTTTTAGGTCCTGTTATTTTTGGGTGCCTAAAACATTATCTTAGGTGTTTTCCAATGATACAATGGTACTTAAGATCCCAAAATAGTAGTATGTATAAAGTTGAGTTCCAACTGCCAACATTTGATCATTTGATTGAGAGGTTGTGGTGCCCCCCTGGTCTGGCCGCCACCGGGGGTGCTGCACTCCTCCATTAGCCGGAGAGTAGTGCCCCTGTTCTCCAAATACTGGGATGGTGAAATCGAGACCCCAAACATACACGTAGGACCCTGGGCAGGGACGGTGGGTGGACCCAGGAGGGGAGGGCTCAGTCAGGGAGACACGGAAGTGTAGAGAGAGTCGGTAGGAAGACAGAGAAGGAGTAAGAAGTTAGAGGAGTGAGAGTCAAGAGGTGGTGGAGGTGTTAGCTCCCGTGGGCTGGAGCATGGTCACTCTTGCCCTGGGAGGGAAAGACTGGAGAGTGTAGAAGAACGAAGGAGCTTTTGGGGTGCGAAAAGAGGCTTAGATCACCCGTACACCCGTATCTGGCAGAGGAACAGAGGGACTGGTAGATGAAACAGGGAACCGCCCTGAACATGGCATGGCAATTGTAGGCCCGAACTGTTGAACGGGAGGCCATGAGATCTTAAGGGACCTTTGGCCACAAAGACCTGGCACATCTCGGAGAAGGCAGTCATACTAAGGTGCGGCACTAGGAAGCAGTGCCAGTCAATGCCTGTGGCTGTCGCTTACCCGAGCTCTGTGTGCGGAGGCGCTGACCGGAAAGGCAAGGCAAGTTAGATGCACTGAGAGTACTGCCAGTGAAAGGAACACCGTGAGTGAAAGGAACACCAAAGAGAGTCTCGACAACCCCGTCCTGATTCTTGAGAAACAGCTGAACCGAACATTGGCAGAGGGAAGCATCTGGCGGTCTGGTCAAAAGGTTGAAGTAAAGGTGCAGAACTCCGAAAGATGTGTGTGTGACTTTTCTTTGCGGCGCCCACCGGCTGCAAAGGCCGCATGAAACACCAAGGTGCTAATGACCCGATGAACACCGGCCAAGGGACTAACTGACTTTCCTACCCACTGCTCTTGGGATCCTGCGTGGAGCGAAACCATCTAAGCTGCTGGTCACCGTCACAAGAGGCCCTGCAGCAGTGGCAGCCAACAACGTGGGTGGCTCACAATATGACCCGCCCCAGGGCCGTGGGTTATAGTTCACGGGGATGTAGTGGGGCCTGTTGCCTGTGGGGGAACAGTCAATAAAAATAATAAAAATACTGACTCATGACACCACTTACGGCTCTGGTAAGGCAACCGGCGCTGTAGGATAGACCTCCCGGGTGATGGTGAAGCAGCAAGATGGTTACACTCCCCGTAGGTGGAGCGGGATCCCCGGGGCAGTAGTGAATGATGGGAGTTGTGGATCAGTCTTTTATTTACGTAAGGGCACAGCTACACCAGGCCTCGTTACCTGTTCTTCTTGTACTGCAGTTGGCGACTCCTCAGGTGCAGGCGAATTAAGCACAACACACAGTTTGCAATGGGTTTACTGGCAGTTTCTTTAAACACAGTCTTTTCGGGTCTGCCTGGCCTGGGTAGTTGCTGGAAATTAGGATGCCGCACTTGGGTCCCTCGATGGAATAACTACTGTTCCTGTTCAGTCCCTTCCTGCGCTCTCTCCTGTCTTCCTCAGCGCCTCCGCACACAGAGGCTGGAGCCAGCTCCCTCGGATCCTCTCTAAGGCTAGGGTCACACTGGGCATATTCTAAGTTTCCAGCGGTGTCCGCTGAAAACTTAGAATCTTTTCCCGAGACGCAGCCTGAACACAGGCTGCGTAGCAGGAGAACGCGGTCCCCAGCAACACGTTGTGTTCCCTGGATACCAGCTACACAGCAGGCTGCAGGGAGTGCGATTTGCACCACGCACAGGGAAACGCATCATGCTGCATTTCCCTGTGCGTGGTGCAATCCCACTCCCCGCAGCCCACTGTGTAGCTGGTATCCAGAGAACACAGCGTGTTGCCAGGGGCCGCTTCTCCTGCTATGCAGCCTGTGTTCAGGCTGCGTCTCGGGAAAAGATTCTAAGCTTTTTGCACTTGCGTCAGCCATAAGGGCTGACGCAAGTGTGACCCTAGCCTAACTGAGCGACTCCTCTCTGAGCCCTTGGTATTCCTATATGGTGCCTTTTCCAGGGTGTGCCGGGTGTTGGCCACGACTCCCTAACACTAGAAGTCCCAGAGACGGGTCATTTGACCTTTTTACCATTGAAAACCAAGGATCCTTTAAATTCCCGGACTTCTAGTGTTAAAGAGGCTTGGACCTCCGGTTTGGCAGCTCAGGGGTGAACACCCATACTGCTCTCAGAGACCGTCCTCCATTCCGGGACTGAATCCCTCCGGCTGTTAGTCGTACCGCGTCCGGATTCGGGCGCACAAAAACACCTGGTGCCCCTAGGGTCCCCTTCAGTCCTGATGGCTCCTCCGTCATCACTTACTCCTCGCTCCCCACTGGAGCTCATTCCTCACACTCACTGTCTGTCTGACGTACCTCCCACCCAAACACTTTTCTACCCTGTCACTCCGCCCATGGGACTGGATCCTCCTACAGCGGGTCCACCCATGGTCCCCTTCCTAGGATGTGTGTGAATGTGTGTCATGAGGGCCTTTATGCAGCATCCAAATTCCTCAGCCACAGGAATACTACATACTCATTTATGAGTGCAATACCCCTCCGTGGTGTCCCGACCAGTGGGACGCCACAAATACCCCTTTCCCCTTTAGTTCCAGTCACCTAGTTATGAACTTTTAATTGACACCGCCAGGGCCACGGCTCTGGGTTGCCACTGTGATGTCCCCATAAAAGAACCGAAAGACCCCGGCCCAGTTCCGAGTATCCCATTGCCCTTGAGTGGGCGTGTCAAGGTGACAATGGGATATTAGTTTTGGGGTTCATAATTGCTATAATAGAGTGCGTTTACTTTAATCTATTCATGGCAGCATTGTTGTAAACCAATCGTATCTGATAACCCGGAATGTTTTTAATGACATACCAAGATTGACTATTTCCTATATTATAACCACAGGATCATTAAATATGTGCAGTATTTATGAGCCTGGATTTATATTTCATCAGCTGGAAGATGTGTTGTAACAGGTGCTAACCTGTTAACTCTGTTATATGGAATATTCGAAGTAAATCAGATTTGTGTAATTGGGTTATTACTTCCTTCTCACCCAGTAATGATATTTTAGGAGGTAACATTGTTAAAGCAAGATGAAAAGGGAATGTTATATGGTGGAAATTGCTGGATCAGGAGTTGAGGGCGTCCTAGATAAATAATGGTCACTTGTAGTTCTAAACCACAGTAGACATAGTTTAGCTTTTCCCCATGACCCATACATTGCTTCAGAGCCAAATGAACATCTATTGTTATCATTGTATTAGTTGTAGATAAACACTACAAGGAAAGTAAAAAATACATTGAATTTATTGAAGATATAGATGAGTGTTATCATACTAATATGGCAGCATTGTGCTTAGAATATTATGCCAGAAAACAAAAAAGTGAAGCAATGTAAGAAGCTAGATTGAAAATTAAAAAGATTGTGCACTTCAATTATAGGACATTGCCTGTAACTGAAGCTAACTTCTTGGTACTCTTAAAGAGGACCTGTCACCAAACCAGGCATGGTGATCTAATCACAGCACTGGATACAGCATGTCTGCAGCATCCAGACAAGGGGTCCCCCAGCCCTTGAGCAGCCCTGTACCCTGAGATAATACATTACAAAACTTACATGCTCCAGCAAATAAGGAGGTGGCTAGGGGCTGCAGCCAAGGGCAGATTCCCACCCCCTGCATGTTTAATCTGCCCACTGCTGCCAATCATTCTCTCCCTCTTCAGCAGCATTTAAACAGAGTTTTTTTTTATCTCCCAGAAAGTCCGTTTAGCCCTGCCCCCTGAGGGATGGGGCCAAACGGCAAGTTCTGGAAAAAAAAAACCTCTGTTTAAATGCTGCTGAAGAGGGAGAGAATGATTGGCAGCGGTGGGCAGATTAAAAATGCAGGGGGTGGGAATCTGCCCTTGGCTGCAGCCCCTAGCCACCTCCTATTTGGCTGGAGCATGTAAGTTTTGTAACTGTATTATCTCGGGGTACAGGGCTGCTCAAGTGCTGGGTGACCCCTTGTCTGGATGCTGCAGACATGCTGCATCCAATGCTGTAATTAGATCACCATGCCTGCTTTGGTGACAGGTCCTCTTTAAAGTAAATCTGTCACCAGATTTTAGCAGCGCCTATGCTGTGCGGCTATTATGCCTTGATTTCCCTGTATACCTAATAGATAAGTTTTACAACCTTCCCACCTTGTATTATAACTACCCGTTTCCAGTCCAATGGGCTTGATTGTAGCTTGGTCTGTCCCATCTCTCACTCGCCGTCCATTTCACCTGTCCTCACTGTCCGACAGCCTCTTCTTCTGAGTGACATCTGAATAGCGTACCTGCGCAGAGGCTTCTCTGGATAGTGCAGGTGCACTGTGCACTAGCACAGAAACTAAGGCTGGCTTCACCAAGGCGCAGTCCGGTCCAGGGCTGTCAGGCATGAACCTGACAGCCCCGGACCGGATCAGCACACGGAACCGGAGGGCCAAATGTGCCCTCCGGTCCTGTGTGCAGCCGGACGCAGCTGCAGCTGCTAATGATTCAGGACTGCGGCAAGCAGGGAGCTAGCCGCGGTCCTGAAAGAACAGCAGCGTGCAGCCGCAGGTGTCCAGTTACTGGATCCTCCCGGTCCGGGGCAATCCAGCCCCATAGGCTCCCATGTTAGGGAGCGCCAGATTGCCCCGGATTCTAGAGGATCCGGGAAAATCCGGGCAACTCCGGGATCCGGCAAATTGGGGAGATTTTTCTCCCCGGGCACAAAAATGTTGCAAGGGGACACACACCCACCAGACGCAACACCCAACCTGGAGTCCGGGACCGAAGGCGGGTAAGTGGTGACAGGGTTTAGAGGGAAGTGGGTGGAAGGTAGGTCAGGTGACAGACCAGTACAAATGGAGGAACAGTAGGCAGAGTGAGTTAGTAGGCCAGTGGGTGCCGAGAAGCCAAGAACAGCAGACAGAAAGACACTTTCCCGGAGGGATAGGGCTCCCTGGAGGTGCAGAATCCACAGAGACACCGTTCCATGGAGAGAAAGCCAGCTCCATAGCCTGCAGCCCAAGGGAAAGGAAGGACAGAGACCGGACCAGTGCCACCGGGTCCGAGGAGTACGGCAGCGTTGACCGACTACAGGCGGGATAGGTTTCCCTTGATGTACTAGGTAGTCACATGGGTCAGAAAGAGCCCGGTGATCCCTTGCAAGATAGGGACACCCAAGGCTAGGCTGGGACCAGAGTGTCGGGTCTGAGGGGGACCGCAGCTATACGCCGGATCCCAGACAAACCGACGGGGGACCCTGATTCCAAGTCAGAGTTCTTACCACACGGGCTGGAGGCTCAGCAACACCATAGGACCCAGGCTTGCCACCCACCCACACAGGGGGAAGCTAGATAAAGGGATAGAGTTGCCGCCAAACAACCCACAGGGAAGAGCAGATGAGAGACAAGCCGGAAAAGTTACCGAGAAAGTGAAGGGTCTCAGAGAGGGAACCTGGCTGTAGAAGGTTCAGAGAGAGAAACCGGAGTTAACTGTGTGAACTGTGCTGTAAACTGTGTTGAACTGTGGAAGAGCTTGCAAGTAAAACCCGGTGAACCCTGATTGAGTCTCCCATGTGTGATTCCCTGCGACAGAACTGTATTGCATCTTTATACCCTGTCAGCGGGCTCATCCACCTTGCTGCAACATCATCCATCCTCCTGGCAGAAGTCCACTGCAGCGGTGGTTCCCTCACTGACCACAACCCGTAGGTGGCGTCATGACAACAAACTCCCCTGTAAATACCCCCATTAGTTGTGGGCTTGGGACATGGTCTGGACCAAGACCGCCGTGATCATTTCCCAGTGCTACCCCCGATCCGGTACCGAGTACCCCGTCCCAGTGGGCCACACATATAAATGTACTAAAAATGTATTATGAGTGTGTGTGTATATATATGTGGGGACCTGGTGGGGGGCTTCATGATTGTGCAAAAACTATTATATAATTATTAAGGCCCTTTTCACATCTAAGCCTGGTCTGCGTTTTGCTTCATTTGCATTTCTATGCGTTTTTACAGCTAAAAATGGATCCAACACGCATGTGTTTATGCCCCTATTGATTTCAATGGAAACGCATGCAAAATGCATGCAAAAACGCATGTGCATTTTTCAAACGCAAAAACGCATGCGTTTTTGCAAACGCAGCCCTAGACGCTTTGGCCAACGTTTTTGGCTGCGTTTGCAAAAAAGCATGCGTTCTTGCGGTTGGAAAACGCACATGCGTTTTTGAATGCGTTTCCTTTGAAATCAATGGAGGCAAAAACTGATGCGTTTTAGCGGTAAAAACGCATAGAAGCGCAAATGAAGCAAAACGTAAAACTGCATTAGATGTGAAATATGCCTAACACTTTTCTGTTTTCTGAAGTCCTGTATTGGCTTTTGCAGCTAGAGTGGGGTCTTCTGTGCATCTTCTACGCAATTTGCGGATCACTGTTCTCTATTAGACACAGTGCCATTAGGGTGCCTTCACACTGCGGCGGCGTCCGGTCCGGGACTGTCAGGAGTGACAGCCTGGACCGGAGTTTTTCTGCATAGAATACTATCGAGCTGCACGGAGCTGGATCGCGGCGGGTGGTAATTATCTGCTATCCGGCTGCTGTGTCGCCGGATGAATCCTGCAGAAGTGGGGATTTGTCTGCCGATTCCAAAAACGTTGCATGCACCGTTTTTGGAGTCGGCAGACAAATCCCCACTTCTGCAGGATTCATCCGGCGACACAGCAGCCGGATAGCAGATAATTACCACCCGCCGCGATCCAGCTCCGTGCAGCCCGATAGTATTCTATGCAGCAAAACTCCGGTCCAGGCTGTCACCCCTGACAGCCCCGGACCGGACGCTGCCGCAGTGTGAACCCAGCCTAAGACTTCAGGCACTGTGTATCTTCAGTAGAACACAGTGACCCGCTCCACTGCACAGGCACGATGATACGCCTGTCAATCAACACCCATACAGAGGAGGGGCAGGAATTTCAAAAGAGTGGGGTGACTAATCCAGGCAGGGGGCAGCGAGTACCAAATAGAGGGATCCCTCCCAAACCTTTTCTGTGCTGATTACCATACAGCACGGGACAGAATAAAGGTGCATTTCTCAGGTATGCAGGGGATGTCTGGCCACATAGAGGGGTTACAGGAACCCCTATTACAGCATGTTAGAGATGGTGGGAACAGTTTAGAATGCCCAAATGGGGTGACAGGTTCACTTTAAATACATTTTTCTGAAATTATTCCACAATTTTTAGACCTAATTGTTCAGTTTGGTGAACGTCTGAGCATCTTTGTTTGAATATTGACCCTCCAGCATGTTTTCACTCGTACCAGTTACTTCTCCAGCCTTTTGCTAATCGTATCCCAACTTTTGTAAGATGAGTTGCTCCCATCAATTTCTAAATTGAGTTACTTGTTTCAAATGAAAAGGAAAGTTAATGTTGCGCCCCACTGGTCAGTGCGCCACACTAGGGGTACTGCACCCCGGATGGCACGCCCTGCGGATACATAAATGTTATGATTAATCTGCGGTACCTTGGTTTTGTAAATGGTTGAAAATGTGTGCATATGCTGCTTTTTGCCGTAACTTCATAGACTTTCATGAGGACTGTTTGCAACATTACAGGAAATGCGCGTCCCGGACGGGAAGAAATCAAGTATACTTAATGTTATTATTAAAAGTGTTTATTGTTATACTGCATATTAAAAATTGCTCTGTACCGGGTAGGGGTAGAAACACTTGAGGACAATTGTGTTTCACCAAGGGGGAATGTGGCGCCCCACTGGTCAGTGCGCCACAGTAGGGGTACTGCACCCACAACAGAGTGTGCAGTATTCCTGTCATTGGGGAATGTAACGTCAACATGAGGCTCTTATCCTGCATCCACACACTCTAGAGCAGGGGACTACAGGGTTAAATCCTCTGCTGAGAGACCCAGTCCCAGTGGGAGAAGTTTCAGGCTAAAGCAGTGTGAGCGCGGGAAGCAGAGAAGCAGAACGTCTCTGGAGAGAGACAGAAAAGGACCCTTCAGGGTACACCCCAGGGAGGGCGCCCAGAAGGAGTGGCGACCCAGACAGAAGGAGAAGACCCAGTGCCGGACCTGCTACAGTCCGGGGGAATCCTTGTCCACAGCAGAGAACCAGCTCTGAGTCGCAGTGAGGGTGTTTATCCCTAAGCCGTCAACATCGGTAGGTCGTGGGTCAATCTAATAGTCCAGACTCCCCTGTCCAGAACGTGCAGCCCCACCAGTGTCATCAAACAGGGTTGAACCCCTTAGATAGAAGAAGGGTACCTCATAGCACCCAACGGGCCTGGTAGACAAGTGGGCTGTGCAGACTCCCCAATTTTTAGGCTGACCACTAGGGCTACGGGTCCGGGCGGGCCACCAGTGACATCCCTCCAACTCCACGACCAGGTACAGAGTCCCCTTAGGCCCTTGGGTGAGTCATTATCTAACTTTCAACCAAAGCTGTGGAGTCAGCATCGTGGAGAAAGAGTTGGAGTCGGTGCCCATTTTGCGTGGAGTCTGAGTCGGAGTCAGATTCAGGGACGTTGAGGAGTTGGAGTCAGAGTTGGATGTTTGGCTTACTGACTTCACAGTCATGGTTATGGAATCAGAGTCGTGAAGTCAGAGTCCATTTTGGTGGAGTCGTAGTTGGATGTAGGAAATCGAAGAGTTGGAGTCGGATGTTTGGCTTACTGACTCCACAACCCTGCTTTCAACTTCTGAAATATGTTTTCTTTAGTTTACACATAGTCACAACCTTTTTTGGAATTGGGGTTGTATATTTTGTAAACCCTTTCTGCTCACATTGAAGTTACTTGCACTGATAACTCATACATGACTTGGATCAGAGAGTGGCCTCCATAATAAGAAGTTTTACTATCCCCAAAGGAACATTATACTTGCTTGACCAAGGACCCAAGAACCCTCTATGTGATGATGGTGCGTAGGTTGTCTAATTCTTATTCTTACTCTGTTTGTAGTACTGAGCGCTGCTGATTGCTCTGCTTTCCCTTTATTGTTCATAAGCCATGTAGATCATCTTAAGAAGACCTCTTAAAATTATTAAGAGGCCTTTTATTCCTCCTACGCTGAAGTCACTGAAGAAGGGCCACTTCCAAAACAATGCCTTCTCTAATATCTTCTATAGAGTATTTTCTCTAAATAATGTCTATTTTGGTTCCTGGGTTTATGGTCTGCTAAAAAGCACATTAATCCTGCATAAACTATGTAGATATGAATCAGTCAAGGGTAATGAATACAAATGAATACAATCTGATTAATGCACAGCATTATGTTTTATTCTGAAACGCCACATTTTAGAGAAAATATATTTTGAAAAGTCGACTGGGTACTAGACAGAAGAGTAGGCCAAGGCAGGCTCCTGATGGTTTCAAAATCCAAACAATGAAAACCAATAATGTATAACTTGCAAGGAGCAAGATAATGACAAATTAATAAAAATGAGCTTTTGTTTCATATATGTGTATATATTATATACGGTTTATATGTGGCGCCCCACTGGTCAGGAGTCATTTGGATACTGCACCCATGAATGAATGTGCGGTTACCCCTGTCACAGTGGAATGTAGGATTTGTAGGAGGATCCCATCCCAGCACTCCCATAGACACACGTAGGCAGATGGTAAAGGAGTATAATGAAGATCTGCTCCACTGCCCAATACCTCCAGACTCCCAGGCTTCCGGATAGATGGTAAGGGCCCATACCCTAGGGGGGAGTTAGGGGAGGTAGAAAAACGAGGGATTCTAGTTTTGCCTCAAGGATGAAGGAGTACGGGAGCCTGAGAGAAAGAATGGGACTCGAGAGAGGGGAGCCTGGAGAGAGAGAAACAGGCAGCACAGACTGAAGGAGGGGACCCCCCGAATCGGAGCGTCCATACTCTGGGAGGGAACCATGGTCCATACACCGGAGTGACGGTTTGAAGACACGGTACAGGGAGTTCAGCCCCTGAGTCGTAACATCGGTCGTTGTGTGTCCGTCTACCGGCTCCGACACCCTGTCTCAAGGAAACCAGTCACACTAGGATAGCCCACCGGGGTTCGAGTTCCAGTTCAGGACAGCGGGAAGCCGGACACTCAGAAAGCACCCCAATAGGGCCTGGTACTAAACGGGCTGTTCCAGGACAGGCAGCTGCAACGGGACACAGGTTAGCGCAAGAAAGGCATACCACAGGAGACTCCAAGAGACACAGCATCCCACTGACTACCCGGCCGGCTACCCTTACCTAATAACGGTTGTCTTCTGTGAACTGTACCACCACCAGCATTGTTCCAGTAAAGTACCCAGGTAGAGTGACATAATCTCCATGCAATTATTTCCCCGTTGCACTACAACTTGTTTATCTCCACCATCAGCACTTCCATCACTACAGGTGCGTCCCTGCCCCGGAGGGCCAGCTCTACCTGCAGGGAGCTGTACCATCTCGGCTGCTGTACCATCACCTTCCGGAGGTCTGAAGCGGCGCTGGTGCTCAATCACCAGAATCTGCAGGTGGCGTCACGATAAACTTATAAACTTTTATTCCTATTGCAACTACCCCTTTTTAGTTGACCACCAGGGCCACGGGTTTGGGCAGGATACCAGTGACATCCCTACCACAGCAGAGGGCCCAGATACCTGAGTCCCCATATCCTGGGCTAGTCATATATATTGTACATATATGTTAAAATGCATCACCTGCATCTTCTTTCTTTATTTCAAGAGGAGGCGATAGATAAATATGTAAAAAAAATCATCCAAGAAGAAGAATTTCAGAATTTTTTCCACTTTTATTCTTACCTATAATATCTGATGCCATGGAAATTTTTGGACCTACTGATAGCTTTCAATAAAGAGATCCCTTTGATGTGTTGTAAGCTGTTTACGGACTGTGGCTTTTGCTGATAACGTCAGTAAAATCCTTCTTGAACAGCTAAACTGTATATAAGGTTATTTATAATCACTATTAATTGTAGCGCCTATCACCATGGCGCCGGTCTTCACGCGGCGGGGAGATCGGTGTTTGAGGCATACTCTCCTAACTGCGATCCCGCACCATCTGTTCCGTCCCCATCCAAAACTTTCTGTTCTCAGGGCTTGCACTCTCTGAATATGTCTCCTGGGAGAATGCTTAGGCAGCACACACCACACTCTCATTCCTCTTAAAGGGCCAGTGTGCCCTAATCTGGAAACATTCCTAAGCCTATTGCGGAGAAGCATAATGTGCTTAAGGCATCTTTCCCTGTTGAGAGGTGCCTGAGTAATGCTGTCTAATCTCTAGAGACCCATTGTTAGTACTCAGACCCATGTATATACTCACTGGCGGACAAAGACAGAAGAGGGACGCTGTGCAAGAATAATATATGGCCCCTTTGGAGTCCAAGAGCTTCTTAAAATGCACAATACCTCCTACTTTGGGGGTTGAAATGGGCCCTCAAACCTCTTGTTCCCTGCACGGCCGCACAGGTTGCACCAATGATATGTCCTCCCCTATAGATTATACTCCTGCACTATGTGCATGTATACCCATTCCTGTACTTTGTGCCCATATACCTGTTCCTGTGCCTGCTAACCTGTGTCTTGTTCTATTGCCTGATACCTATCTGCACCAGTTCGTATAAATCTGCACCTGCCTACACCTGCTGTGCTGCCATACCTGTCTGCATCTGCCGTGCCAAACCAGTCTGCACCTGTCTACACCTGCTGTGCCATCATCTCAGCCTGCACCTGCTGTGCCCAATATCTGCCTACTCCTGCAGTACTCACCCAAAAGATTCAGTCCACAAGAGCCGACCCTGGAGTCAACTATCATGGTATCGAGACCTCCTGGGGATGCGCCTGTTGTCTACCTACAAGCAAAACCTATCCTCACCACTTAGGGCTCTAATGAACACTCAGTGGTCGTTCAGGTGGCTCCTCCAAGTGGCGATCAGTGCCATAGCCCAGTGGGTCCCCTCTCGGATGCTCACCCCGTGAGCGTTACATAAATCATGGCAGCAGTTTACTGACTGCTATGTAACATGAGTTTAAATATTGTTTGGTAATTCTCCAAATTATAAGAGGACTAGATGGCGGCCCGATTCTAAAGAATCGGAAGTCTAGAATCCATATGCAGTTAACTTGTAGTAAATGTGGCAAAGTTGGCTTCAACAGTTGCAGCAAATGCATCCACAAAAAACCACTTGTAGCCATGTTTTTTTGCGGCCAAAACAACTGAAACCAAGTTGCCGCATCTGCTGCAAGTGAACCACAAATTTCATATCTATTAAATATGGCGGCATTGCGCGCGCCGCTATTCTGATTGGTCGCCGCGTGCAGCGCGCCGAGCAATCAGAATGGCGGCGCGTGCTATGCCGCCATATTTGAAATACACTGAGTACAGTGTATTTGAAGTATGGCGCCATACAGAGCACTGCTATTCTGATTAGTCGCCGCGCTCTGCGCGCCGACCAATCAGAATAGGCGCGCTGTATGGCGCCATACTTCAAATACACTGACTACAGTGTATTTGAAATATGGCGGCATTGCAGGCGCCGCTATTCTGATTAGTCGCCGCGTGCAGCGCGCCGAGCAATCAGAATGGTGGCGCGTGCTATGCCGCCATATTTGAAATACACTGAGTACAGTGTATTTGAAGTATGGCGCCATACAGAGCACCGCTATTCTGATTAGTCGCCGCGCTCAGCGCGCCGACCAATCAGAATAGGCGCGCTGTATGGTGCCATACTTCAAATACACTGACTACAGTGTATTTGAAATATGGCGGCATTGCAGGCGCCGCTATTCTGATTGGTCAGCGCGCTGAGCTCGGCTCCCGGCTACCTTCCGCTCCGCCGGAGCGGCGCGCTGAGCTCGGCTCCCGGCTACCTCCCGCTCCGCCGGAGGTAGCTGGAGGCTCGCCACGGTCGTCCCGCTTGGGGCGGCCATCTTGGTTCACCCTGAGCGGGTGTACCTTGGGACAAGGTTAAGGAAGTGTGTGCAAAGTGACGGAACTGACGTCACAAATCGCTTGTGGTTTTATATATTAGATGTTCATATACTCAACCAAGCACATTATTTTACTTTGGTTATTTTATCCCCACCACCCAACCCAAAAAAAAAATAATACTAATTTCAGTTTGTTTCCCAATAGATTTGTATGGATTATGGGTGACAAAGTTTGGAAAAGGTCTAAAATGAGTCTTCTTGATATGATACTTTTTAAATGACAAAAAACCTGGCGTTTTACCAGGAGTGTGCAGACTTTTTATATCCACTGTATGAAATTCCAATTCCAATTTCATCCATGCACCTGTATCCGACTATTGGATACCTTGTGAACCATTTTCCTCCAATCTTCACTGTTTGTCACAGCATCTTTCAGTTCTCTGATGTTTATTCCCTTATCTGCCATGATGGTGTCCTGTCAACGGGTCTTAAGTCTTCCGCGACCTCTACTGCCACTGACCATACCAACCATCATGTCCTTCTCGAGGGAATTTGCTCTCATCCCATGGCCGATGTAAGATAGTTTCTATTTTATGACTTTTCCTACCAGGGACGTCTATGGATTAACACAGTCCAGAGCAGAGTTATTTGTGATCTTGGCTGTTCACAGGATTCAGAGGAGTCTACTTCAGCGCCACAGTTTGCAAGAATCGATCTTTCTTTGATCACCCCTTGTCAAGGTCCACGTCTCGCACCCGTACAATGCAATTGGGAATGCAATAGCTTTGACCATTTGTCGTTTGGTGATCGAGATGTCCTTCCACTTCCACAGTTGCTCCATGTTTATCATTGCAAGACGCTGCATGATTTCAGCTGTGAAACCACCATTACAATCAATAAGGGACCCCAGGAAGATGAAACTGTCTATCATTTCTATGCACTCATAAGAAAGTATGATATGGCACTCACCGCTTGTGGTGTTATAATCTCAGCTTCTTTATTTCATCCGTGCAGGTTACAGGCAATGGTGCAGGGTGGGAGGTGGACGACGGACACTCCATATCGCACTGAATGTGCTTCAACGGGTCCAACCATTCAGTGCGAAACTATGTGCCCGTCGTCCACCTCCGCACCCCCTCCCTCCACCATTGCCTGCAACCTGCACGGATGAAATAAAGAAGCCGAGATTATAACACCTCAAGCGGTGAGTGCTGTCTCATACTTTCTTAAGAGTGCATGGACTTGTTTTCTGAGACTAGTGCAACACCGCGTAGCTCAGTGATGAGAAGGGGTCTGATAGTGGGCCAAGACTAGTGCCCGGGAATCTTGCTTTGGATGTCTACCATTTCTATTTCTTCATTGTTGATCTTCAAATTCACCTTCTTGCTGGCGATAGTCACCGTATGAAATAAGCAGTCAAAAAAATGATAGAGAGACAGGTATATAGAAAGGTAGGTATGAACTTAGACAATAAATCAACAGCTACTAGTAACACAAGATGTGATTTAGCATGTAATACTTACATCTATCAAAATTCTACATGTTTATACATTGCCTTTAAGTTCTAGAAATATTCACGTAAAACAGAACCAATTTAAGAAGCAGTATAATGTTCTTCAACTAGGAGAAATGTCAATAAACATGATGTACGTTATAATTTTGGTTTCAGTCCTCACACTAAAAAACGTAGTAATGATTAAGATATTATATTCTTCCTTGCCTGTACAGCTGGGAATCTTTTAAATGAGACGTTAAGCAATTATGATCCTCCTCTGTCTCCATTGTCATAAAAGGCTCACCGTATAGAGTTCCTGTGTTTTATTGCACACTTTTGTGATTCATGTACGTAAATCTGTATTTGTGAACAGTAAACAGAAGTTATTGTGTAGCCATTACCTTTTCAACTCTCAATATCACAAGATAGCTTCAGTGCCTTGGGCCTCATTCACACATCTGTGTTTAAACATGTACATGAAGAAATGGTACCGGTATCATCAGTGTTTTGGATCAGTGTGTTATCATTGATTGAACCTTGTGTCCGTTTTTACCATCAGTGTTTTTCATGGATTGCTAAATAAGTGACAAAGCTTCTCTTATCCTTTGCAATGTTAAAGAGAACCTGTCAGGGCCCCTGGGCACAGAGAACCACGAGCAGTACTGGGTACTTAGCTCTAATCCCTTTCTGATAGTTCTAGCATATTGTAGCATACATAAACCGATCTTTAGAAAAATTATTTTTAAAGATCACTTATGATATGCTTATTAGCTCTTTGACTAGTCGAGGGGGGTGTTACTTCCCCCAACTGGTCAGCCTATATAGCATGTTATTCCGCCCCTGTGGGTGTGATAACATGCAATGCATAATATCACGCGACTCTGTGACACTCACCATTGAGCCTCTCTGTCTCCCGGTGTATGAACCCCCGGCTTCAGAGAGGCTCACCATGAACAATCGGAATGCATTGCGGCATATTCAGATTAGGGTCCCAATAAATGAGATCACCTTGTCATGGTTATCAGGCTCGCATGCATTGGCCAATACATAATCTAAGTATCTCTCTTTGTTTCAAATGTTCCTATGGCAGTAATGAAATACTACAATTTTCCTTGTCCAATTGTAGCATATTTCAGCATTGTTAAGTGCCACTGCATATATTTTTGTACTTATACTGTGCTTTTTAGCTAGGAATTTGTTCACTCCTGTTGCAGGTACTGGTTAGTTTTTTTTATATATTTGTTGTATTCCGTGTGCCTGAGCACCCTGACATTTACCAGGACATGCCCATTTTCTTATTTAGGCAGGATCCTAGATGTGTAGATATTAAATCCAGCTAGAGGCATATTCAGATTAGGGTCCCAATATATTTGATCACCTTGTCGCTGTTATTGGGCTTACATGCAGTGGCCAATACATAAACTATCTCTCCCTGTTTCAAATGTTCCTATGGCAGCAATGCAATACCAACAATCCCTTGTCCAACTGTATCATATTTTAGCATTATTAAGGGCCCCTGTATATGTTTTTGTAGTTACACTTGTGATGCATCTAGTATGTTAAGTTTATGGGTTTATTGCAGCATATAACTGCGCTGATTTTATTGTCATATAAACGGCAAGTCTCCGATCTTTGTATTTTATATCTAAAATGTATGTGTTTATGCCTTCTGTTTTCTTAATTCAGTATGTGTGCCCCTTTATTTCTGTTATTCCACTACATACCATGACTGTCATGGGTGTGTCAGGAGGCACGGATGAGACTGTAGAGGCCACTCGCAGAAGGTCCCAACGTTTAGCCAAACAGTCAAAATCCTAAAAAAAAGTCTTTGTTGCTTTAAGAGAAATTTCGCTTTTAGTGAAAGCCGGAGGTCACTAGGATCCAACTGATCCCTTACCTTGAGTTGTCTATATATTCCCCTTGACTCCCGGGATGCACTGCTGCTGATAGCTTGTCAGGTGTTTGGAGGAAGCTTATCAGCTCTTTCAGTGTATCCTGGAGTTCTGTTGAATTGCTATGTGGATCTTCTCAAGTGTTTCTTCCTTTCCCTCTTTGTTTATTTTCCTTGTGTGTATCTTTAGTTGGTAGCCGGGCTGACTAGTGTTCACCTGCTCTGATCCTTATTTAGTAGTGGTTCAGGGTCAGTCAGGGAATAGGTATCCTACCGGCGACAGTTGCGGAAACTGTATAGGATTGTTAGGGGAGCTAGGTGCCAGCACTAGTTTATCTAGGGGTCACGATCTCCCCTTTTTGCCCTTAGCATCAGAAACTCATTTTCCCCCCCTGTCATCGTCCAGCGCTAGGTGTCTCCCAACACCCAGCATGACAATGACTCGGCCTCAATAAAGGTTTTTGTATTTTTCTACATATGATTCATATATTTATACACATTATGATCACTTCTTACTTATTTTTTATATTTTTCTGCCTATTTGATGGCAATACAATATACCCTGCTTCCCTAGTGCTTAATGATCTATGGACAGTAGTTTAACTTGACGCTCATAGGCCCTGATGCGAAAGCTCAAACGGGACCCGCAATTATTGCAAGTCTTTAATAGCAATAGTCTTTTTGTATATGTGGCACCCCAGGGGTTAATGTGCCACAGTAACATCACAAGGGTTAACTCCCCACACAACACTGGACACTGCACTAGCACCTCTAGGCCAGAAGGGGGAGCTCATGCAGCTCCCTGATATATTCTGGTCTTAGGAGGAAGTAGTTACTTGATAGTTGACAGTTAAGTTTAGTGCAGGGAGCACTAGGAGGAGGACCTGTAAACTGTAAATAGGAGCAGTGCTGAGCTCCTGACAGGAACCACTGACTACTTTCAGGCCTGAAGCCAGGGTCTGAGGAGAGGAGTACAAGAAACAGAGGAACATATCTGGGAGACTGAGTTACCTCATAACTCACCCCAGAGGAGCGCAGAGACCCGATACCGGATCTGAATCTGTGACTGAAACACGCAGTACAGAAAACACCGGGATGGTGCAGGTTACAGACCTACACCGTACCTCAGCGAAGCAACACAGCGGGGTCAGAGACACAGAGAAAAAACTCAAGTTGCCTAGCAAGTGGGTACATGTGAGGAGTGACAGGGCCAGCAGCCTAGCTAAAGCAGCAGCAGGGCCACACACACAGTGCAGCAGTGGGAAGCTGAGGACCCGGACAGGGTGGGAGCAACTCGGCCCCGGTATGGACTCCGTGGACAGTACTCCACTGAATACCATCACCAGTAAAACCTTGGAAAACTTCAAAACCGTGAGTGTGTGTGATCCTTGTGCTCAAACCCTGCGTACCCTCACAAACTCCCATCATCTCTACTACTACCCCTAATCTGCAACATCCATAGCACCAGCTATAGACTTTAACTACCACTGCCCCGGGGAACCAGGCTCTACCCGCGGAGAGCCGTTACATCTCCAGCTGCTAAACATCATCCCCGGAGGTTCTGCAGCAGTAGTGGTCCCCTCACTGACCACAACCCGTGCGTGGCATCACGACAAACTCCCCTGTAAATATTACCCTCAGTACTTGCGGAACCCGGGGCACGGTCCAGACCAAGACTGCCGTGATATCCCCAGCAGTACACCGGTCCGGTACCGAGTACCCTGTCCCAGTGGGCTCCATATATAGGCCAAAGGGAATTTTGTGGCCCCCTATGCTCCAGGACCCAGGTGCCAATGCAACTCCTGCATCTGTTGTAGTTACACCCCTGTCTGGAGTCTATCAGGAACAACTGCGTCACCATTGCCGCTGCAACGAATCAGCTGAGTGAAGTTGTCCTGATCTGCCTAGGCATCTGCATATGAAATACTCCTTTCATTACAACAAAAAGTGAAGGCCAATGTATGGCATTGTGTATAACCTGTACTATAAGGCTCCTTAAACATATTTTAAGCAGCAGTATATAAAAGGTGATGCACAATGCAAAATGGTTCAGGACAGGAATGTTTCTCCATTGTGAACCTTTCTGCACTGTAAGTGTGATGATTGAGAGCATGGCATACTATCCAGGGGATTAAATGCTCCTAGTACTACGCAAAGTGATTTTCAGGAAAGGAACTGTATAATGAATGGAAAGCTCTAGAAATGTTTAAAGCCTTTCATAATCTCTTATAGAATTAAACTGCATGCTTTCTCATTTATTTGCATCCTGTTTCTAAAGTGGTAGGATAGTAAACAGGCCTGTACTACAGGGAGCCAAGGTGCTATGTAATGAATTTAGTTTCTTCTGTAAAGGTAGAGGTTTGCACTTAAATGGCATCTGTCAATAGCTTTTTTTAAACCCATCTGAAAGAACAATTATATAGAGGCATAAACTCTAATTCCAGCAATGTGTCATTTTGATAAAATCCCTATTTTATCTGGTACAGATCTACCAGTTCTCTGAAAGGTTCAGCTCTGTATACCTTCACCCACACCGCTGATTGGCAGCTTTCTGCCCATGTGGAATGTATACAGAAAGCTGCCTATAAGGGGTGGTGTCGGGGGCTTTATACAGAGCTCACTAACATTGTTCTGCCCATTTATGTGCAGCAAAGAGAATATTCATAGTGTTATACCAGTTACAACCCATAGATGTCACTAGATACCCATTTATCCTGTTTCTCCATACATAAGAGAATGTCTCCTTTAAGAGAATTAGTCAGACGGGACCGCCCCCTACTGGCAGACATCTTCTAGACTTCAGAGGGATCAGCCGCATGTCCTGGTTCCCACTCCTCTTCCTAGAAGTTTCCTCTTGTCAGATAATTCCGGTGAGAGTAAAATGCAGTTACATGTTTATGCTGGGATCTGTATAAGCAGGTGTAGGCTGCAGCCGTCGTACAGAGTGTAACAGAAATGAGGTATATCATGATCTGTAATCCTGCATCCTACATGTTCATGTACTACATGTAGATAGATGTATTTTTGTGAATAATCTGTGTATGTAGATTATTATACAGCCTCTGTGTAGAATCTATCTTAGCCATAATGCCCTTTGCACTGTATGCAGATAGATGCATTTCTGTGTAATGTTGTGCCATTCTCAGTGACCTTTGTCCTAGTTATTGATGTTCACTGCATCCTGTGTTGTATTACTGCTGTGCTAGTTACTTTAATGTACCCGGTACTGACTGAATTTTCTATACCTCGTATTATAGTTTTTACTACATCAAGTTCACATCATCACTAATAAATCAAGACTTAAGCACCCATAAAATCTGTTTACTGGGGAAGTGAATGACGGTTAAGCTGTATGCTAGTTTTCCACAGCACCACACGTGGAAGAAGGCAGAACAGTAAACACAGATCACTGAGCTAGGAACCAACTAGCTGCTCCAGTAAAAACAGACCCTGGCCGCAGGTGGTTGTTGCATGGACTGTATGGGACAACTATTTCCCACGTTGCACCACACACGGGTATCGCAGCAGCTGCTATACAGTCGCAAGTAGCAGGAGGGCTTCCACAGTAAAAAAAGGATCGCTGAGCTAGGAGGAACCAACTAGCAGGTCCAGTAAAACGAACAACGATGTTCCCTGAGGAAGGAGCTCGGGAGGAGGCTCCGAAACGCATCGGAAAATAAAGGCTGTAGCTGAACCAGACATTCCTGTGTCTGTGTTTCTTTGGTCTCGGAGCAGCAGCGCGAACACTGAGGCACTTTGTCCAAGATACTGCATTATAACGATGGTCACCGTTGGGAGTGCGGTCCTTGCAGCAGCTGCTTGTACGCTATTCTACCAGTTGTGGGTTTCACAACTGCTAAAGGTGAGCAATTCCACATGAGATTGTGTTATTGAGATAAGACCCTATTTGCGCATTCTTTCTTTCACAGCCTCCTGAGTGCTGACTGAGCCGTCCGGTCCGCCCAATAAAGTAACCTACAGTCCTACACACACAGGCGAGAGGGCGGGGAGGGGGGGTTTGTGCCTGTCCGAGGCTGGGAGTCAGGAGAGAGAGTTATGAGGTGTGTATATATATGTATACATCAGGCGCAGGCACACACTATGAGGTATTATACCTCATAGTGTGTGCCTGCCTGGTGATGTATACATATATACACCTCATATTGTGCCTGCCTGATGTATACATATACATACCTGAGGTATATATATGTATACATCAGGCAGGCACACTATGAAGTGTATATATGTATACATCAGGCAGGCACACACACTATGAGGTGTATATATCATATATACACCTCACAGTGTGTGTGCCTGCCTGATGTATACATATATATACCTGATAGTATGTGTGCATGCCTGATATATACATATATATACCTGAGGTATATATATGTATACATCAGGCAGGCACACCATGCCTCATCAAATAAAAATTGGCGGTGGCGGATGTGATGGGGGGGGGGGGCGCAAAAATAAATCCTTGGCCCGGGTGCCAGAAAACCTAGTTACACCTCTGGTCAGGACCATTCGGAGGACACGAGTTGACAGACGGTCGTAAATATTTTACTGAACCTAGGGAACCTGTTAAAAATTTCAATCCTACCCTTGCAGCTGCCGCTCACTGGACCTGCCGCTGCTGCTCCTTGGTCCCGCTGCCGCTCACAAGACCTACCACAGACATGCTTCCTGGACCTGCGAACGTCCTCTGTAATCACTGGAGGTACCTGCATTGTAATCACTTATAAATGTCTGTGTAAAGGTGGTATTAATATTATATGGCCAGTATGGTCAGTGGTGATGTAATAGTGGTCTCTGTGTAGAGGTGGTATTAATGTTATATGGTCAGTGGTAATGTAATAGTGGTCTCTGTGTAGTGGTTTTTATTCAGTAAAGGACAGTAATATTCGGGCACTATGTACCATACAGTATATACTCGTGTATAAGCAGAGTTTTTCAGCCCGAGTTTTTGGGCTGAAAATTTACCCCCTCGACTTATACGCGAATCAATAGAAGATAAAATCTTGCACATGGCGCCATCTGACCCAACGCCAACCTTGCTGCAGCCAATAGGCAGGCTCAGGCACCCAGCGTCTGAGAAGCTATTTATTTAAGTACATTTTACTTGGGTTTTATTTAAATTTATTCCGAAAAATGCAGCTCAGTGGGCTCGAGCCCCGGATGTTTTTTGACCCTAGCAACGCCCCTGCATGCGGTAGTTAAACAGACTGTATGGGACTGCTACCACCCACACTGCACCGCATACGGGTATTACAGCAGCCGCCATACAGCCGCAGGAAGCAAGAGAGCAGCCCCCTCCCAGCAAGCATGGCACAATTTCGACCACACCAAACCCATTCATCTATAAATTCGGGTCCGCACTAAAGCACCCAGCCATCTGCAGACCAACCCCAGTAAAACTAATAGCTGGTCACCGGCTGTAGTTGATCAGACTGTACGGGATCACTAACACCCACACTGCTCTGCATACGGGTATCAGCAGCCGCCATACAGCAGTAATGGGAGTGCAGCCCGCCAGAAAGCACAACTGCATTCTCGCCACATGGAAGCCCATGCACACATAGACTGAGTTTCCCTCCAAGTACTCAACAGTTCAGCTAAGCACAATGTCTCGAAGCAACACATGCTCATTCCAAAAAAAGTTACAAGCAAGCTCTAGCAAATCATCAATAGCAGAGCTTGCTTCTGTCGCTCGCGCTGAAGCCGAGGCAGCCAAAGTGAGGTCCTCCTTCTCTGCACAAGAGATGCAACTACAACTAAGACAAGCAAAGCAAGAAGCAGAGAAAACTCACCTGCAGGGAGAAACCATACGTCTCCCGACAAAGCAAGAAGCAGGGAGCGCCTGCTTGCGAGCGTCTCTAGAAAGACTTGTCACAGACAAGGAAACAGCAGCTGCAATAGCTAAAGAAGAGTACTTGCAAGTTGTGCAGAATCCGTAATATGAGAGATACAGCAACATTCTTGCACCCGACCTAGACCAGCAGGATCCAACACAGCACGTTGCGGTGTACATCCAACAACATTCCAGATTCGATGACAGCCTAAAGAGACACCTTCCTCTCCAGAGAGGTACTATCCGAAGTCGGAAGAATCCAACAGGTATGATGATGTACAACACACTAGACATGACTATAACATACTTTGTGTACCAGCACCGACCAAGCCTCCATGAATTTTGCAAAGTTCTTTGTTTGCCGAGAACTGGTTACAAAAGGACTTATAAAGTTCACTGATAAAGCCGAGAACTATAGGTCATGGTGAGCCTATATTGATGGGCATGAACTCGCTTGTAGAGGGTGTGACTATTCCAATGTGGTGAGCATGACTGACCAGACTGAACTGATATGGTGGTCATGACTAGCAACACTAGGGGTCTTACCCCAAGACCTCTGCTTCTATTATAATCAACTCAATGACCATATGGATTGAAGAATTGATACTTATTTTGTTACTCCATGAGAGCCAAGGACACACCCACCACATCAGGGCATTCTGATCAGTCACACTGACGATATTGGAGCAGTCATTGCTCTGAAATCAGGCGACTGGCGCGAGGCGATTTATCGCCGCCAAATTCCAAAATTACACGCCGCAATCGGAAGGGATTTTGACGGCGATAGTTCCAGGGCGACATATTGCCGTCAGGATTTCTCGCCACGGTTGCGGCGTCTAAAGTACTCTAATAAGTAGTCAAGGTGTTTTTAGATAACCAGTACTCACAGTCTGTACACAGATCCTGCAGTAAAGTTAGGTCTTAAAATGATTGCGCCATAAGCAACATTT
The DNA here is from genome assembly GCA_033576535.1 of Allobates femoralis. Taxonomy (NCBI): domain Eukaryota; kingdom Metazoa; phylum Chordata; class Amphibia; order Anura; family Aromobatidae; genus Allobates; species Allobates femoralis. The sequence goes on along the minus strand of JARQOC010000006.1, from coordinate 410,786,340 downwards.
ATAATTCATAGACATACATATAATACATGCACTATTGCTTGGGTCCAGTTATTGAAATTTATGTAGATCCTGAGAACTGGGGTCATGGAGTACCTTGTGTGAATGGATCGATAGTGAACATGTGTAACCACCGCTCTTATGGACAGTGAATAAAGAAGTGGCTCATTACTGATCTATTCAAACAAAGGACTATGTGATTCTTGTGATAATATATTTGTCACCTATCCTGAGGATCAGTTATTATACAGTGGCTGAAATAATTATTGAGCAAATCACCAATTTTGTCTGTAAATATTATTATTATTTATTTATAGAGCACCATTGATTCCATGGTGCTGTACATTAGAAAGGGTTACATACAAACAAGTTACAAATATAATGAACAAAGTGACAGACTAAAACAGAGGAGAGAGAGGACCCTGCCCTTGCGGGCTTACATTCTACAGGGCAATGGGAAGGGAGACAGTCGGTTGGGTCTGCTTGGGTGGTGGTGGAGCACCGGTCCGATGGTGGTGGAGCGCCGGGTCCAGTGGTGGTGAGGTGGCACCATTGTCATTGCAGGCTGTAGGCTATTCTGAAGAGATGGGTTTTCAGGATCCGCTTGAAGGTTCTGAATGTAGGGGACAGTTGGACGTGATGGGGTGCAGAGTTCCAGAGGATGGAACCAGATAAATATGACATGAATTTCTCACCAGATGTCATTAACAACGTATTCAATCCATGCATAATAAAGAGAGGTGCAAATTACACCAGTTTAAATCTATCAGTAATTATAAAACTATCCTGGCATTGGTTCAACTGATAGCATTTAAAAAGATCTCATTACCAAGCTGCCACCCAAGAAGCATCACATGATGGGTAAAAACAGTGAGCTGACTCAAGTACTTTGCAACCTTATTGTTGCAAAACATACTTATGGCATTGGTTACAGAAGAATTTCTAGACTACTGAAGATTCCTGTAAGAACTGTTAAGGCCACACTCTGGAAGAGGAAAGAACATCATTTCACCATAAACCGGTCATGAGCAGGTGCTCCATGCAAGATTTCAGACTGAGGTGTGGACATAATTATCAGCAGAGTTGTCCAAAAGCCAAGCACCACCTGTGGACTTACAGAAAGACCTGAAATAAACATGTAAAATTGTTTCAAAGAAAGTATTAAGTAATGTACTTACCTTCCATGGCCTGTATGCACTCTCACCAAGCAAGACTCCATTGCTGAAGAAAAAGCATGTTCAAGCGTATTAAAAATTTGTTCAATAACTTATAGACAAGTCAGTGAAATAGACGCGTTTTTTTTTTCGCCGCCACAAGTACCGCAGCTGCCACAACCGGCAGGACTGCACTTGCCGGACCCAACCGCAAGCCCCATAGACAATGCGTGGGGCCTGTCGCGAGTGTGCCGCAAGGGCGACCGTTAGGGTGCATCCTCACGATCAGGATACGCAGCGTTTTGGACGCAGCGTCTTTGCGCTGCGTCCAAAATTCTGCGTCGTACAGTACTAGCATAGTGGATGGGATTACACTATGTGTAACCCGCCCGCAGAGTCTTTGAAGCTGCAGTGCGGGTTGCTAGGAGTCCGCTCCTCCTCCGCATGTTCATTTCATGCTGCGGAGTCGGAAGCAGCTCCCATTGGGTGACTGCAGGGAGAAGCCGCCCCGCACCCGCCGCACACGGTGAGTACAGGGCGGCTGCGGTCTCCCTGCGGCCACCCGCGGCTTCACTCAGGTCCAGAGGAGCTGCATTCAACACGCAGCTCCTCTGGAACGTGTGCACACACCCTTAGGCGGCAGATGCGGTAAATCTGCCGGATCTGCCGCATTTAAAAAAAAAACGCCAGTGTGAAAGGGGCCTTATACATGTTGAACACACAAATTGTTCTTAGTGGTAGCTACCAAATGCTATCGGAAGGTTTTATCTACTGATCTATACTGCAGTTTGATATATGGACTGGAGTTTATGATGTTTCGCTTTATTGTCACAATTGGCGTTTATGATGTTTGGGCAGGAGCTTAGGATGGAACAAAATGTTCTTATTTCTACCTAGTGTTGGAAACATGTTCAAGGTGTTGTATCTCTTGGTCTTTATTGGAGTTCATGATGTTTGGACATAAAGCCTAGTGATTCTTTTATCCAGGTTTAAGTGGTGGATACCACTTCATTGTATCCTGAAAAGAGAACCTTCTACTTAATTAGAATTTTCTAATAGGGATTATGATAATTTTCAAGCGGACTAACTCCTATAATGTAAAGTTGGGAAAAAAGTTTGGAAAAGGATACATTGTTGAATATGACTTTTTGCTCAAATATTGTGTGTTATTGTTAATAATGGTTGTATCCTATATACAATACGTAGATACTACATAGGGAGAAGCAATCTTATTTTCTTAGGTAAATAACCTTTCATAATATCTGCAGCCTGTGACATCCCCATCCCCTCCCAGACTCTTCATTAATGTACATCTCTTTTGACATTTTCTCTATCCGTAGAGCCACCAGCCTTAAAGTGGGCATTTAAATTGGATATTATTCTCAACGGTTTGAATCCGATTGCATTTGTATAATGACGATACTATAGGTTACAGATCACTTGTGTGATGTGACATTGGAAAAGACATGCAGAGAATAAGGGCCTGAATGGGTAAATAAATTGATGAAAATTTCTCATGCCTCCTTTTTATTTGGCGTGCATTGGGACCCAGTGTCCTGACGAGACTCTACCTTTGCTGTGAGATAATTACATTTCCTACTAATTACACGCATCCTAATATAGAAGTATTTTCAGCACCATGGACAGCAGGATGCATACTGCCAGATTGTGCTGAATAGTAGGCAGTGATATGGAGTTAATCTCTGGTGATCACTTGAGTAATTAATCAGATGCTCTTAAGTTTTCCATAGAGAAGTGAATTATGCATGGACTGAGAGTAGTTAGTCTCGTCCTCATTAAGAATTCAGTTCAGTCCACAACAGGATATGTTTTTTCCAGGAGACTCGTTCATCTTATAGGGGATATAAGAGGAACCACCACTCTCGGGGCTCTGCCCATGAGCGAAGAGTGTCTAGGAGAGGGGAGTCCCCATGGTTGACCTGCGACTGATGAATCTTCATATAGATTAGCATTTGTTGAGTTCCTGTCTGTAGGGTGTTAAATGGGGCTTGTCACATCGCTCCATCAAAGGCAATGGTTTGGCTAAATCACCTCATCTTGGAAATGTTGATAGCTAATTACAGAACATTAATCCTTAATCATCTCCTGTCGATGTTTTTAGTTGTGACATTATTTCTTTGGGACATTTAATCTTCCAATCATCTATACACAGTTTAGGAGGAAATGAGTCTTCAAGCTTCATGTGACTTGGGGAATTAAAGAAGAGTTTTCTACCATTTATAAATGTAGGTTAGTCTGACATTCAGTAGGGTTCAGGTTTATACATTTTTATAGTTGTGTTTGAGCTTTTACATAGGATTGTGTTCTACAAGGCTGGAAACGGATAAATTCCCCGGTGGGCCCTATGCAGGAGTAAACCACGTACCCACAACTTGATCATTAGCTGCCCCAATTCATTTGAATTACTATGTACAGACAAAAGCAGCATCCCATCGTCCATTCAACAGACTATCAACTGTATTAATTAGAGATAAGTGAACCCAAACTGTAAAGTATGGAGTTCGGACCAAACATTGGGTATCTAGGACTCGGACTCAAACACGGACAAAAAAAAATACCTGTGCCTGAGTTTGTTGTTCAATACTGTTCGTATGGTCACGCGAGGAGCGGTTGAGGAGAATGGAGCAGGAAGTGAAAACGGGTAAGGGCAACTGGGAGGCTAGCCTGGCTCTGGACTTGGGGCCGCTGACTAGCCCTGTTCCTGGAGGTACCACTGAAGGTGAGTAGGTTAAGGCCACCAACCTCAACCTGCGCTCTGATAAGATCCCCTACCTCCATCCACAGACCAGGAAAAGGACACCACTCCAATGGAAGGGACAGTAGCGGTTCCAGGAGCACGTCTGCACAGCACGGGTCCTAGATGAGAATAAACTGAATCTTTACACCTAGTGGTGGGAAGTGGAGCTATTTCAAGGCTAGGGCAGTGGAGACCTGAATGCAAAGACACAACCCTCCACCTCCATGTCCACCTGAGCTATGAATCACTACTTCACCTGCAGAGCCACAAACAGCAGATTAAGGAAAAAAACCTCAGTTTAATAGCACAGCAGCAACACTCCAGGACTGCAAAGGCAGTCAATATGTGACTATATGTTAGCAAACGTTATAGAAAAAGGATCCTGCGGCACACGTTCCAAGTAAACACTTCAGGCTTTATTCAAAATTTTAAAAACATAGTTTCAATATGTAAGGCATAGCAGAACGGGAGGGAGCTCAGGTGCACTGAACACAGGAGCTAACAGTCGATAGCCGTTTCATGAATGTATGTGCTTCCACAGATCTGTGCCAAAGCTAGTGTGTTAGTGTATGTAATTTTGTTCTATGTTAATAAAGTTTGTTGAAAGACTGTAGTGCAGCCAATCAACAAGCTTTATTACATCCAGAAGATAACTGTACAATGCTGTAAGCAATAGAGTTTAAAAACAAAAAAACAGTGTGGGCTCTCATATTTTTGATAACCAGCACAGGTAAAAAAGACAGCTGCAAGCTCACTCAGCTGTCTGCTTTATTATGGCTGGCAATCAAAAATAGATTGTTTTTTTTTTCCATAAATTCCTATGGATCTTAAATCTGAGAAAGTTCTCAGTACAAAGCTTTGTAGGATTCAACGGGCACTGAGAAAGTTCTCAGCAAGAGGTTTCAGAATCATTTCTAGTTAGTGGTATATACGAAATTTCTCACACTGTGGCCCTCAGCTATCTGCTTTACCATGGCTGGATGTCAAAAAAAGTGGGGATCCCATGCTGCTTTTTGTCATAGATATGGAGCTTTGTTCTGAGGAAGTTCTCAGTACAAATCTATAGGGATTAGGCGTCTGAGAAAGGTCTCAGAACAAAGCTCCAGAGTCACTTCCAGTCAGCAGTATGTATGGAATTTCTCATGCTATAGCCCATCCCACCGTTATAATACCAGCACTCAGCTGTCTGCTTAAACATGGCAGGTTATCAAAAAAGGACAGAAGCCACATCATTTTTTTAAATTATTTATAATTAATTTTAAAAAAATGGTGTGGGATCCCATCGATTTTTGATAACCAGCCAAGGTAAAACAGACAGCTGAGAGTGCAGTCTGCAGCGTCTGCTTACCTGCATAGCTATCAAAAGTAGCCCACACTCATTATTTTTTTTGTTATTTAATCCATATCCACATGTTTTCAGGGCAATTTCCTCAATTTTACTTCATTTTGCAGCCCCCTAGCTCTTACTACCACCCTTTTCCTGACATTTTTCACCACAAATGTTCTGTTCCCCACTGACTAATATGGGGTTTGGTGTCTGGGTCAAGTTCGTTCAATTCCGGTCCTGAAACAAACATTTTTTTAACCCCTTAAGGACAAATCCTCATTTTTTCAATTCTGACCAGGGTCACTTTCTGAGGTTAAAACTCTGGAATGCTTCAACATATCCTAGTGATTCCAAGATTGAGTTTTCATGACATATTGATAATTGACTTCATGTTAGTAGTAAATTTAGGATGATATTTTCTGCATTTCTTTGACCAAATAGAGTATTTACATGCGGTGACAGTTCAAAGCCATGACGGGTATAGCCATCATTGGTTATTAAGGGGTTAAAGTCGGCCAAATCTGGCAAACCCAAACACTACAGGTCCGTTCATCACTATTTTTAATATATAGGAGTGTAGGTAAATTTGTGAAAGATTTCTGATATTTGCAATTAAGCTGAACAGTGGCTTCCAAAGTCAATATTACTGCTGGGCGCTTCCCACCCCAGTCCCACACTAGTTCTGTATCACCTTATTTTGAGTCATTTTCACTAAGCAAAAAAAATGAATTTCAATGATACTTGGTACTCTGCCTACATTTGCTCATGACAGATGATGTCTCATTATTAATTTACACTCTATTTACACTAGACATTCGACCTTTAATTTGCACATCAAAGCCACTAGCCAAAAGGAAATGGATCATTTATACATAACAAAGTAGGTCTTTATGTATAAATACTAGTGCAGATAGACATTTGGAGCTGACCATGGTGGAACATGGTAGTGGCTTGTGATGGCTGTATTTTATGAAGTGCTGTCTTATGATTGGCTGTCTAAATATTTGCCATAAAGGGTATGAAATGATTTTGTTTATTTCAATGCAGGTAATATACTGTTTGTATTCACGTCTTCTATGCTGACCTATGTGTTTCTAGAGTAGCAGACCACAATCAAACCCGATAAGTTGATCATGTAATCATGTATTACCCCATTCCTTCCACAAACTCTTCTACTGTCCCTGAAAATCAGAAAATTGAGTATTACATCTGAGCCTAACACCACCGAGGGACACAATGCCTCAACTGTGCATTTCTGATGATTCATTTCATAGATCAGTTGAGGTTTCAACATTTAGACCCCGACCGGTCAAAATTACTGACATGTCAATATAACATGTCAAACGTGTGATGCCCCCATATACATTAGAGTAACATTGGGTAAAAGCTCTTATATCGATTTTTTTGACCGACATTCTTATGTGTGGGTGGGCCCAGGCAGATGATTGTTAGGTCAGTTAAGGATCTGCATGTCTAATTTCGGACTGCCTATGTTTTATGTTTTCCCTGAGATAAGCCCCCACCAGAGATGTTTGCCAGCAGCTCTCTTATAGAAAACAAAGGAGTGCTTGAGTGAGAGCCCGATAGATAGCTAGTTTGTGGGTGCGTGGGTAGGGGAAAATGTCAGCTCATAATGGTACCTCTAGTACATTAGCACTATCACGCCAGAATAACATACAATGCATCCAGATGGTTTTAAGTGCACCAGTTTATCTATGAGTGTTTACTGTATCGATCAGTGAGATTGATTCAGGGTTTTGCTAATTAACATGGACCCTTCTCTCATTCACTATAATATCTCTGCTCAAGCAAGTGGAAAGACTGGAAATGAATGTTTCGCTCTTGTTTTCCTTGTACTACATATCATGTTTTCGCAGAATTCTCAGGACTCGGGGGAAATCACAGATATGTTTACACTTTTGGTGACGTTAAGTGATGTCATTCCTTGTATGCATCCCACACAAGGCATACGATGTCTATTTCTGGCTGAAATAAAAGCCTGTGGTGATCCTTTATAATAAATAGAAGTTAAAGGGAATCATAGATATCCTTTGTGCAATGGAAATACAAATGAATTCTTTAGGCATCCAGGAACAATTGTGTGCAACTCAAGGAAAACTCACACTGATCATTTCTTGGTCCAAGCATCTGAGCACTCATGTGACAAGGTTTGTTGCTGGGTGCCTGGCATCTCTAAATATGGCTACTATGAATAGTATTTATCCTGACTCCTCCACTTATCTATCATGACGCAGCAAGGAAAACTTGCTGTGTGGATCAACAGGAGGTGAATACCAGAGAAAAGATAAAAGGGAGGCCCTGGCGATAAAGAGAGGGAAGAGGTGTCATCCCTTATCACTCACCTGAGTCTGAACCCTGCACTCCCTATCGTCCCTAGATGGGTCCTTACTCCCGTGCTCGATCACGTGCCTAGGGCTTGGCTGAATTGGTGCTAGTCCTAGCTAGGGAGAAAAGCAGAACGACGCCATTCTTACTACTGCAATAAAGCAACACGAGAGAACAAACAAGGACACACACACAAAGGAACTCCACAGATTCTCCAGAAAGGGAATTCACAGCTTCCACTGAAAAGTACTCCACTGCTTCAACTAGAACAATTTCTCCAGCGTGGCCAGCATAGAAGATCTATAACCGGCATAGGACAGAGCTAGTAGTGAGTTTAAATAGATCTTCCAGAAAAAAGCTTGCATTCCCCACTGACTTCCATTATACTTGGTAGTCAAGTTGCGCTCATCCGAGCATCTAACTGATCATTATGAGCACCAAGCACCAAGCATGGTAGTGCTCACTCATCACTATTCAGTTTGTCAGGACAAGCAACCCTTTGGTACCTCCTTATGGTCAGGACAATAAAGGAATTAACCGAAGATAAGGAAATGAGTTCCGCTTCTCTGCTGTTACAGCAATTATTGAGGCGCTTGCCATGAAGGGGTGAATATATATATACACTATACACTGTGTATCTTGGTCCCCTCACTACCAAGCCCACAATAACACAAGCAAAATACACTGTTTATCAGGCTGATTGGACACCCGTAACTGATAATGTGAGGCTTACACTAGGACATGGTTTTAATTCATAGAGCAAGAAGAACGAAGCTATTAAATTTTATATATTAATTCTGAAGCAATAGATAGTGCTTATGACCCACCCAGACCAGGGTACTCAGAGCTCAGGCACGGTGTCAGGGGGGACACTGTCACGGGTCGCTGCACCCGAGTCCGTGGCTGTGGGATCGGTGACTTCTTCAAAATACCGTTTCTATTAGGATAATTCGTGATGCCACCTGTAGTACCTGATGAGGGATCACTAGCACTGCCACAGTCTTCTGGAGGGCGTTGGTATTGCGGCAAGGGTGGTATAGCTTCCTACAGGTGAAGCTTGGCCTCCGGGGCAGCGTTAGGTGAACTAAAAGTTCACTGTTGGAAGGACAAATACACGAAGGCAGTTTCACTCTCTCCATGTACTTTACTGGAAACGAGCATCCAAAGAATACACAGTTCACAGTGCAGTAAAGATGGAATTCACAGGTGATCTTTTGGGTGGCTGTAAATGGATGCAAGGCGGTTTGGAGTACTCGTGGTATGCCTTAGTTAACGAACCCATGTCCTTTTTAGCCATACACGGGTAAGTCTCTTCCCAGTCCCGCTGAGGTAGTAATGAGTTCCTCTCCCTCTCTGCTGCTTGGACCCCAACCTCTTGTGGAACCGAGTGGACCGCTCCGTGAGTGGCAGGGTGCTGTGGCTGATAAACAGGCCACAGCAACCAGTTGACTGCTGTGGAGATGGACTCCGGTCGTTTCCTCGGTGGACAGAAGAAGCTCCGGAGTATGGTCGCTCCGCACTGGGGTTCCCCCTTTCTCTCTCGGGCCCGGACTCACAGCGTCATGCACCTTCTCTCAAGGTCCCCTCAGGACCTCCTTTCATCTTCCCTCAGGTCTCGTCTGCAACTCGCCTGTTCTGGCCTTCTGACTCTCCTAACCCTCCCCCCAAGGGAGCTCCTTCCCTAGATTGAGTGTGGGAGTGCTGGAATTGGGTCCCTCCTATCAACCCTGCATCCACTTACAGTTGTGGAAAATTACACCGCTTTTATGGGTGTAATACCCCGGTGTGACGCCTGACCAATGGGGCGCCACACTTACGAAAATATGCATACTTTTAGAAAGGGGAGCAGATACAGTACAATATAGACATTTCCTTAAAAAAAGATAAAAGTATAAAGTTACTAGACCTGTGCCACAGAGATGCATCTAAGTTTAGGGAGGGAGGGACTCCTTAGAAACACGATTCAGCCCCACGATTTAGTTCTGGCTGCCCCTCCATGATCTGAATGATGAATGTGCCAGTCATTGCATTAATTGTCCATTATATGCAGAGTACAATATAAATTTATAACTCTCACTCACAAAGCTCTACACAGTTCTGCACCACCCTACTTTTCCCTCATTTCTGTCTATTGCCCTACATGGGTCCTTATGTTCAGAAATGCCCTAAGACTAACATCATCTACAATTCAAACCTCCCACTCCCGTCTACAAGACTTCTTGTGAGCTGCGCTAATACTCTGGAATGTACTACCTAGATTAGTTCAATTAATTCTCAATACGCATAGTTTTAAGTGGGCCCTAAAAACGCATTTCTTTAGACTGGCCTATCACCTTACCTCACTTATCTAACTATTCTCTTTCTGCCCTTTTCCAAATCTGGCCTCTTGTTTCATCTGTCTGCACCCTTCATGCACTTAATAGCACTTTATCTGTCCTTATACAGATCCTGGCTGGTTCATGCAACATTATGTGAATCCTCTATTTATTATATTGTTGGCTGGACCATATATGACTGCAGTTTTTACCATTTACCTTTTGTGCCTCTCTATTTCCTCATAGACTAAGTTTGTGAGCAGGGCCCTCACTTCTCTTGGTATCTGTTGAATTGTGTTACTCTATAATGTCTGACATTGTCTGAATATGTCCCCTCTGAATTGTAAAGTGCTGCGGAATATGTTGGCACTATATAAATAAAATTATTATTATTATTACTAATAACTATATCTGCCAACTCTCCGCAACAGGCTGGGAGCATGAATTCGATGTGGTGCTGTTCCATTAGCCAAAGCAGAGAGCTGATTACCCCAGCTGGACAGCATACACATACGACCATACTCAATGGCACTATAGGTCCCAGCCACCATAGCCTCAGTGTGTAGATAAAGCCTGCACCACTTAGAGCTTCTGGTACCTGCATCTCCGCTATCACAGCCATAATGTGGCGCCGCTGTGGACTGGTGGCCACAGTATGGTACTGCAGCTGGCTGAGGTAAGCTAAGCACCCCACACCAACACCCAACTCATCCCCAATCCCTAGACCTAGTACTCCATGCTAGGCAGGGGATAATGGGGGAGCTGAGTGGTGGGTGGAGTGTAGTAAAGGAAACCCGGGGAAAGGGGTAGAGGAACCATAATAAAACCTGGGAACACAAAGTTGGGCGAGCTCGGAGAGTTCTGGTAGAGGTTCCTAGCAAGAGTGAAAGGGTGAGGAACGATACCCCTAAGCAGAGACACCCAAGCAGCCCAGGCACTGACACACTTGCCAGGAAGAACACAGACCCGGTGACCAGTGCCACTGTATGGCCAGTCCAGGTCCAGGGCTACTGACCAGAGGCAGAAGCAGAAGTGGTCTGAGGTGGACATAGGAGTTAGGTACACCGAGGGATCGGGTCGACACCAGGGGGCCGGCCCTGTTGATATGGTCAGGGAAGCTTCAAGCCCCTAACCACAAATTAACCAGCTGGGTGCTGGGTCTTCATATCCCGTACCCTACCCCCAGCACAACGAAGGAAAGGTAGTCACATAGGGCTAGGAGTCCCGAGCAGGGCATCCACCAGAAAGTCAGCGATTGCTGGCCCGGAGTATGTGTGCGGGATTGAAGAGGCCCGAAAGGTACAAGAGAGGGGGTGCCTCTAGCAAGCCGGCCCAGCTGCAGACTGGCTACTGGGACCGTGAAACACTGCTGTACCATGTGAATTAATACTGAACTGTGTAAAACTAAGAACAGAGCAGTGGAGTAAAGTACCCGGTCAAACTCAGACTTTGTGTGCGAGACTTATTCTTGTGGTGATTAGCAGGGGCTCGCCTGCACCTACGGAGCTGCCGACTGCATTTGCTGCGTGGGCAGAGACAGCCTGCAGGAAAGAAGAAGACAGCGTCTGGACGGGAGTTGAGGGAGCTCCAGTGATGTCAGTAAGTCTCACCACAGAATCTGCACATACACCGTGCCATCACATATATACTATATACCGGCCCAGGGGATAACCAGTCCTGCCCATGGAGGCTAAACACCTCGCTGCCTATTGCCATCATCCCCGGGACGTGACAAACATCGGTGGCTCATATTGGCCACAAACCACGGGTGGCGTCATATCCATGACAGATCCTTTCCTTTTTCCCTTTTCATTTTTATTCCCCTTTTATTGATGTCACCCAGGGTTACGGAACCAATCCGCAGCCAACACCATGACGTCCCCTCAGGCAACAGAGACTGAAGGGGACCTGTCCCAAGTATCCCACGACTTAATAACACACAGAATAAATACATTGGCGACTGGTGACAGTAACAGACGTCAAGTGAGCAGGTCTATTCCCTGGCCTTAATCAAGGCTAATTATCATTCCCTGCACATGACAGCTAATAACAGACATGGGTGGATTAGAACTCTGCCCACGGATGTTAACCAGTTAAATCCCTATCAATCTCTAACAAAGGGATTTAACAGGCATTGGCAGGGGCGCGTAATTCTCTGCTCCCATTGGCGCTCCTGTTACTTGACCGCAGGGCACCGATGGGTTGTCATGACAGCCACGAGTCAGCTGTTGACTAGTGATGGGTGAACCCAAACTGTAAATTTCAGGGTCCGTACCAAACACCTAGTGTTCGGGCACAGATCCTGAACACGGCCATCCCTGAGAAGTCAGTGTAACAATTCAAGTACATCTGTCTGATTGTACTTCCAGGGCCATTTATAACTTTCTGTGTATTCACTGCTAAGGGCGGAACAGCCAATCACAGATGCTGTCACAGAGAGTGGGCATCTGTGATTGGCTGTTGGCAAAACTTGCAAACAATCCATACATTCTAGCATCTACCGTTGTCTCTCTGCCCTGAGGTGAACTTTCCTGTGTCACACCTCACTGTAGGAAAGTTCACCTTAGGTCAGAGAGCTGGTCACTCTGTCTGAACTCAGGTGATCCAGACCATGACATCACCCTGTTCACTGAGAGAGCTGAAACTCTTTCAGTTTTGGGTCTCGGCAGGAACTGACGTCGCAGAGGATCGTGGATAGATATGTGAGAGTAATAAAGATGGAGTCGAAATATGTGTTTTTTTGCTGTAAGACAATATTTTTCTCTGGCTGGCTCCGGAGCATGCACAGTGTGCATTCCAAAGCCAGCCTGTACACCCAATACTCCCACAATGCACCAGACCAAAAATGACACGCCATGGCCGGCAGCACGTCATACCTGGAACAAGGAAATGAGGAATCGGAGCAGGAAATCAGGGCTGGCTCTTCAATGAATGATCATGCCCACCAGGGCGTGATTGCAGCAGCAAGGCACAGGAAGAGTGGACCCAGAGAGACTGGCCACCTGTCAGCCAGCCATCTAGGAACGCCCACACGTCTGTGGATATATAAGTTTATAAATCGCTTTTCTCTACATTTATAATACACTATTAGATTAGACAGGGATGATTAGTAATGTAGTAGGAAGATGCAGTGTTAGGAAGTGATAGGTTAGGGTCTCTAAACTAGATGACAGGTTCCCTTTAAGGGTAGTGCACACACATGATCTACAAAGGCTGCACTCTAGTGTCTTGTGTGGGAGAACTTTGTGTCCGTGCCCACGTTCAGGACTCTGGGTGCAACGTATTTTTGCTGTGCTCTCCCCCCAATAACACGTAAATTGACATGCTGTGGCTCAGAACCTGCACAACCGGTCAGTTTATAGAGCATAATAAAGAAGCACAGTGGGCATGGGATTTCTATAAATCCATCCAGTGTGCTTGTACTTTACAACGCAGAATTTTGGACGCAGCTAATCGTGATCGTGCCCACGTACCATAAGTGGTGGGCTCCCCTTACTGTATTCGTGCATCATACTCAAGTGAGCTCTTTATTAAGAGTGGTGTGTGCAATGCTAGTCTTAATGAATCAGCCCTTTATACATACAATAGTTAGGCTTTATTTCCATAAAAACAAAAACTCCCAATATGGCAGCGGCGCACTTCCTGGGTGGCGCAGTGCATGTCGACATAAGCCCGGAAGAGTGTGACACATATCATGTGACTTTAGCTGATTATATAGTAGATGCTGATTGTTTGCATTGCACATATACTATGTGTAAAAGAAATTCTGTTAAATATATCCTTTGTTTATGTAAACAGTCCAGGCAAAATTGATGCGAAACGTTTCTTTCACTGTTTTGCACACAAGGACTGCTGCTGTACAAAATAAAAATCAATTCCTGGATTTCACTGACTCGAGTCAAATAATTTTTTTCATTTAATGAGTGTGTGCCAAGGTCTTTAGCTTATACACTCCACAGGTGTGTCACCATCCTGTCCACTCCATATAGTCACACGCACTCCACAGCTGTGTCACAGTCCCGTCCACTCCACATAGCCACACCCACTCCACAGCTGTGTCATAGCCCCGCCCACTCCACAAAGCCACACCCACTCCACACAGCCACGTATGGGAGGCAGGTTTGATGCGTATAGGGAACATACATACACACAATACATACAAACACAGACATACACTCAGCTTATAGCTAAAAACAGTTAGTTACTATGCCCGAGAAATGCTGGGCTCTATAGCTAGTAGCCTCCTACAAACCCTGGCAAAAATTATGGAATCACCTGGCCCGGAGGATATCCATTCAGTTGTTTAATTGTGTAGAAAAAAGTAGATCACAGACATGGCACAAAACTAAAGTCATTTCAAATTGCAACTCTCTTCCTTGAAGAAACACTAAAAGAAATCTTGAAAAAAAATGTGCTAGCCAATAACGGTTACTTTTGTAGACCAAGCAGGGGGAAAAATTATGGAATCACTCAATTCTGAGGTTAAAATTATGGAAACACCCTGTAAATTGTTATACTCAAAACTAACACCTGCATCAAATAAGATCTGCTCATTAGTCTGCATCTAAAAAGGAGTAATCACATCTTGGAGAGCTGTTGCACCAAGTGGACTGACATGAATCATGGATCCAACAAGAGAGATGTCAATTGAAACAAAGGAGAGGATTATCAAACTCTTAACAGAGGGTAAATCAACACGCAATGTTGTAAATGATGTTGGTTGTTCACAGTCAGCTGTGTCTAAAATCTGGTCCAAATACAAACAACATTGGAAGGTTGTTAAAGGGAAACATATTGGTAGACCAATGAAGAGATCAAAGCATCAAGGCCGGAAACTTAAGGCAATATGTCTCCAAAACAGGAAATGCACAACAAAACAAATGAGGAACAAATGGGAGGAAACTGGAGTCAATGTCTGTGATTGAACTGTAAGAAACCGCCTAAAGGAAATGGGATTTACATACAGAAAAGCTAAACAAAAGCCATCACTAACACCTAAACAGAAAAAAACAAGGTTACAATGGGCTGAGGAAAAGCAATCATGGACTGTGGATGACTGGATGAAAGTCATATTTAGTGATGAATCGCGAATCTGCATTCGGCAAGGTGACGATGCTGGAACTTTTGTTTGGTGTCGTTTCAATGAGACTTATAAAGATGACTGCCTGAAGAGAATATGCAAATTTCCACAGTCATTGATGATATGGGGCTGAATGTCAGGTAAAGGCACTGGGGAGATGGCTGTCATTACATCTTCAATAACTGTCCAAGTTTACATTGATATTTTGGACACTTTTCTTATCCCATCAATTGAAAGGATATTTGGGGGATGATTAAATCATTTATCAAGATGGTAATGCATCCTGCCATAGAGCAAAAACTGTGAAAACATTCCTTGAAAGAAGACACATAAGGTCAATGTCATGGCCTGCAAATACTCCGGATCTCAATCCAATTGAAAAACTATGGTGGAAGTTGAAGAAAATGGTCCAGGACAAGGCTCCAACCTGCAAAGCTGATCTGGCAATAGCAATCAGAGAAAGTTGGAGCCAGATTGATGATGAATACTGTTTGTCACTCATTAAGTCCATGCCACAGAGACTGCAAGCTGTTATAAAAGCCAGAGGTGGTGAAACAAAATGCTAGTAATGTATTTGAATGTTGTTTTGTTTGTTTATTTGTCAGGATTCCATAATGTTTCCCTCTGCTTGGTCTACAAAAGTAACCGTTACTGGCTAGCATATTTTTTGTCAAGATTTCTTTTAGTGTTTCTTCAAGGTAGAGAGTTGCCATTTGGAATGACTTTAGTTTTGTGCCATGTCTGTGATCTGCTTTTTTTCTGCAAGATTAAAAAACTGAATGAACATCCTCCGAGCCAGGTGATTCTATAATTTTTGCCAGAGGTTGTATATACAGCATAAGCCCACACATAGCCACTACACAGTATGAGCCCCAACATAGCCTACCTATATACAGGATATGTCCCCACACAGCACCCCTTATATATAGCATGAGCCTCTACATAACCCCCTATATACAGCATCTGACCCCACATAATCCACTACATATAGTATGAGCCCCCGCATAGCCTCCTGTATACAGCATGGGCCCTCACACAGCCCCTATACACAGAATGAGTCCCCACATAGCCCACTTTTTACTGGCACACAACCCTTACTCAAATACAAAAATAAAAATATAACCACATACCACGCACTCACTCCCATGGTGCTCTGCTGCTGTCCACGGGCTCCACTTCTTCTTGATGTTGGCACGTATGTGTTCCCGCTGGTTCTAGCGTCAGCTGATGACGTTATCGAGCCAGCGACTGGAGCTCCTCTGTAGCTGCCTTACCATTTTGGAAGCTCCCTACCCTGAGATATGCTTTGGAGGACCAGGAGAGAGGTAAGTGTGTGTTGCCGCACCCAGCATTATTGGCTATGGGCTCCCCCAAAACCTCACAACCTGTGTGTTTGCCAGATTGCCCTCATTATAATGCCTCCTTCCTTTGCTATGATCTGGTGATTTTGGTTTTGTTTTCATGTCTTTTGCTCTGCATTTACCAACTATCTGTAATAATAAGAGGGAGTACTTAATATTCCATCCATCATTCTCCCACCTGTGCGCTTTAGACACGTCATTTATTGTGATTTTCTCTATTTTATGATACTGGCGTTTTGCCTGATTTGGGCGAAATGTTGCATTTACTGATGTAGCAAAAAAGGGTTATAACAGGCTTGATTCTCTTTAAAACAAAAGACACACAAAGTCTAATCCCAAAGCAAGATAAAAAATGTCACCCGACCCTGAACAAATCTCTCCTTCATCAAAGAATTATTGTCTTAGAACAAAAATGTCAGCATTAAGCTCATCTTCTTCCTTCTGAAGATAAAAGAGGAGCAGCACAGAGAGTAATCTGGTATACACGTTACTGCTGACCCCTTTCACCAGGTAATGATGGGATCATGGAGGATTCTATGAGCAGAGCGGCACACGATGAATTCCAATCACTACCAAAATTTACTCCCATCATCAAGCATCGGAATACAGAGGTTTTATTAGCTCCAATGATGAGTTTTCTCCTTAATTACAAAAAAAGAATAGAGAAGAGGAAGGGACAAAAATTTCCAGTGCGATATACACCACACACAGTGGCATAACTTGAGGCCCAGGGGCCCCGATGCAAAAGCACCAACGGGGCCCCCAATTATTGCAAATCTTTAATAGTATTAGTCTTTTTCCATAGGCCAAAGGGACTTCTGCGGCCCCCCTAGGCTGCAGGGTCCGGGTGTGATCACAACCCCTGCACCTGTTGTAGTTACGCCCCTGGCCACACAGACAATGCAAAATGTGGAGAAATGAAGTTCTCCGTCTTCTCCGCACATGACATCCGATTCTCACATGTGAGGCTAGGGTCACACATAAGCCCTTGGTCTGTTTTCGGCATCAGATTTTGAATTTTTTTGTCTAAGTCCAAAAGCTGATAGAAAAACGGATTAGATGTAATAAACACCCTATGCGTTTTTTTCTGCATCTAAAAACATTGTTATGTACGTTTTTGGCGTACGTTTAAAAAAAAAAAAAAAAATTTAACATGGGCCCTATGGAAAAACGGATCCGTTTTTTTCTAGAATTTTGGTCAAAAAATGACTAAGTCCAAAAACGTTCAGGGGTGCAGGAGGCTCAAAAAGCACCCAAAAAAAAGCGGATTGGTCATGGTAATCACTTCCAAAAACGGATTTCCATGTGTGACCCCAGCCTGACAGAATCAGATCACAGAAAATGACACTCAACCTCACAGCAGAGTTAGAGCCGATTCTCTTGCACGAAAGAACATAGTCTTGTGTGAGCCCAGCCTTAGAAAGGGGTCTGCAAACATTCAACCAGCTGTCGGAAACCCGCATGACAAGCAGCCCCTCATTTGACCAATGTGATATTGAAACACAACAAATGCATCAATATATTCAGAGGATGAGCCACAGAGAAAAAAAATGAATGTACAAGAATATAACTGCTGGAATACCACCCCATATTAGCATGAGTACAACTACTTTAATACTGCCCCCTATGTACAAGAATATAATTACTATAATACTGCCTTCTACGAGTATAACTACTATAATACTGCTCCTATGTACAAGAATATAACTACTATAATACTGCCCCCTATGTACAAGAATATAACTACTATAATACTGCCCCTATGTACAAGAATATAACTACTATAATACTGCTCCCTATGTACAAGAATATAACAACTATAATACTGCCCCTATGTACAAGAATATAACTATTATAATACTGCTCCCTATGTACAAGAATATAAGTACTATAATACTGCCCCTATGTACACGAATTTAACTACTATAATTCTGCCCCACATGTACAGGAATACAACTACTATAATACTGCCCCTATGAACAAGAATATAACCAAAATAATACTGCCCCTATGTACAAGAATATATCTATTATAATACTGACCCCTATGTACAAGAATATAACTACTATAATACTGCCCCTATGTACAAGAATATAACTACTATAATTCTGCCCCCTATGTACAAGAATATAACTACTATAATACTGCCCCTATGCACAAGAATATAACTACTATAATACTGCCCCCTATGTACAAGAATATAACTACTATAATACTGCCCCTATGTACAAGAATATAACTACTATAATACTGCCCCTATGTACAAGAATATATCTACTATAATACTGCCCCCTATGTACAAGCATATAATTACTATAATACTGATTCCTATGCACAAGAATAAAACTATTAAAATACTGCCCTCTAAGTACAAGAATATAACTACTATAATACTTCCACTATGTACAAGAATATAACTACTATAATACTGCCCTCTAAGTACAAGAATATAACTACTATAATACTTCCACTATGTACAAGAATATAACTACTATAATACTGCCCTCTAAGTACAAGAATATAACTACTATAATACTGCCCTCTAAGTACAAGAATATAACTACTATAATACTGCCCTCTAAGTACAAGAATATAACTACTATAATACTTCCACTATGTACAAGAATATAACTACTATAATACTGCCCCTATGTACAAGAATATAACTACTATAATACTGCCCCTATGTACAAGAATATAACTACTATAATACTGCCCCTATGTACAAGAATATAACTACTATAATACTGCCCCCTATGTACAAGAATATAACTACTATAATACTGCTCCTATGTACAAGAATATAACTATTATAATACTGCTCCCTATGTATAAGATTATAACTACTATAATACTGCCCCTATGTACACGAATTTAACTACTATAATTCTGCCCCATATGTACAAGAATACAACTACTATAATACTGCCCCTATGAACAAGAATATAACCAAAACAATACTGCCCCTATGTGCAAGAATATATCTACTATATTACTGTCCCCTATGTACAAGAATATACTCGTGTATAAGCCGACCCGTGTATAAGCCGACCCCCTACTTTTGCCCCCAAAACCTGGTAAAACCTATTGACTCGTGTATAAGTCGAGGGTGGACCCCAGCACAAGTATACAGCCCTCAGCAGTGTGGTATACAGCAGCCTCCCCAGTGGTAGTATACAGCAGCAGCCCCAGTTGTATATACAGCAGCAGCCCCAGTGGTAGTATACTGCAGCCCCAGAGGTATATACAGCAGCCCCAGTGGTAGTATACAACAGCAGCCCCAGTGGTATATACAGCAGCCGTCCCAGTGGTAGTATACAGCAGCAGCCCCAGTGGTATATACAGGCCCCCCCATCAGTATACAGGGCCCCCCTTACTGCCGCAATCCTGTAAAGGAATAGATTATTATACTTATCCCTGCCACTGTTCCGCTGCCGCTGTCCCGCCGCCGCCATCGCGCTCCTCCGTCTTCATCTGGCTTCTTCCGGCTTCCTCCTCTGGCGCGCAGCCAATGACGTCATTGGAAGCCGGAAGAAGCCGGATGAAGACGGAGGAGCGCGATGGCGGCGGCGGGACAGCGGCAGCGGGACATCGGCAGGGATAAGTATAACAATGTATTCTTTTGCAGGATTGCGGCAGTAAGGGGGGCCTGTATACTGATGGGGGGGCCTGTATACTGTATACACTGTATACAGTGTATACAGTATACAGTGACTCGCGTATGAGCCGAGTGGGGGACTTTTCAGCCCAATTTTTGGGCTGAAAAACTCGGCTTATACGCGAGTATATACGGTAACTACTATAATACTGTCCCTATGTACAAGTATATAACTACTATAATTCTGCCCCCTATGTACAAGAATATAACTACTATAATTCTGCCCCCTATGTACAAGAATATAACTACTATAATACTGCCCCTATGTACAAGAATATAACTACTATAATACTGCGCAGACAATGACGTCGTTGGAAGCCGGAAGAAGCCGGATGAAGACGGAGGAGCGCGATGGCGGCGGCGGGACAGCGGCAGCGGGACATCGGCAGGGATAAGTATAACAATGTATTCTTTTGCAGGATTGCGGCAGTAAGGGGGGCCTGTATACTGATGGGGGGCCTGTATACTGTATACACAGCCACTAAGAATCTCCAATAAAGGGTTAAAAAAACACAACACAGAGAAATTTTTTTATTAGAAATAAAAAAAAAAAACAATTAGAGACTCCATCTTTAATTAAAAAAATCCTCTTCCGTCCGACGCAGTCCAAAACGCGATGTCCTCTCTGCTACATCCCCTGTGCATAAATATAGATGTCTATGCACAGGGAATGAGCAGACTGAGAACAATCTCAGCACTGCTACATCATCTCTGTGCACAGACATTCATGTCTGTACACAGGGAATGAGCAGACTGAGAACAATCTCAGTACTGCTACATCAGGCAGCAGGCGGGCTCTAGGACCCTGGAGCTGTGGCAGCTAGCACAGAAGAGACAGGACTCTTATCTGTGCGAGTTTCCCAGCGATTACAGTTGCAAAGTAAACGAGTCCAATGCAAATAAATGACAAAACTAGGATTGCTTCAGGCTGAAGCTTCCGAGACACATCTGCGATTTGTAAATCTCACACTACTCGCTATTACTCGCTTCCCCATTCATTAACATTGGACTCGCTAGACTCGCAACGAGTAGCGAGTCCTGTGCTCGGACTCGCTAGAGTCAAGCGATTCCGAGTAATTTAGGATTCGCCCATCACTAACAAGAATATAACTACTATAACACTGCCCCTATGTACAAGAATATAACTACTATAATACTGCCTCTATGTACAAGAATATAACTACTATAATACTGCCCCCCTATGTACAATAATATAACTACTATAATACTGCCCCTATGTACAAGAATATAACTACTATAATACTGCCTCTATGTACAAGATTATAACTACTATAATACTGGCCCCTATGTACAAGAATATAACTACTATAATACTGCCCTCTATGTACAAGAATATAACTACTATAATACTGCCCCTATGTACAAGAATATAACTACTATAATACTGCCCTCTAAGTACAAGAATATAACTACTATAATACTGCCCTCTATGTACAAGAATATAACTACTATAATACAGCCCCTATGTACAAGAATATAACTACTATAATACTGCCCTCTAAGTACAAGAATATAACTACTATAATACTGCCCTCTATGTACAAGAATATAACTACTATAATACTACCCCCTATGTACAAGAATATAACTACTATAATACTGCCCCTATGTACAAGAATATAAGTTATATAACTACTATAATACTGCTCCTATGTACAAGAATATAACTACTATAATACTGCTCTCTATGTACAAAAATACAACTCATATAATTCTGCTTCCGATATACAAGAAGAAACTACTATAAAATTGCCCCCATGTACAAGAGTATAATTGCTGTCATACTACAAAAAAAACAGAAGTATGTCCAGCACTCAGGTGAAGATAAATTATCAATGAATCTTTGTTCTTTGTAATAAAATCCAATACAAACATGGATATAACGTTCTACTAGGAATTTTACATCCTTGTTTGTTTTGGATTTTATTATGAATAGGGATGGGAGAACCCGAACTGTAAAGTTCAGGGTCCATACTGAACACCTCAGGTTGGGGCACAGACCCCAAACGCGGACTTCCCTGAGAAGTCCATGTTACAGTTTAGGTTCAAGTTCGGCTGGAAGCTGTAAAAATAAATAAAACAGTGATTAAACAGCAGCTAATACTTGTAAAATCATACCTGCTCCTCCGCTCTGGCCCCCACCTGATGGGACCCAGAATCTTCAGCCTGGCAGTCTCATGCTGTTGTTGAGAAGAGGAGGTGTGTCAGTGGCGTTGGATGCTGGCAGCTGCAGGATCATCCTACATTCATGCTCCCTCACATTTCTGTATGGGGAAGGGGTGTGGCCGCCGGCCCCATGCTGACACATACAATCCTGTCCCTAATATACCATCCTATGTGACAGGGGGTCCAGGCTTTAAATGGCAATCATGTCACCAAGCAGATACAAATACACAATGTGATCCTCTGCTGTATGATGATGCATAATGTGTAATGTTATTGTGAGGATTTTAGCAGAGGCAAATCATTACATTGATCGATTCAGCTTTGCATGGTCTCCCCTTCCCCATGGGAACATGGTATCTTTTTAGCTCTCCATCTTTCAATGGATCATCATCATCACTCTGGAATGTGGGTTGATCCTGCAGCTCTCAGCATCCACGCCCCTGACACACATCCTGCTTTTTGCTCTTACATGAAGCTGCCAGGCTGAAGATTCTGGGTTCCCTGAGGTGGGGGTCAGAGCTGAGGAGCAGGTATGATTTTATTGAATTATAAGAGATCTATAGATCCTAGAACTGAAATATACAGCTCTGCTTCTGTGGCGCCCCGCAACGAGTGCGTCACAAGTGAGTATTGCAGCCGCAATATTCTCTGACACAGCAGTGATATAGTTAACTTTGAGATCCAACCCAACATGCATCACCTAGAACAGAAGAGCCTGGAATCTAGAGCGAAGCCTAGAACACAGAGCTTGGAGAGGAGCGGGGGTCCGCACCCCGTGCGGGCCCCTGGGCCGTCACTGGTCGGGTGTCCGCACCTGAGGCCTTAACTACCGGGATTGGGCGTTATCTACACGGGTTCCCAAAAGACTCCCGTGCCCACAACCTACAGCCGGTTCACTGGTACCGAAGCTGGCAGCAGTTCACCTCTGCTACGCGAACCAGAAGTGTGGAGGAGCAGCTTCACAGGAGCACCCCACCACCAGCCAACTTCCAGTCGTCTAACCAGCGGTGTACCCACCGAGGGATCCAAGGCTCCCCAAAACATCCAGAACGTACATCATGGATAGGGCATTGAAGCAGCCTCCCCGTACCCGACCTGGTATTCCTGGGCGACACTGGCAACCAATTAGCTGGCGTCACAAATAAATTAAAAACCCCTTTAATCTGTTCTACCAAGACGTCTTCAACCCTTTTGATCTGCACTACACCGGGCCCCACTACCGGCAGGCGCGGTCCACCCGTGACAAGGAGGAAGGAAGCATCGCCTGTCTAAACCGGAGTCCCGGCCACGGTGAGTCAGAAAATGGCGTCACGAACAGGATACGAGCAGGCCCGTTACCCAACGGGTATAATGTGCTTAAAATGGACTTTATTATCTACAATTTGGACTTTGTTCGTCCCTAAAAGAACTTTCCCGCCTTTTCACCATTGGGTCAAGATGGCGCCCAAGATGGCGTTCCCGCCACAAGAAGACGCCACGTGCAAGCCCAGGAGTAAGTCAACCCCCCCCTCATCGTGGGAGGGCTAAAGACAAAAGGCGCCAAACTCTCTGTCCGCCCTGATTGCTCGAATCAACCATGGGGGCGGACCCCAAAGACTTTTCCCACGATTGGACTACAAAAGCCCACAGGAAATGGGAGTGACACATAGAGAGAACTTCTTCAACAGCTCTAGCAGAACGCTTACCGGTTCAACGGGTGTGGTTTCCCTCCAAGGAAGAAAATGTCCAGCATGAGACTCCAAGACCTAATGCGGGAGGTCGAGGCGGAGGCCAGAGCAGCCATTAGCCAACCGGGTCCGGATCCTGCCCTTACCATAGACGGCAGCCCCGACTTCTGGCTCAAGGCTCTACAAGACCTCCGGGTGCGGTTACTAGAGACTGTGGAATGGACGATTCGCAGCTGGAGTGCGACCCTAGGCAGACGACTACACCATGCGATGCAGCAGAGCCGACCGGGTACCGCTACTCTAAGCCCAGACGACGTCACCAGCTTCTCGACCGCCTCACCGTCGCCCACCACCTGTCCTGCTTCGTCACCAGAGCCAATCGACTGCATCATTCCGGTGAGGACCACAGCTCGACCCGTACCAGCGGTCGAACCCGCAGCTGACCTCGTTCTTGAGCCGGAGCTCATAATACGCTCCATAGAAGAACTTGACTTTTACCAGGTTCCCACTGAGGAACCCGCGACGTGTTTCACAAGTACAGAGACTGTCGCCTGTTTTATCCCCGTACCGGAGGCTTCCCTTGCTATTGACGAGGCCTACCTGGTAACCGGGATTGAAACACCTTTACCTGCGGAAACAGATGAAGAGGCAGGCAGCCTGGAAGCCCTGCAGGACGTCCCTAAGGAAAGATCCGCAGCACCACCGCCCTGTTGTACAGAGGAACCAACTTCAACATCTCCAACCATCGAGCAGCCTGATGTGGTCATTGAGGAAGAGGTCGGAGAGGATGACGACGAGACCCACAGCACCGCTGAGGATTTCGACACCCGGGTTCGCTTGGGGAGACAACAAGGAACTTCCTACCGGGCATACAGCTCGGGTACACTGGTCGGGTGCAATGCCGACACCTTCCCCTGTGCCGTTCCACCGGGTGCCGATACAGACAGCCCGCCAAGTTCAAGCTTCCCGCCAAACCACCAGCTCCACTACTCATCTCTACACCCCGAGCCGTAACGACGGAGATGTACGCCAGCGACGACGAGAGGAGTGGCAAGCCCGAGAACGCGCCAACATGCGCGCCCGTGCCGAGGCTCGCCGCCAACCGCCGCTGCCTGATGAACTCCGCCGTGAAGGTAGAATTTCCACCTTTAATTTACATACCGGGTGGAGGTTCGCTTGGGAGGTGGGTTTGAATGAGGAGGTGTTTGTGGGACGCCGGGACGTTGAGTCAAACTTGCCAAGAGGACATCCCGATCGCGACCTATACTGGGGCGATATTATCACCTATGAGCGCTACGCTTGTGCAAATGGGTGGTTCGCTATCCGGGTGCGACATCATTCTCCGTGCCAGTGATTCAAAAGACTTGGACTCACTCAATAACTCTTCTTTCTGTTTGATCACTAACTGTGAGATCTTGCGGCTACAGCCTGGACTCTAGTTAAAGGACAGCCGACCGCACGCTGGGTCCGCACAAAGTGATTACCTGTTTCTTTGCTTATGTCACCAAAGCATACCTTTACCTGTTTTTCACTCTAATAAAAGTGTGTCATATATGTTATAAAAATACAAAAAACCTCTGTAATGCGAGTAGTGTGACGCTTGGGGACAAGCTTATTCAACCAAGGGGGAGTGTGGCGCCCCGCAACGAGTGCGTCACAAGGGAGTATTGCAGCCGCAATATTCTCTGACACAGCAGTGATATAGTTAACTTTGAGATCCAACCCAACATGCATCACCTAGAACAGAAGAGCCTGGAATCTAGAGCGAAGCCTAGAACACAGAGCTTGGAAAGGAGCGGGGGCTCCGCACCCCGTGCGGGCCCCTGGGCCGTCACCGGTCGGGTGTCCGCACCTGAGGCCTTAACTACCGGGATTGGACGTTATCTACACGGGTTCCCAAAAGACTCCCGTGCCCACAACCTACAGCCGGTTCACTGGTACCGAAGCTGGCAGCAGTTCACCTCTGCTACGCGAACCAGAAGTGTGGAGGAGCAGCTTCACAGGAGCACCCCACCACCAGCCAACTTCCAGTCGTCTAACCAGCGGTGTACCCACCGAGGGATCCAAGGCTCCCCAAAACATCCAGAACGTACATCATGGATAGGGCATTGAAGCAGCCCCCCCGTACCCGACCTGGTATTCCTGGGCGACACTGGCAACCAATTAGTTAGAATGGAGGAACACTTGCGGATCTATGAGGGACACTATCACTGCTGAAGTCCACCCGGTCCACTACCTGTAACCACTGTATACCATGTACTGCAAGCTGGTTACAGTAAAGACCCGTTATAGAGACTTTCTGTGTCTGTGCTTCCTTATGAACTGTCCGTCCGCACAACAAGGTAACCGCAGCTGCCGCACAACATCTTGAGCAGCTCCAGCCTCCGGGGATCACCGCTCAGCCTGTGGGGAGCGTAACATCTTGCTGCTGTCCATCCCCCGGAGGTTCCGCAGCGTCGGTAGTCCTTACCGAAACTACTCATAGGTGGCGTCACGAATAAATTAAAAACCCCTTTAATCTGTTCTACCAAGACGTCTTCAACCCTTTTGATCTGCACTACACCGGGCCCCACTACCGGCAGGCGCGGTCCACCCGTGACAAGGAGGAAGGAAGCATCGCCTGTCTAAACTGGAGTCCCGGCCACGGTGAGTCACTTCATCATGTAGCAGGGCAGGAACTGTACTAAAAAGTTTTCTCTCACTGGAGTTCCCCTTTAACCCTACACATACCCCTTCGATGATAATCCACGATGATGGTTGCACGAAGCTCCCATTGTGCAAGAATACAACTACTATAATACTACTAGCTATGTACAAGAATATAACTACTATAATACTGCTCCAATGTACAAGAATATAACTACTATAATACTGTTCACACGTACAAGAATATAAGTATTATAATACTGCCTACTGCATTTCAGGGTGGTTGCCTCTCATCAGTGCAAAGTACAGCACCTGATCTGGCTTTATGAGGGCCAAGTCAAGGTCTGGAAGTATAGCTATTCTCCTTGTAAAGCATAAAGCCAGGTCAGATCCCTTACATTGCACTGATGAGAGGCAATCATCCCGATATGCAGCGTCTGCAAATTGGAGATCTGATATGGCATAAATCCTAAATCACACTGAAAGGCTCATTAAAGAGTCAATTATGACTTTTAGGATTACTACTTTCAATAGGTGGCACTAGAGTTCGTCTACTTCCTCCCTGAAGATACAATTTGCATATTTCCCAGAAGAGCATTGCGGCTATAAGTCTCCTCACTGCTGGTAGGCAGGATTCATCTCTATAAGGAGAACAGCTATTCCCCTAGACAATGAATTTGTTAAAAACTCACATATGATGTTCTGTATGCTGTCGTTTTTTAGCCATTGATAATAGTGATATGATTTGACAACTATAGACCTTCGCGTGATGTCTTTGGACAATAGTTAAAATATTAATGTGAACTATACATTCATTGACAACATATGGACCGAACTAGTCCTAACAAGTTGCGATGCTTTCTCCTGGCGTAATTACACCATCGGTTTAGGAATGTTCAAGTAAGACAGAAAGATTCCCTTTGGTCAAATGTAGACGGGTCCTCCGAGATGCTGGCCATGGTGGAAGCTGCGTTATCTGCTACTGCAGGCACCAGATAGATCAAATGAAACCTGAGTTCCCATCAAGTGATTTCCCAGAACGACGCCACTTTGTGTCTCCTCTAAGAAGAAGTTCTGAACACTTATGATGAACAATTTCCTTCTTGAAGATGCTTTTAGGTGACACTCAGATGTACTAAAGCCTGAGGAGAATCTCAACCTACTGTTATTAATTCATACAATAAAAAAATCTGTTAATTATAAGTGATCAAGACAAAAGCAATTTTACCACAAAAACAGAATCATTGCTTGTAAAAATATCTCCTGTATATATAATTTCCAGGTTGTTGCATCTTAGAGACATTTATCACTGTACAGTAGATGGAAACTCTGTTACCACAAGTGGCTGACACAAGAGTACACCAGCAGACAGTGGCATAACTTGAAACTCATGGGCCCCAATGCAAAATCTCCAACAGCATCCCCAATTATTGCAACTCTTTAATAGCATTGATCTTTTCTATACACCAAAGGGACTTTTTGGGCCTCCTAGGCTCCAGGACCAAGGCCGTATTTTCCATTAGACATTCAAGGGCAACTGCCTAGGAAGCAGGTTCCATGGGGTGGCACCACGATCAAGTTTAAAAAAAAAATACAGTGTTGGTCAAAAGTATTGGCACCCTCAGCCTATTACTTGGTTGCACATACTTTAGCCAAAATAACTGCGATCAACCGCTTCCGGTAACCATCAATGAGTTTCTTACAATGCTCTGCTGGAATTTTAGGACCATTCTTCTTTGGCAAACTGCTCCAGGTCACTGATATTTGAAGGGGCCTTCTCCAAACTGCCATTTTTAGATCTCTTCCACAGGTGTTCTATGGGATTCAGGTCTGGACTCATTGCTGGCCACCTTAGAAGTCTCCAGTGCTTTCTTTCAAACCATTTTCTAGTGCTTTTTGAAGTGTGTTTTGGGTCATTGTCCTGCTGAAGACCCATGACCTCTGAGGGAGACCCAGCTTTCTTACACCGGCCCTACATTATGCTGCAAAATTTGTTGATAGTCTTCAGACTTCATAATGCCATGCACACGGTCAAGCAGTCCAGTGCCAGAGGCAGCAAAGCAACCCCAAAACATCAGGGAACCTCCGCCATGTTTGACTGTAGGGACCGTGTTCTTTTCTTTGAATGCCTCTTTTTTTCTCCTGTAAACTCTATGTTGATGCCTTTGCCCAAAAAGAGAGAACATTCTTCCAAAATGTTGTAGGCTTTCTCAGGTAAGTTTTGGCAAACTCCACCTGGCTTTTTTATGTCTCGGGGTAAGAAGTGGGGTCTTCCTGGGTATCCTACCATACAGTCCCTTTTCATTCAGACGCCGACGGATAGTACGGGTTGACACTGTTGTACCCTCGGACTGCAGGGCAGCTTGAACTTGTTTGGATGTTAGTCGAGGTTCTTTATCCACCATCCGCACAATCTTGCGTTGAAATCTCTAGTCAATTTTTCTTTTCTGTCCACATTAGGGAGGTTAGCCACAGTGCCATGGGCTTTAAACTTCTTGATGACACTGCGCACGGTAGACACAGGAACATTTAGGTCTTTGGAGATGGACTTGTAGCCTTGAGATTCTCCATGCTTCCTCACAATTTGGTTCTCAAGTCCTCAGACAGTTCTTTGGTCTTCTTTCTTTTCTCCATGCTCAATGTGGTACACACAAGGACACAGGACAGAGGTTGAGTCAACTTTAATCCATGTCAACTGGCTGCAAGTGTGATTTAGTTATTGCCAACACGTTAGGTCCACAGTAATTACAGGTGCTGTTAATTACACAAATTAGAGAAGCATCACATAATTTTTCTAACAGTCCCAATACTTTTGTCCACCCCCTTTTTTTGTTTGGTGTGGAATTAGATCCAATTTGGCTTTAGGACAATTCTTTTTGTGTTTTTTTTCATTGAAGACAAATTAAATGAAGATAATAATACCAAAAAATTGGTGATTGCAATCATTTTCAGGAAGAAACTGAGTATTATCTGACAGAATTGCAGGGTGTCAATACATTTTGGCCAACACTGTATATATGTATTTTTTTTAAATCGTCCTCAGTCCTCCAAGCTCTTTATTAAATCTAACATGTATTTGAAGGAGGGAGGGGGGCGCCGCATTCATTTGCAATCACACCTTTAAGATGCGATTGCAAAGGAATCTGAGCACCCCAGCACTTCTGGGTTAATGAAGTCCATTGGCTCCACGCCGAACATCCGGTTGTGCGCTCCTGCTGCGGCAGTCACAGTGGGAGATGACTCATCACGCTGCCAATGTCTCTGCTGAGTGCGGGAGTTGAGAAGATGCTGTCAGTGTACTTCCTGGAGCATGGAGCCAGGTAAGCGCTATAGAGCCGAAGATAATGCCAAAGAAGGGGATGTGGGAGAGTGGCATGGACAAGGGGAAAATGGAAAATGGCCAGTGTGGGATATGATGGGGGTGGGGGGGGGGTGAACAGAATGGCACATATGGGGGATAAGCAGAATGGCACATATGGGAGGTGAGCAGAATGGCACATATGGGGGATATGGGTTGATGAGCAGAATGGCACATATGAGCAGTAAGGGTGGATGAGCAGAATGGTACATGTGGGGGGATATGGTGGGGATAAGCCAAATGGCACAAATGGGTGGATGAGCAGAATGGCACATATGGGGAATGAGCAGAATGCACAGATGAGGGATATGGGGGATGAGTAGAATGGCACACATGGGCGGTATGGGAGGAATTAGCAGAATGGTACATATGGGGGGGTGAGCAGAATGACACATATATGGGCAATATGGGGGATAAGCAGAATTGCACATATGGGTGATAGGAGGGGATGAGCAGAATGGTACATATGGGAGGTGAGCAACATGTCAAATATGAGGATATGGGGGATGAGCAGAATGGTGCATATGGGAGGTGAGCAACATGTCAAATATGAGGATATGGGGGATGAGCAGAATGGCACATGTGGGGGGTGAGCAGAATGGCACATATGGGGGATATGGGGATGAGCAGAAATGCACATATGAGGGATATGGTGGGGTGAGCAGAATGGCACATATGGGGGGCAAAAGCAGAATTGCACATATGGGGGATATGGGGGATTGGCACATATGGGGGGGTGAGCAGAATGACACATATGGGGGGATGAGCAGAATGGCACATATGAGGGATATGGGGATATGAGCAGAATGGCACATATGGGGGGTGAGCGAATGGCACATATGGGGGGATGAGTGTAATGGCACATAATGGAGCATAAGCAGAATGGCACATATGAGGAATATGGGGGGGATGAGCAGAGTAGCACATATGGGGGATAAGCAGAATTACACATTTGGGGGATAATGGGGAACAGAATGGCACATATGGGGATGAGCAGAATTGCACATATGGGGGATATGGGTGTAAGCAGAATGGCACATATGAGGGATATTGGGGGATGAGCAGAGTCGCACATATGGTGGATAAGCAGAATTACACATTTGGGGGATAATGGGGGTTGAACAGAATGGCACATATGGGGGTATAAGCAGAAGGGCACATATGGGGGATGAGCAGAAAGGCACATATGGGGGGTAGGGGGGATGAGCAGAATGGCACATATAGGGGGTGAGAAGAATAGCACCTATGGGGGTTGAGCAGTATGGCACATATGGGAGGGATGAGCAGAATGGCACATATGGGTTGATGAGCAGAATGGCACATATGGGAGGGATGAGCAGAATGGCACATATGGGGGATATGGGGGGATGAGCAGAATGGCACATATGGGGAATATGGAGAGATGAGCAGAATGGCACATATGGGGGATATGGGGGGATGAGCAGAATGGCACATATGGGTGGTATGGGGGGATGAGCAGAATGGCACATATGGGGATATGGAGAGATGAGCAGAATGGCACATATGGGGGATATGGGGGGATGAGCAGAATGGTACATATGAGGGGGATATGCAGAACGGCATATATAGAGGAAATGGGAGGATGAGCAGAATGGCACACATGGGGATATGGAGAGATGAGCAGAATGGCATATATGGGGGATATGGGGGGATGAGCAGATTAGTACGTATGAGGGGGATAAGCAGAATGGCATATATAGAGGAAATGGGGGGGATGAGCAGAATGGCACATATGGGGTGAGCAGAATGGCACGTATGGGGGATAATTGGGGAAGAGCAGGATGGTGCATATGGGGGTCAGCAGAATTGCACATATGGGGATATGGGGGGTGAGCAGAATGACACATATGGAGCATATGCGAGTGAGCAGAATGGTACAGTCATGGCCAAAAGTTTTGAGAATGACACCAAAATGATATTTTCACATGATCTGCTGCCCTCTGGTTTTATTTGTGTTTGTCTGATGTTTATATCATATACAGAAATATAATTGCAATCATATTATGATACCAAAAGGCTATATTGACAGTTAGAATGAGTTAATGCAGCAAGTCAATATTTGCAGTGTTGACCCCTTCTTCTTCAGGACCTCTGCAATTCTCCCTGGCTGCTCGCAATCAACTTCTGGACCAAATCCTGACTGATAGCCGTCCATTCTTGCATAATCAATGCTTGCATTTTGCCAGAATTTGTTGGTTTTTATTTGTCCACCCGTCTATTGACAATTGACCACAAGTTCTCAATGGGATTAAGATCTGGGGAGTTTCCAGGCCATGGACCCAAAATCTCTATGTTTTGTTCCCTGAGCCATTTAGTTATCACCTTTGCTTTATGGCAAGGTGCTCCATCATGCTGGAAAAGGCATTGTTGGGCGCCAAACTGCTCTTGGACGGTTGGGAGAAGTTGCTCTTGGAGGACATTCTGGTACCATTCTTTATTCATGGCTGTGTTTTTAGGCAAGACTGTGAGTGAGCCGATTCCCTTGGCTGAGAAGCAACCCCACACATGAATGGTTTCAGGATGCTTTACAGTTGGCATGAGACAAGACTGGTGGTAGCGCTCACCTCTTCTTCTCCGAAAAAGCTGTTTTCCAGATGTCCCAAACAATCGAAAAGGGGATTCATCAGAGAAAATGACTTTACCCCAGTCCTCAGCAGTCCACTCCCTGTACCTTTTGCAGAATATCAGTCGGTCCCTGATGTTTTTTCTGGAGAGAAGTGGCTTCTTTGCTGCCCTCCTTGAAACCAGGCCTTGCTCAAAGAGTCTCCGCCTCACAGTGCGTGCAGAAGCACTCACACCAACCTGCTGCCATTCCTGAGCAAACTCGGCACTGCTGGTAGTCCCATCCCGCAGCTGAAACAGTTTTAAGATACGTTCCTGGCGCTTGCTGGTCTTTCTTGGGCGCCCTGGAGCCTTTTTGACAACAATGGAAGCTCTCCCTTGAAGTTCTTGATGATGCGATAGATTGTTTACTGAGGTGCAATCTTTCTAGCTGCGATACTCTTCCCTGTTAGGCCATTTTTGTGCAGTGCAATGATGGCTGCACTTGTTTCTTTAGAGATAACCATGGTTAACTGAAGAGAAACAATGATACCAAGCACCAGCCTCCTTTTAAAGTGTCCAGTGGTGTCATTCTTACTTAATCATGACTGATTGTTCGCCAGCCCTGTCCTCATCAACACCCACACCTGTGTTAATGGAACAATCACTAAAACGATGTTAGCTGCTCCTTTTAAGGCAGGACTGCAATGCTGTTGAAATGTGTTTTGGGGGTTAAAGTTCATTTTCTAGGCAAATATTGACTTTGCAAGTAATTGCTGTTAAGCTGATCACTCTTTATGACATTCTGGAGTATATGCAAATTGCCATTAGAAAAACTGAAGCAGTAGACTTTGTTAAAATTAATATTTGTATCATTCTCAAAACTTTTGGCCATGACTGTACA
Source organism: Allobates femoralis (assembly GCA_033576535.1). Taxonomy (NCBI): domain Eukaryota; kingdom Metazoa; phylum Chordata; class Amphibia; order Anura; family Aromobatidae; genus Allobates; species Allobates femoralis. Next base: position 410,753,020 of record JARQOC010000006.1, on the reverse strand, counting down.
TATGGGGGTATGAGCAAAATGGCATATATGGGGGATGAGCAGAATTGCACATATGGGGGAGCAGAATCACACATATGGGGGATGAGCAGAATGGTACATATTGGGGGGTGAGCAGAATGGCACATATGGGTGATGAGCAGAATGGCAGATATGGGGGGGGGATGAGCAGAATGGCAGATATGGGGGGATGAGCAGAATGGCACATATGGAGGGGGAGCATCAAGACACATATGGGGGATATGATGGGATGAGCACCATGGCACATATGGGGCGGGGGGTGAGCAGAATGGCACATATAGAGGATATGGCAGGATGAGCAGCATGTCACATGGGGGGATGGAGGAGATGAGCAGCCTGGAATATGAGGAGGCGCAGTATGTTAAAGGGTTAGACTGGAGGGGCACGGTATAGCGAATGGGGTAGCCTGAGGGGAGCATAGTATAGAGAATGTGGTAGCCTGAGGGGGGGCACGGTATAGAGCATTAACATGTGAGGAGCACAGTATGGAGATGGGGTAGAATAAGAAGCGCTCAAAAAGAAGACTTGGATGGCTCAGTGTGCAGAATGCATAGCATAAGGTGGTTCACTATAGAATAGGGACAACATAAAGGGGTGAGTTAAGATGGGACTGCATGGAGTGGAGATCATAGTTCATACGTGAGGAAGGTGTGGTGGGTATAATTCATTGTGGGGATAACAGTGTGGAGGTTTTCATTTATGAGGCGGTAGATTGTGGTCATTTAGGGACAGTGTAGTAGGAATATTTTATAGGCAAAAATAATACCATATACCATAAGTGAGACAGTGTGGGGTCATTTCTGCAGGGAGCACAGTGAGGGGCAATTATTTATTCTGGGGCACGGTATAGGGCTTACTTAAGGTGGGTATTCTTTAGTCAGAAACATTACAATGACACTGCTTTGGTATGTGCCGCAGAATACCAGACAAGAGGGTACTCTTGGGAGGTGCAGGACAATGTGTTAATAAGATTGATGATATTTTCAAGTAGTCTTTTACACCCAAAATGCCAACTAATGTACATACACATTTATATAGGGGATGTACTGCTCTTGTGATGTACTGATGGTGGTTCTGGTGATGTATTACTGTATTGACAGTGGTTCTGGTGATGCAGCCATGTGGATGTTGTAATCTTTAACTTAACAGACTTGATCCTAAAACATTATAAGGTAAGTGTGCTGGACTACAAATACAGCTGAATGTCAGCCAAACAATTAATTGACTAAAGCCCACAAACACTATAGATAGGTGTCCGATCGCTCGGCTGACATTGATCTTGCTTGGCTCTTCCATATACAGAAGTGCGCATTCTGCCAAGTGTTCCTGTATCCTCTATTGGAGCTGCTACTAGACATCTCTGTCTGCAGCTTCTCACTTAGAGGACAAAAGGATCTACATCTGGTAACTGGACATGCTGGATCCTTATTTCATTCAACCGATCATATGTTAGAGCCCCCACACCCGTTGGACTGTCTTCACAACCTGTTCATATTGGAGGGTTTAGCTAACTTTAATTTCATGTATATAGAGGTCTTCACTACTATCTGAAGGCTATGGGCACTCCGACGTCTGTGAACCCCCTGAACACTGGAATTCAGATGATAGATATTTCAGGACACACGGTTGAAAAGAAAAACCTCAAAAGACTAAATAAATGAACTGCAAGTCATTTTTACATTGCTTTACTTGAGTTCATTCCTTTTAGCATTTACTTTTTGCTTTTTCAGGAGGGATACAAAGCAGACAGACCTGAAAAATAAAATGCTGTGTGCACAGACACTTTGATTGAACAGTAGGGGGTGCGACCACTGAATGTGGCTAGGGCGGCAGGAACTCTAAATACTCCCTGCACATGTTGTAGTTACTCCCCGCCCGCAGATCTTTCCATATGACTTTATTTTACATAAAATTAAATGATCCAAATGTTTTTAAAAGGCAGGGAGTTATAAGAAGCCATGAGGACCATCTCTAAACTCTGCACTCCATCGCAGGCCACTCCTGTTTACTGACGCACCAAGAGATGATGTAGCTTTTCATTACCTGATCACTGAGGAGTGCGATTGGCTGCAGCAGTCAGGTGACTGGAGTGGAATTGCATCTGAGGCACATCTAAAATGTTCTATTGACCTCTGCAGGCAATCACAGACCTCCACAATCAAGTAAGCAAGCAATTGGCCATCTAGAATTATTAGAAACAGAGAGAATAGTACCTTTTATAATTTTTGGCCAATTTCAGCCTTTAAAAATGGAAGACTAAACAACTCCTTCAAACAGATATCTTAACTAAAAGTCACCTCATGTATAAGAATAAGTAGAATAGTCAAACATTCAGGTCAGATACCAGAAGAGCACGTCAAGACAGAAGGGATATAACATTGGCTTGGTTAAATCACAGTCCGAGGTTTGTTACCTGTGGGGAGTGGATCAAAACAGAGGGACAAGTAAAAAGAATGGTCAAACACAGGCATGGTCAGACAGCAAAAGATCAATTCACAGAGCACAAATTCAAAAGACCAACTTAGCACCTCAGGGCTGAAACTATTGGTGGGGTTACACGTCCCGATATCGCCGCGATATCGGAGGCAACGCCGCGGGAGCGCGTATTTTTTCAGCCCCTTTCCCGATATCGCATCGCCGGTTTACACGCTGCAATATCGGGAAACAACGTCCCTCCGATGTGTACGCCCACCAACCCAGTAACGACCATTTAACATGGTAGTTAATGGATGAGGTGCGAGTACAGCTCGGAGTTGGGCTGTCACACGCTGCGATGCTGCTACAACGGCCATGCGATATCGGGGAGTTGAATAGCTCGGCTATTCAACCCCGATATCGTTTTGGCATCGTTCCAGCATCGCGTTGTACGCTCAAACTGTACAACACGCAAACGATATCGGGTCCAACTTGCAACCCACGTGACTTTTTGTCGGAGTTGGGTCGGAGTTGGACGGCGATATCGCGGCGTGTAAACCCACCATAAGACTGGCAGTGCTCTGGGAAAAACAGCAGAGTTAAACACCTGATCAGGAGCAGCTGCAGAATCTCAGCACAAGCTAGAAACAGATTAGGTGACTGAACTTCCAATCAGAACACCAACAGCCAAGCATATCCCAGCTGCACATAGCCGAGCACATTCTGAATGCAGAGCGGAGGAATTATGACACAAGAGATAAGAAATAACATAATGCGTGAGACATAAAGCACTGCGCAAATGTTATACACAGGAGAGGAAAAACTCTGCAACGTAAATGGTACATTTTTTAAAATGTTAGTATATTTTTTTATTAAAGAACTAGATGGGTGCCCGATGCACAATGCATCGGGATTCTAGCAGAGCGAGTCTCTGACTCGCAATGGCCGCTTCGCGGCCAATGCTTCGCGCTGCTAAGGAGACTCGCCATGCCCGCTGCGCGGGCATAGCGAGTCGCCTTAGAGCTGCGCGGCCAATGCTTCGTTCATATCCACATGACCACGCTGACTCGCAGCGAGAGCGGTCTCAAAAGGGGCAAAAATCCCATTCGTGATTATATAATAGATAGGGCTGGCGAACATCATCTCTGTGTTTGGGATTGGGGCCGCCCTGTGGAAGCAAGGAAAGGGTTGTTAATTACCCTAATTATTGGGCTGCATTTCAGTTAAGTTAATTGGGGTCAGAATTCACATCCATCAGGGAAGTATCTGGCTTTGAATTTACATTTCAGCATCATCAAATCTGTCTGGGATTATATGATTAACACTTCTATATTTGTAATCATTTTTATTATGCCGTATTTATTTCACACCTGCCTAAAACTGATGCACACTACCGCACAATTAAAAAATCAGTGGCAATAGGGGAACAGGAGCCATGATACTGTGTAGTCTACATATTAGTAGATATTATGTAGCCTGTGTACTGTGGATAATGAAGCTTGTAGTGTAAGGTTTGCACTCTTGTAAATAGCTATGAAGTTGGTATTTTAGATCAGTGGTCCCCAACCTTTCTGGCCTTGAAAGCCACATTCAGGTCTGGCAGAGTGTCGGAAGCCACATCCAGCTCTGAGAGAGGGTCGTAAGCCACATTTGGCTCTGAGAGAGGGTTGCCAGACTCATCCAGCTTTAAGAGAGTGTCGTGAACCAAAACCAGCCCTGAGAGAGGGTATCGAGCCACATTCATCTCCTGTCCCCCATCCAGTAGTGACCCCCAGAGCCCCCATTACTGGTATAATGACAGCCAAAGGTTTCCCACAGAAATCACAATGAGGCAGTATGCCAAGACCAAGGGATACCTACCCTCCTCACAAAAGTCACCATACGAAGACCTGCTAATCACAGCAGATTTCTCGATCAATGCGCCAAACTACCGCAAGCCTCACATTACGAGCCTGCGAGCCACATGTTCTCTCGAGCCCAAGGTTGGGGACTTACATTATAGAATATGCAGAGGGCCTAACAATGGCCCACGTATCGGAACTGGTAATATGATAGTATAGACTATGGTACTGGTACTAGTATCTCACTGGTGATAGAATATCAAAGAATATAATAATTATATTAGGATGGTTTTACATTTGCGTTGCATCCTGATCAGGAAGAAGTCAGGTGCATCTGCATGCATCCATTGTTGCATGTCAAAACGCATGCAACTGCAGCGTTTTTTTGCCTGATCAGGCACAGGTTCAGACCAAAAAAGACTATGTTTGTATCTGTTGTGCATCCGTTTTTGTCCTGATCAATCTGTGTGTTTTCACATAGAAATCGCAGTTTGTATTAGGATTTAGTAGTACTGCTAGTCCGAGGAGAGAGAGAGAAGAAGAGAGATCTCTCTAGGAATGCTGGCGGTAGTCTGGGCATGCTCAGTGTCAAATACTGATCAGACCTGGCCGCATCCATTCCGGGCCGGATGCGGCTTCATTGACATCAATGCATCGTTTTGCCACATTGTACCACATTTGGATGCATCAGGATTTTTACTGTGCTGCAAAATTGCAACATGATGTGGCTGGTGGGTACCTCAAACCGACACTCATCTACATCCGTCTGATGCCACCTTATGTCCCTGCAGTCCCATTGTAAGTATAGGGAAGCACGCCTGATCAGGAGGGTTTGGAATTCGGACAGATTGAGACGCCAGTGTGAAACCAGCCTTACTGAGGCATTGCTATGGAACACTGTATACTATGACAATGTTACCATGGTTCTGATAATAGCTCACTAGGGAATGAATAATATCTCAGCACTTGCAGTGACTACAGCGTGAGCCAATATTTGGTGTTTCTACAATGAAGCTCAGCATTTGGCTTCATACTCAAGGTAAAACGGATTGTAGCTGCTATTTGATTTCCAATTTAACAAGTAATCTACACCTTGTAGCATTGACGTCAGCATGTAGGAAATTACTGAATTCAAAATTATTTGACTCTGATTTTTTACTTGCTCAAGAAGATTATAGTGATGGGACTGATGTCCAGAGCTTATACAACAGCAACTGTAATGACATCTAAAGTGCAGAATTCCCTCAGTAAGGAAAAAAAAACCTAGTGTGTCAAGATGTATGATCAAAAGAGAAAGAATCAATTTCAGGAGAAGAGGGGATAATTACACCTGTCAATGTTGGCAAACATAGTAAGTGTAATTATATACATTGCAAGTGAGTTCTGCAGCAGTCATCTCAAGTGTCGGAGACAAGGTACCAATTATAGAGCTCTCATTGCTGCAAATCCTGTGACAGGCACTATGAGAAAGATGTATTAAATTGTATCTATCTATCTATCTATCTATCACGGACCTTGCCCTCCCCTGGATCTCCTCATACTTAACGGACTAGACCTTCAGCGTCACCCACTCCCACACATCCTCCCCTCAGCCTACCCCCTATCTGTCGGGGTCCCCCAGGGCTCGGTGCTAGGACCGTTACTCTTCTCAATCTACACTCTCGGCCTAGGGCAGCTCATTGAGTCCCATGGCCTCCATTACCACCTCTACGCCGACGACACCCAAATCTACCTGTCTGGAACTGACATCGCCTCCCTACTATCCAAAATTCCACAATGCCTGTCCACCATCTCTTCCTTCTCTGCTCGCTTCCTTAAGGTCAACATGGACAAAACCAAATTTATCGTCTTCCCCCACAAGCTGCTCCCCCTCACTACCTGGCCTATCCATCGTTGTCAACGACTGCTCTCTCTCCCAAGTACCCCATGCCAAGTGCCTCGGGGTTATCCTTGATTCTTCCCTCTCCTTCAAGCCCCACATCCAGGCCCTCGCCACCTCCTGCCGACTCCAGCTCGAAAACATCTCTCGGATCCGCGCTTTCCTTGACCACGACACCACTAAAACCCTTATTCATGCTCTCATCATCTCCCACCTCGATTATGGCAATCTCCTGCTCACCGGCCTCCCCGCTACCTCCTTTTCACCTCTCCAATCCTTCCTGAACTCCGCTGCCCGCCTAATCCATCTGTCTCCCCGCTACTCCCCTGTCTTCCCCCTCTGCCAAGCCCTTCACTGGCTCCCTGCTTCCCAGAGATCCCAGTTTAAAACAGTAACCATGACATACAAAGCAATCCACAACCTGTCCCCTCCATACATCTCCGACATGGTCTCCCGATACCTACCCTCACGCAACCTGCGATCCTCTCAAGAACTCCTCCTCTACTCCCCCTTCATCTCCTCTTTGTACAACCGCATACAGGACTTCTCCCATGCATCACCCATACTCTGGAATTTGCTGCCCCACCACATCAGGCATTCATCTTCCCTAGGAACCTTCAAAAGAAGACTGAAAACCTTCCTCTTCCGCCAAGCCTACAACCTGCAATGAGACCCGGTCCACTGCACCGCCTCACGACCAACACCTCCCCCTTCTACTGTATCCCCACCCACCCCTCATAGACTGTGAGCCCTCGCGGACAGGATCTTCTCCCCTATTGTATCTGTATGTTAGAATTGTCTACAGCCATTGTAACTTGTATTGTTACTATGTTACTTGTCCTAGTCTGCCCTCTTAACGTGTAAAGCGCCATGGAATATTATGGCGCTATATAAATAAATCATATCTATCTATCTATCTATCTATCTATCTACAGTTAGGGCCAGAAATATTTGGACAATGACACAATTTTCGCGAGTTGGGCTCTGCATGCCACCACATTGGATTTGAAATGAAACCTCTACAACAGAATTCAAGTGCAGATTGTAACGTTTAATTTGAAGGGTTGAACAAAAATATCTGATAGAAAATGTAGGAATTGTACACATTTCTTTACAAACACTCCACATTTTAGGAGGTCAAAAGTAATTGGACAAATAAACATAACCCAAACAAAATATTTTATTTTCAATATTTTGTTGCGAATCCTTTGGAGGCAATCACTGCCTTAAGTCTGGAACCCATGGACATCACCAAACGCTGGGTTTCCTCCTTCTTAATGCTTTGCCAGGCCTTTACAGCCGCAGCCTTCAGGTCTTGCTTGTTTGTGGGTCTTTCCGTCTTAAGTCTGGATTTGAGCAAGTGAAATGCATGCTCAATTGGGTTAAGATCTGGTGATTGACTTGGCCATTGCAGAATGTTCCACTTTTTTGCACTCATGAACTCCTGGGTAGCTTTGGCTGTATGCTTGGGGTCATTGTCCATCTGTACTATGAAGCGCTGTCCAATCAAATTTGCAGCATTTGGCTGAATTTGGGCTGAAAGTATATCCCGGTACACTTCAGAATTCATCCGGCTACTCTTGTCTGCTGTTATGTCATCAATAAACACAAGTGACCCAGTGCCATTGAAAGCCATGCATGCCCATGCCATCACGTTGCCTCCACCATGTTTTACAGAGGATGTGGTGTGCCTTGGATCATGTGCCGTTCTCTTTCTTCTCCAAACTTTTTTCTTCCCATCATTCTGGTACAGGTTGATCTTTGTCTCATCTGTCCATAGAATACTTTTCCAGAACTGAGCTGGCTTCTTGAGGTGTTTTTCAGCAAATTTAACTCTGGCCTGTCTATTTTTGGAATTGATGAATGGTTTGCATCTAGATGTGAACCCTTTGTATTTACTGTCATGGAGTCTTCTCTTTATTGTTGACTTAGAGACAGATACACCTACTTCACTGAGAGTGTTCTGGACTTCAGTTGATGTTGTGAACGGGTTCTTCTTCACCAAATAAAGTATGCGGCGATCATCCACCACTGTTGTCATCCGTGGACGCCCAGGCCTTTTAGAGTTCCCAAGCTCACCAGTCAATTCCTTTTTTCTCAGAATGTACCCAACTGTTGATTTTGCTACTCCAAGCATGTCTGCTATCTCTATGATGGATTTTTTTATTTTTTTGCAGCCTCAGGATGTTCTGCTTCACCTCAATTGAGAGTTCCTTTGACCGCATGTTGTCTGGTCACAGCAAGAGCTTCCAAATGCAAAACCACACACCTGGAATCCACCCCTGACCTTTTAACTACTTAATTGATTACAGGTTAACGAGGGAGACGCCTTCAGAGTTAATTGCAGCCCTTAGAGTCCATTGTCCAATTACTTTTGGTCCCTTGAAAAAGAGGAGGCTATGCATTACAGAGCTATGATTCCTAAACCCTTTCTCCGATTTGGATGTGGAAACTCTCATATTGCAGCTGGGAGTGTGCACTTTCAGCCCATATTATATATATAATTGTATTTCTGAACATGTTTTTGTAAACAGCTAAAATAACAAAACTTGTGTCACTGCCCAAATATTTCTGGCCCTAACTGTATCTATCTACCTAAAGTAGTGTTCAAAATAATAACAGTCCAATATAACTAACCAGTTGATTCACTGTTTTTGGTATACATTATATCACGACATGTCTAACAATTTACCACTTGGTACAGTAGATTCTTAGAAAACCAACATTATAACCACATTTTTGGTCTTATTTTTTTCTGCTATTTTCCTCCTCTAAAATCTGAGTGTGTCTTATGGTTCGGTGCATCTTTATAGTCCAAAAAATATGGTATATTTCTCTAAATGTTTTAATTTTGAAAATAGTGTGCCATGTTCCCAATGCATGGAAATAAAAACTATTATAAAGATGTTGGGTTTAAATCATGTTCTTAAATACATAGTGTTTTATCAGAAGGAGAGTATCAATACAGGACTAGGTGTCTCATGTTTCATTGAAACAGCAACCTAGTAAGTGACACATCACTAGATTCGGAGACCCCCATTTTGCTGCTCTCTGATTACATTGCAAGAACTTGATGACAGATTCCTTTTAATAAGAATCTTGTTAAGTTTTTAAAAAATTATTTTTCAAGGTTTTGTACTATCTATTAGGGGACTTTTCTGCTTATCCACCAGCCCATATTAGTTTCCTTTAATAGATGACTAAAAATGAAGGCTCATAATCAATTTTCTAGGAACAATTTTTATAAAGATTTTTATGAGATTTTACTGTATAACGTTTCCCATGAGATCAATGTATTATATTAAAAGGAAGGAAAGTCTGAGCTTGTGTAAGTAATAAACTGTAGAAATACTGCTGTTAGTATTGAAAAGATAAAAAGATCACATAAAACCAAAGCAAATTTGTAGAATATGAGCCGTGAGTTATAACAACCGCTTTTTGGCAAAACGTCTTAAATAGAAGCCCCACAATGCCCCAGCTACAAATGTTCCTTATAATAGTCAGCCGGTTACTCTGTAGATAACCATATAACAGTGTGTGCACTACAAATACACCTATAAGTATGTCGGCCACAGGCGCCCAACAAGTGTACCAATCATAGATACTCCTTAAAAAAGTCTTGTCCAGAGTACCAGCCACTGACACCTAGATTGGTGCGCAATGCTATCGCATCGGGAGGGCAGTGAAGTCACGATGGAGGAGAGCTCTGTGCTGCTGGGGAAGACAGCCGTCTCTCCCCCCCATGCGTTCTCCCCATCTGCACTCTCTCCCCCCTGTGTGCTGTCTCTCTCTCGCCTGTGCTGTCTTCTCCCCTCTGTGCTCTCTCCTTTGAACTGTCTCCTCCCTGTGTGCCCTCTCTTTTCCCCTGTGCACTGTCTCTGCCCCTGTGTGCTGTCTCTGTCCCCCTGTGTGTCTGTCTCCTCCCTGTGCTTTGTCTTTCTTGTCTGTGCTTTGTCTCTCCCCCCTTTAGTGTCCAAAGAAAGTGGCGGCATGAGTAAGTGCACGTGTGCTGGGTCCCACCGCCGCCATCTTTGGACACTTGGGTATACAAAGATGGCAGCCTCCTGAGTGAATGCGCATGCGCACAACGGACATGCACACTTACTCAGGCAGTGATGTCCGGCGATGTGCAGCGTCAGTTGCGGGCAGCAGAAGAGGACCATGTGGCATCTTTGGGCTGGTACTGTGCAATGAGCCAGTACCACCAATGGGCACCATAGTTGCACACAAATCACTTGGGTGTGCAAACATGGCAGTGATAGGAGGTCAACCTGACACTGGATGTGATGACAGACAGGACAGTGCGATTATGTAAGTAGATAGTCCACAGATTCCAACTGACACTGAGTACTTTTATCAGTTGCCCTTAATAATACCAGCCAGAAATGCCCCACCCAGTGGTTGACCCGCTAGAGTGACTATTTGGCCACGACTATTGTATTAAAACCTGTTATCTGCTAAAGCTGCAATAAAGCTCAAGTCCATCAATCAAAAATGATCATATTTGGCATGTCCCCTCTTTTGAGTAAACAATTACCATCAATTACCTATGATCAAAGCTTCCAAGAAACCTCAGATCAGCTCATTTCGTACAAGTGCCTACTAGAGCTTTGTTCTGAAGATGATACTGGAGAATGCTACAAACATTGCATTGTTTTCCAAAACCAGAGCACAGAATCCATGGATAGCAAAAGAACCGCAAAAAGTGGCAGCCAGCAATTAGAGATAACGTCAAGAATGGTTTGTAACCTTATTGTAGGTACTGTCCAAGTGAGCAGATGCCTGAATTTGGTGCATCAAGACCAGGAAGAATAGACCAGGAAGAATTAATATTCTTTTAAAAATATGTATTTTGTTAACATTCTCTAAAGCTGTACATAGAAATGAATTGTACTTCAAAACATTAATCTTATATTGATAGGCAAACCTATGTAACAGGGCATACAGAGAAATCATGGGGCTCAATAGCAGAAGTTCTTATTCCCCTCCCCCATAATCCTCCATATTGTATAATGGGTCCACATTGCCTTCTATATATATAGTATACTGAACCCCACTTAGTCCTCCATATAGTATAATGCCAGGCTGTGGGGGGTGTGAGTGAGTGCAGGGTGTAGGGGAGGTGTAAGTGAGTGCAGGCGTGGGGAGTGCTGTGGGGGGTGAGTACAGGCTGTGGGGGTGTGAGAGAGTGCAGGCTGTGTGGGGGTGAGTGCAGGCTTTGGGGGGTGTGAGTGAGTGCAGGATGTGGGGGAGGTGTGAGTGAGTGCAGGCTGTAGGGGGTTGTAAAAGCAGGCTGTGGGTGGGTGTGAGTACAGGGTGTGGGGGATGTGCGTGAGTGCAGGCTGTGGGGGGTGAGTGTAGAGGCTGTGTGCTGGTGTGTGGGGGCTTAGTGCAGGGACAGTACCTGGCTGCTCTGTACTGACAGGACCTTTGTTGATGTCAGAGTCACGTGATCAGTCACATGACTGTGACATCACTGCAGGTCCTGGCAGGTCAGTATCTGCTGCGGAGGCGTCTGGGGACCGTGCGGAGGCGTCATATGCAGGCGGGGTGGCGTCTTGGTGGCGGTTGCAGGAGTGCAGCGTCGACTTTTGTTGTGGGTGCCACCGCCAGCCTGCGCCAGACGCCATATTGTTACACCAAATACTTAAGTGTATTGCCTTGTGGCTTCCGGCAGAAGTGTCATACCGTTACAATCGGATGGAACTGCAAGCCATGAAAGAATTATGTTTATAGACGTCCCTGTGAGTTCCACCAAATGTACACCTGCATATCTTATGAGAGCAAGACCTGGCAAATTACCCATTAACATGGTATATGGGAATAGTGAAACCTGATGTAGACTCACCAAATTCAGATTGGGATAAAGAATGTCAACACCGTATTGTAAAGTGCAAGAGTGCGTAGAAAGGAGCTTGTCCCAAGCCAGAGAAAGACAAGAGAAATCATATAATAAGCATGCTCCTGCAATTCCCCTAAAACCAGGTGAACAAGTCCATAAAAGAAGAGACTACCAACAAACTTGATGACCAATGGGAAGCAGTACCATACAAAGTGCTACCTTCGAATTTTGACAATACCAAGGTGTGCCTTGTCAGTAAAGATGGAGGAAAGACATAAGCAGCAGTTTCCAGAGACCATTTCAAGGTATGTCCTGATAAATTGAAATACCAAGAAAAAGTCCCAACATACCTTCACCAGTAAAACCAAAAGGGGAAGAAGTGATCCATACAGTACTTGGAGACTTTCCTAAGACATGGACACAGTACAATGTGGCAATAGTAGTTCCAATGTTAGCTTTTCCCCAAACTGTGGTACCTGAACCAGCAAGACATGAAAACCTGCAAGCTAAGGTATTAGATGTCGCACCTGTAGAGGAACAGGAAATACAAGCCCCTGCTAACAGTGAACTTGTCAGTCCCATGGAGAGACTAAGACAACACTCTGCTATACCAGTGAAACATAGATCTACACGTAGCATAGTGGATAGTGCACTCACAACACCAGTAGGAGACACTAGAAATCAGAACAGACCATCAAAAATACCTGTACTGCGTAGATCCACTCGTAGTAATAAAGGTCAGATCCCAGCACGTTACAGGGATAGTTAGTGAAGTTCAGCTAGTTAAAATGTAAATATTTTTTTTCCTTGTTTTCATGTAAAAATGTAAATACGTAACTAAGTAACCACTAAGTGTACGCACCTACAGGACTTACTGTATGAACTTTTGAGCCTTCTTATTGTTGAACTTTTACCTTTAAACATGGACAAATATGCCACTGGACTGGTTGTGGAAAAGACATTTATGTATATGTTTCTTCATCAGCCAACGGTGGAAGGACTAAGCGCCTTAGTGACTGATTTTCATTTTTACGTATTTTTTTGTAATTGTTAAGACTTTGTACCTTTTCATTGTTATTAATTACTGTTATGCTTACAAAAAGATTTCTCTCAGTCCGGGAGTACTGAATTTCACTAGGGGAATGAGGCACCCTAGAGTCCAGATGCTACAAAGACATTGCCGTCCCCAGGGGGTAGTGTCACACCTAAGAGCAATGAGGGTATCCACACCAGGCAAACCAAAGCACATAACACCTTTCAATCTCCAGGCCTGAAGAGGGAGCTATAAAACCCGGGTTCAGGGCAGCTCCCCTATAAATTCTGATCTGGGGCGAAGTTAGTCAGTTCAGTTCCTAGGAGGACTGAGGAAAATATCCTGTGGACTGGAGCAGTGCTAAGCTCATCCCAGGGAGCTAAAGCCTAGCTTGAGGGGCCCATAGGCAAGGGTCTGAGGAAGTCGAGGAGAGCCTGGTGAGTGGAACAGTGTTGAGCTCACCCCAGTGTAGAGAGCACCAAGAACCGAACACCGAGTCTGAGGCTGTGCAGGGCCTAACGTCCTAGCAGCCAACACCGGAGGGTAGGGATTCCAAGTCCCCTAGCCACACCAAAGTGCCCACAGGCAAAGCAGCGTAAAGAGCCCAGGAGTAGCTGCCAGAGAAGTGGGGCTAGAAAAAGACTCAAGCTGCCTGCCATACCGGCACCACGCAGGAGAGAGGGCCGCAGCTCAGCTTTAGCAGCAACAGGGACCTGAAGAGAGCACAGCAGGGAGACCTCAGAACTTGTCGGTGAGGAGAACCCTGAGTTGCTCCCAGGTTGCACAGATTCAGATTACCATCACCTGTCAGTGTCCCGGCTTGCACCAACAGTAAAGGACCTGAGGAACCAAAAACAGTGAGTCTGTCTGTTACTTTGCGCCCTCTGTCCTGCACCCCAACGACCTTTCAACATCCACTGCCCTGGGGACCTGCTACACCCATGGGGAGCCACTACATTCCAGCTGCCAGTCCATCATCCCCAGAGGTTCAGTAGCAGGGCGGCTACCCATAGCCGCAAACCACGTGTGGCATCGCGATCCATTATCCCTAAAACATTTCCCCCACATTTTTAAGTGACTCTGCAAGGCCATGGAGCCGGGTCTCAGCCCCTGTGCGTCCCTCGAGAGGCTGAACCAGCCCGGTTCCGAGTACCCCATGGCCCTGGGAGTGTCAGATCAAGACACCAATTTTATTGCCATCATTATATGTAAATGTATATAGAAAGGGTGGGGTTTTCAATTGCCCCCATGGAATTAATTGTTGGTCGTTCATTCCCTACTTCATGATTGGAAAAGGCCGAGCTCTGTTCTCAGCCATAGCAGTTGCACAAAAAATGAATCGAGTACCAATGTACATGTTCCGATGGGGCATTATAGTGCCTTGTTCTGGGGATCACTAGCGGTCCCTTTGGTCAGACCCCCACTAATTCCCCAGTTATCATCTATCATTGGGATAAGTGAAATTTTTATGGAGGGAATAAGTCTTATGTACACAAAAGGTAGATTTGCTTGCACATGCCATGCATTAGGCCTAACACAGATATATCAATTTAGCTGCCAGTGTTACTTTAAAGTCTTTACATTATTTCTCTATCTATTATTATAAAGCCCTTTAGAAGATTTCCTTTATGACCAATAACACCACTGTCATGCTTTATAGCTATGTACTGAAATAAGAATGGATATTTTATTTTTGAGCTAAATCAAGAAAATGTCTTAGTCTTAATATAAACCCAAATTGGATTATTTTGCTGCTTTCAACGTTTGGACTTCATCTCCTGCATTTGCTTCAATTGTTCATTTCAGAAGTGCGAAAGTGATGAGAGATTCTGTTCTGTCCATAAGCAGACAAAGGCAGAACATGACATGGGACACAGACGATAGGAAATTGAATAATGTATGAGACTCTGGCTGTATTTCATTGTGGGATGAAGCGGGGATTCCAGTTTAATTTTAAGAGGACTTGCTGATGACTATACCTGCCAATCACCTAGAAATGTCATATTTCCCACAGTGTTTCCTCTGGATCTTCTGCAAGATCACTTAGTAACCTTCTTAATAAGACTTGGCATTCACCATTAACAATATACACATTATTGAAGGGCTGCTGCCTTCATGCTAAAAGGTTCCAGAAAGTTCAATAAATTTATATGATACCAACCAATTTCTAAATCCAAACTTCACAGCAGTGGCAACAGCTTTGTAACTAAACCCCAACTCAAAAATATTTCCAGAATCCGTCCCTTCCTTAACCCTCAATCTGCTAAACTACTAATGCATGCCCTCATCAACTCCCGCCTCGACTACTGCAACCTCCTCCTCTGTGGCCTTCCTGCTAACACTCTTACACCACTTCAATCTGTCGTTAACTCTGCTGCCCGACTAATCCACCTCTCTTCTTGCTATTCTTCCACTTCTCCCCTCTGCAAATCCCTCCACTGGCTCCCAATTCACCAGCGTATCCAATTCAAACTACTAACATTGACTTACAAAGCCGTCCACAATCTGTCCCCCCCATATATCTCTGAACTAATCTCCCAATATCATCCAACTCGTAATCTTCGATCCTCCCAAGACCTCCTTCTTTCCTCCATGCCTGTACTTTCCTCATCTAACCGCCTGCAAGACTTCGCCCGAGCATCCCCCATCGTCTGGAACTCTGCACCCCATCACGTCCGACTGTCCCCTACACTCGGAACCTTCAAGCGGAACCTGAAAACCCATCTCTTCAGAACAGCCTACAACCTGCAATGACCACAGTGCCGCCTCAACACCACTGGACTCGGCGCTCAACTACTATTGGACATGGCACTCCAGCACCACCCGAGCAGACCCAACCTACTGTCTCCCTTCCCATTGCCCTGTAGAATGTAAGCCTGCAAGGGTAGGGTCCTCTCTCCCCTCTGTATCAGTCTGTCACTTTGTTCATTGTACTTTTAACTTGTCTGGGTACAACCCTTTCTCATGTACAGCACCATGGAATGAATGGTGCTCTATAAATAAATAATAATAACTAATAGTTTTTAATTATACCTACGGCACGAGAGACTTATATTGTCTGTGTAATAGGATGATGTTAACTGAAATTGAAACTGAAGCTTCTGATAGGATTATTGGCAACATCTGAGTTATTAGAGATACACCTGTGAATGTATTTTAATGCACACCTGAAGCACACTGTTTCTTTGTGTAGCATCATGGAAAAGCCTAAAGATATCAGTTAAGATTTCAGTAGAGGACACAACTGTCCATGACCGTGAGTCACGACGGGCTGAGTGACCTGGAGGAAGTCCAATGACAACAGCAATGACGAGGGAATTACCGCGTCGTCTCATTGGTGCCCCTTTTGCGCATGCTCAGAAGAACACCAAAGACACTGAGCGTCTTACTGATTTAGTAAGGACAGCATGTGATGGGTGAGTCACATATAAAAAGTATAAAAAAAGTGGTTCAAATGATGAAATATAGAACACCTAAGTTAATTAACACAAAAAGCACTGTATGCACTGTATTTAATGAAATTCGATGTCACAGAGAATGTGATTTAATGGAGATGTAGTATAACATATTGGTACTTGTATTGTATCCTTATATGATTTTCTGTAAATTTATAAACTATATGCAAATGGATTGTAATTGTGAAACACACTATTTATACCTCTCCCTGATGGTGATATGTACACTGCTAGAGAAAGGCGGGACTACTGCCGAAACATCGCGGCGGTATGGGCCAATAAAGACAAGAGAAGTATGAATCTTGTGTACGTAGTGCTGTCCATTTTTGAATTTATGCTGAATAGCAGGTGACCACTGCACAGGACTTTGCACCTAATAGCTTTATGTCAGCTCAGTGCTGCTCTTGAATCCCTGCTAAAGTGACAGCAATTAAATCACATCTACCAAATGAATACCTGAGAACTGCTGCACTTCCCAAGAGATTTAGATCTGTAAATGGGATTTTATAAAGGACTGCAAAAAGTGGCAGCCAGCAATTAGGGTAACATTGAAATAGTTTGTAACCTTATTGTAAAGGGACCAATGCACATGTGCCGACGGGGATTATAGCGCCTTGTTCAGGGGATCAGTAGCGGTCCTTTTGGTCAGAACCAATAAGTATTTAATGTACACAAAAGGTAGATTTGCTTGCACATGCCATGCACTAGGCATAACACAGAGTATAAATTTTGCTGCCAGTGTTACTTTAAAGTCTTTTGGCCACTTTACACGTCCCGATATCGTCGTCCAACTTCAATAAAAAGTCACGTGGTTCGTGCGTTGGCGCCGATATCGTTCGTGCGTTGTATGGTGTAAATGTGCAATTAGATGCAAGAACGATGCCAAAACGATATGGGGAAGAATTGTGCAGGTCTCCAACTGCCCGATATTGGATGGACGATGTGGCAGGATCGTGCTGTGTGACAGCCCAACACCGACTTGGAGTACAACTTCCCCTATTCTCTCCCATGTTAAATGGTCGTTCCTGGGTCGCTCGTACAAGGGGGCGTAGACATCGCAGTTGTGTTGCCTGCCGATATCTGCCTGTGTGACAGCTCCTATGTGATCTTGGATTTCAGCCAAAAAAGTGTGCGCTCCCGTGCCGCTGTATACAATATCGAAACGATGTTGGGTTGTGTAAAGTGGCCATTTACATTATTTCTCTATTATTATGAGAGCCCTTTAGAAGATTTCCTTTATGATCAATAACACCACTGTCATGCTTTAAAGCTATATACTGTAATAAGAATGGATTATTACCTGTATTGAGAGAGGGTTCAATTGCAAATTATTAATTATATAACGCTGACAACACCAATGAATATCACTGTTGGCTGACTTTAACCGGAGCATGGCGTTAAAGAGACCCTTCTTCTGAATAGACTTTCTTTGTCAGATCCTCAGGTCATGGCTATATTGTTGTTACATGATTAGTGTGGAGGCACACTGGCGTGAGACTCGCGCGAGTGCAATGCGTGAAAAAATATGAGGGGCTATATACAGTGAGGGGCGCTATATACAAGTGATGGGGTGCAAAAATTGGTGTTATTTTGTTAGTCCGTTAAAAAAGGTTCCAGACATAGTTCTTGTCCTTTTTGCTTGGATGTATACTTCTTTTTTCTCATGTATCTCGTGAGGTTTGCTTGGTCTCCTATCCATTTAATACTGGCACTTGTTAGCAGAAATTAGCAATTTATGTTTTGCAACAGTAATATTTCCAGTGCTCATAAATATAGATAGCACGATCATCTGTATGTAAAGGTTTCATTAACTCCCATGAATGTGCTGTGTGGTAGCTCATCATAGCTTCTGTAAATGTTCTAGTTTTATATGAAATGACTTACTGGTCATAGATGTGAGCAGCAGAGCATGGAAGGTCACACCAACGATGGACGAGAGATTATAATACTGGATTTAAGATAAAAAAAAATTAGGGTGCACAAAGAAATAAAAATATATGAAACTGTACATCTAAGTATATGTTGAATAGATGTGCAATAAATGAAATCATCCTGATCCTGCATCTGGCTTTAAACCTTTCTGTACATCATAAACATTACTATAACATCTACATATATTATATTTGACCATTAGCATATAAATATCTAGTATATCATCTTATATATTACCTACTGTATCACTATATCAGGTAGGAAGAATTAGGAAACTGGCCAGTATAGGCAAGTATACTCACAATCATTAATCAGTTAATATTACAGATTTATCCCAAAAATTCTATTCCGTTTGGTGCCAATTGTAAGTGCTGAAAAGCCGAAAATGCCCTGAAATTGTGTATCACACTCCTAGGACTGTATTCAACCCCTGTTTACTAACATACAGCACGAAGATATGTCGGTCGCAAGGGCTGGGGTACTCAGCAGCTGGGATAGAGCTCGGTTCACAGCAGCCGTGCCAAGCAACTGTCATTCTAACCGCACATGTAAAAGGAGTAGTAGTAGGGTTGAAGTTTGTTCATGACGCCAGTTGGAATAATCAACCTGATATGGCTGTCACTGCAGGGAATCTCTAGGAGATAGGTGGTAGTAGCAGTGAATATGTTTAATCTTTCCCAACTAGGGCTGGCTCCCAGGGAGATGATGAGGGTAGTGCTAAAAGGTGTAGTGGCAGAAGAAGACAGCTGTAGACGGTATGTTCTTTACTTTTTTGCTGCACGTTTCTGTAGAAAGTCTAGGTTAGTACATCCACCACCAGGCAGGTGGTCCGACAAGTCTGATGAGAACTGTAGTCCACTTTGCTGGGTGGGTATATATTGGCCTCCCTGCTGACATTTCTTGTACTTTAGGTTCCTTGGTGCATTGAGCTTTCAGTACTCCCTCTAAGTTGCTGTAAGTTACTTCCTGCCAGGCTGGTAGTGTGGGTCCTGTGGGTATCTATGACTACAGCAGTTCCCTCACCTTCCTTATATGCTACTGATCACCCAGAGAACTCCACTTACATTCCTGGGGAGCTTGAAACTCACTAGTCTCCAGGTCTACCACCAGGCCCTGTAAGCCTGGATGACCTAGGGACTGGTCCCCTAACTGCTGCTGAGCGAGCCTCCCATGCCTCCTCACTGGACCTCTCCTTACACCTACTCTGCCCTACTAAACTACATCTAACCCCTCTCCCTCACCAGGGAGTGTGTCACATGCCCAAAGCAGCATCATGCACAGCCATATCAGAATGTGCACCAGCATCGCAGAGAGACCCCAATTCCCATCAGACATGACATTACAAGATGTTAAGGCAATATCATATTGTGGCAGCCAGACGCAGGGGCACCACAGAGAGGTTATTTTAAAAATGTTAAAATGTTCCTTTTGGGGGGCAGATCCTGCTTTGCTGGAATTTATACATAGCCAGCGTACAATAGTAGAATAGTTTTCTTTTAAAAGGGTAGATGAAAAATTATCCTTTCTGGCAATATGAACAGGTTTGTTGTTTTGAAAATAAAGAAGCAAACGATTTTTGACTACATTCCAAAAACGATCCCTATTTTGCAAACAGCAACAGGTTTGCATGTTACTGCCGATTTACTCATTGGCATCTGCTGTAGATGAATGACTGTCAGCTGTGATCCATGCTTCAATAATTTGGACAAATGCAAGTTTTTTTCACTTGCATAAGGCAATTTGGTCTAATTGGGCGTGACAAAGCCACATGCCATGCTGAGTATCTTCTCATACAGCACACTGGACAAGACAATGTGCCCATAAAACTAAGTGCATACTTCTACTAGTCATACTGCCAATCCAAACGCCCCTGGGGTCGGCTAAAACATAGGATCCATAGGATCACTACTGCCTAGGCTACTTGTGCTAATGCTTGCATAGGCGGAGGAGCTTTATATCTATGGAGAGCAGAGAGGGAACTCTTGGTCAGAGAAGCCATTAGCCGTTTCAGTAGGGAACACAACTTATCCTAATAATGGGACAATTTTTACTTCCTTTTGGGAAGCTGTAAAACATTCCTTTATTTTGATTTTATAACTAAACTACAGTATAGAAGTATGGCTAGCCAATAGTCATCCCTTTGCTTGATTTTGACAATATGCCTGTCATCCCATGTCAGCCACTGTTGTCGTCAGCACAAGCAAGATCTGGTAGGTTCACCTTCCACGTCTCGCTGTACCAGTTGGTTGACATAGCCAGTGTCATCACTGTGATCATTAATTTCACACTGACTGTTCCAGTGTGGTGCCTTTGATAACTCAATTTCCCCCTCTAAATCCACCTCCTGTTTCCTTTTCTCTTTTCTCTCCCCTCATTCCCACCTGTACATGTGACAATGTCCCTAATGGACTCTACCAGCCCCAGGGTGACAATGAAAAAGTAGAAGTCGCTGTTTTTCTTCCATCCTTTGTTGCATTCTTTTGAAGTGTTTTTTTCAATAGGAATATGAGGGATCTGACATCGTTGATGCCACAGTTGTCCCTATTAATAAATTTAGGCGCTTCTTTGATGGCCTCAGTTGGCGACATACGTCCCTCAGCTGTCAATGCCATATTTCAAATTTATCCCAGCTAAAGTTTGCCTGCTGCATAATATAGACAATCAGCACTAGAGATGGCAAACCCACAGATGTTTGAGTTCAGTGGATTCGGCCAGACTTTACAAAAAGTTCGGGGTTTGGGACCTACCTTGACCTGAACTTGAGCCCAAACTCTGTGCCCCATATAAGTGGGAGACCTGAAGTTTACTGCAATAAAATGGTGCAGTAAGGGCTAGAGGGTTGCAAGGAAGGCAAAATTAAAGCAGGAGAATCATACTTACCAGTCTCCGACACTGCGGTCACACTTCTTCTGGGTCTGTTTATAAAGCCTAAGCATATTCACTGCATCCCAAGCCCACCTCTGTGATAGTGTTTGTGATTGGCTGTTACAGTCAGAGCACTGCCGTATGTGATTGGTTGCCATACACATTCAGTGTATGTCAAGCAACTTGTCGTCATATTAGTGTAAAAAAAAAATAATAATTGAAAGAAATGGTGTGGGGTACCCCATATATTGATACGCAGTGCAGATAAAGCATTAGATGCACCAAATCTGGCACATACCCGTCTCCAATTGCACTGGTGCAGTAGCAATGTCGTGCCATGGATAGGGTGCATCTGGATAAAGAGCATGACAGTGGTACCAGACCAATGTTGTTGCAGAGCATGAAATAGTGGACAGTTCTATAACTACACAGAAACAGATTTTGCAGTGGTGCTCTGTATCAAAGGTCAGGGGACCATTATTGTCAATTTTTAAAATTGATCAATCTAATGTGGTGGATGGGAGTGGATTGAAACTACATGGTGTGGTATTAGAATTGCACACCTGCTTCTGTTTCCATTCTACAAGTTATTGTCGGGGGCTCAATAGCTGGGCACGCTCTGATCAGTAACATATGCACCTATGTATTGATAGTCTTGAATTAGGGAGCTAAAGAGATAAGGTAGGATCTCTCTTTGATGTCAGGGTTGAGCTATAAGGGGCCTAAAAGTCAGGGGCTGATATACCATTGGTGCAATCTGGAGATCAGGGGGCAACTTCCACGTAAAAAGCATTATGGAGCATTATGGACGGCAAAGGGCTCATATACTGTTCATGCTCAGGGAGCCTCTACTATCTGTGTCTGCCCCGGCTCTGTCTGATTCCTGAGGTCAATGCTTTCAAAAAGTCAATGCTTTCATTCTATTGCAGAATTGACATCTGAGCATAATTCAAGACATAAATATTTAATAGGTTTCGATAAAGAATGAAGTTGCACACAGATCGCAGGTACGTCTTCTTTATTAGTGCATCAGTGACTTACATGGTGAGGGGTGTGGGTGGAAGGATGGGGGAGTCTAGTACCAGAGTCCCCTTGTCCTCCCATCCACACCCCTCACCATGTAAGTCCCTGATGCGCTAATAAAGAAGACGTTCCTGGGATCTGTGTGCAACTTCATTCTTTATCGAAACCGGAAGTGACGTACCGCTATTGCTGGAAGTGTGCACCAGGCGAACTGAATGTTCATAGTGCAGAACGCTGAAGGAAGGTCCTGGGGCACCTTGAAGCAGTACAAGCGACTGGCGAAAACCTCCATAAGAAGTAGATGTGCACCGGGACGGTGGTGTTGGCTAAAAATTTCTACTAACCATGAATAAATATTTAATACAGCTTGATATCTGCTGAATCTGTATTTGTTACCCCCTCCCCTAATATGTGTGAATTTCTACCATAATGTTAGCTTTCAGCTCTTTGTGATAATGAGAAAATGTGACATTTAATCAAGCAGTGAAGCAGCGATGCTTTATAACAAGTCCCATGCAAGCAGCTTTCACCGAGCCATTGATCTGGATGTACATGAAAGGTGGTTGACATCTGGCTGTCACACTCCACCAATCTATACATTCATTGGGCCCGGGACTGCCTCATTGACTGTAATCTTAATTCCAAATCCACTGGTTTTCCAATAAAGAACTATTGTATTCTGCTTCAGTTGTGAGATAGAAATAAAAGCAGAAAAGTACAAGGGTTTATGAATTCTCTCATGTTACTTTCCATTTCCAAGAAACGGTTTAAAGAAAAGAAAAAAAAGTCTTTATGTGAGTAATTTGCAAGCAAACGTTTAGAATAAATCTTGAGAATACTATTAAGCCCTGAGTCACGGCATCCAGAGCATCAGCGCGCCTCTGTTACTGCTTATACATGTTCTCTCATTATAGATAATTTACTCACTGGGAAGAAGTTCACATACCCATGCCGGATTTTGGTAAGAAGACATAGAAATAAAGTAATCTTGATGCTTGGTTCTTGATCACTGCTTGGTTGTTTTATTCATTGTGATACATCTGATCAAGAACTCCAGGTCAGCTGTATTGTGTACCGGTGTTAAAGTGGCCTAGGACGATAGTCGTGGTTGATGGGCCCAGCCCTCCGGTGGTGGAGATTGTGTGTACCCCAGCCACCCCCACAGAGCAGGGGGGAAAACTGGTTGGTGTGATCCTGGCTGAGTGTGTGGTCTTTTTTTGTCCATACATGTGATTAGACAATCATACAAGACAGAATTCTTCCGTTGAACACTTCGCACAGTACGGAGAACACTTTTAACATTTTGCAAAGTCTGTCAACACATGCTTGGTTTTATGGTAATCTTTAACATTAGACTGCTCCATTACTCCTCATTTGTCTGTTCTCCTTCTTACTGAAAGCTCACCGAAAAATGGTAATGTAATCCTAGCGATAATTATATATGTATATCCAAGGAATTACTACTAAAATATAACTTTTAATGATACATTTAAAAAAAAAAAGGAAACTATGGTCTCGGTACTCGCTACTCGTTGCGAGTATAGCGATTCCGAGTACTTTTGCAGTGTATCAATAGATACACTGCAAAAGTCCTGTAAAAGAGATGAAAAGTGGTTAAAAAATAAAAAATCGGATACTCACCTTAATCGACGGCTGTACCGGGACCGGCCGATGCACATCTATTCATGTTAAAGGACCTTTCACTCTCTCAGCCAATCAGATGGCTGGGAGAGATCTGGCCAATCAGATGCCGCCACGTCACAATCACGTGATCGCTAGCGGCCACCTGATTGGCCAGATGGAAAGGTCCTCGGTGTACCTGAGAGGACCTTTCCATCTGGCCAATCAGGTGGCTGCTAGCGATCACGTGATTGTGACGTGGCGGCATCTGATTGGCCTGAGAGAGTGAAAGGTCCTTTAACATGAATAGATGTGCATCGGCCAGTCCCGGTACAGCCGTCAGTTAAGGTGAGTATCCGATTTTTTTATTTTTTAACACTTTTTTTCTCTTTTACAGGACTTTTGCAGTGTATCTATTTATACACTGCAAAAGTTCTCGGTACTTGCTACTCCCGAGTAATCCTAATTTACTCGGCGAATAGCTAGTACACGAATACCGCTACTATTCGGCGAGTTCCGAATAGTAGCGAGTATACTCGCCCATCCCGAGCGGTAATCGATTAAAGCTGATGTGAAAGCAGCCTTAGGGTGTGCACATCAGTCGTTTTATGGGCTGGTTTTGACCGGTTTCCGTCGGCGGTTCCTGCTGAGTTTTATGTTAATTTATGTTAATCCTACCCACCGGTAGGATTAACATGCTAGTCAATGGAGTTTAGAAAACGCTGTGTACATTACAACGTTTTTCTTCTTGACGATTTCAGTTTATTCACCGGTTTCCGACCGGTTCTCAAAGATAGAGCAAGCGACTTCTTTTTAGCGTTTTTCCAGCGGGTCCAGCTGAACAAGTGCACCAAAGACCAGTCTGGAAATCGCTAAGGAACACACCGGGAAAATCGCCAATAACACGCTGTCCGACCGCTAGTAAAGCGATCGCAAGACGTTAGCAAATCGCTAACAAAACCAGGGACACTGGCGAGTGCAGAAAACTCAGTTTCTGCCAGTCTCCACCGGTTCCCGGTCGTTCTGCTAAGAAGCAGAAACGACTGATGTGCACATACCCTAAGTCCTACCCTATCATAATGTTACAGTACATCATCTGCTACCTTTTACTGTACATTTGTATATAACATTATCGTATATTATACAGTTGTGCTCAAAAGTTTACACACCCTGCAGATGTTTTTCTTTCTTGCTCTTTTTTCAGAGAATATGAATGATAACACAAAAATTTTTTTTCCATTCATGGTTAGTGGTTGGGTGAAGCCATTTATTGTCCAACTACTGTTTTCTCTTTTTAAACCATAATGACAACCAAAACCATCCAAATGACCCTGATCAAAAGTTCACATAGTTCTTAATTAGTGATGAGCGAGTACTAAAATGCTCGGGTGCTCGAATCTCGGGCCGAGCATCCCACAAGATACTCGTGTACTCGGCCCGAGCACCGAGCCCAATGTTATCCTATGGGAGACCCGAGTATTTTTATGAAATGACTGCCGGCAGCATGTAGGAACCCTAAAAATGTCACAAAAGTCTCAGAAGAGTGCTCAAATGACATGGCAACACCATGGGGAAGACCCTTGGAAGCATTTCTCATTTAAAAGTCACAGCTGTGAACAATGTTGTCCGAGTTTCACGCCAAATTTACGGAGTCACCAGAAAACCTTCCAAAATGACACCAAAATGAATATTCAGGGTGGAAATGTTAAGGGCACATACCCAATAGTGAGATACAGCTGGTGTATGTCACTTTTTGTGATTACATGAAAGATTTTACGCGAAAACATTGTGCGGCACTCCGATGTCCCTGAGAATAGACGTACATGAATCCCTGTCTTGACATAATGTGCCCATTTTGAAGAAGTGGGTCTATTGTAGTATTTTCCTTTGCCAGGGCAGTCCAAAATTGGGAGGTTCACCAATGCCCCTGGATAGAGACGTGCATGAGGGCCTGTAAACTTGAAGTGGGTGTATTGGAGTATAGCCCTTTGGCAGGGCAGCCAAAAATTGTGAGGCTCCACATTGTCCCTGGATAGAGACGTGCAGTAGGGCCTGTAAAGCTGAAGTGGGTGTATTGGAGTATAGCCCTTTGGCAGGGCAGCCAAAAATTGGGAGGCTCCACATTGTCCCTGGATAGAGACATGCATGAGGGCCTGTAAACCTGAAGTGGGTGTATTGGAGTATAGCCCTTTGGCAGGGCAGCCAAAAATTGGGAGGCTCCACATTGTCCCTGGATAGAGACGTGCAGTAGGGCCTGTAAACCTGAAGTGGGTGTATTGGAGTATAGCCCTTTGGCAGGGCAGCCAAAAATTGGGAGGCTCCACATTGTCCCTGGATAAAGACATGCATGAGGGCCTGTAAACCTGAAGTGGGTGTATTGGAGTATAGCCCTTTGGCAGGGCAGCCAACAATTGGGAGGCTCCACATTGTCCCTGGATAGAGACGTGCAATAGGGCCTGTAAACCTGAAGTGGGTGTATTGGAGTATAGCTCTTTGGCAGGGCAACCAAAAATTGGAGGCTCCACATTGTCCCTGGATAGAGACGTGCAGTAGGGCCTGTAAACCTGAAGTGGGTGGATTGTAGTATAGCCCTTTGTCAGGGCAGCCAAAAATTGGGAGGCTCCACATTGTCCCTGGATAGAGACGTGCAGTAGGGCCTGTAAACCTGAAGTGGGTGTATTGGAGTATAGCCCTTTGGCAGGGCAGCCAAAAATTGGGAGGCTCCACATTGTCCCTGGATAGAGACGTGCATGAGGGCCTCAAAACATTTTTCCCATTGAAAAGGAGTGGGTCTCCTGTCGTTGTAATGCCCATTCTAAAAGAATGTGCGAAAAAATTTACCACTCGGGGTATACCTGAAACAACAGCCTAACTATTGTAACGGTCATCATGGTGGCACATGAGGAGAAGGAGGAGCACTCCAGCGATTAGCCAATGTCCAGAAGTGTGCACCCATGGGTGAGTGGAGGTACATGGCAAATTCCCATAACAAAATTTAAATTCCGCTGTCATTTGTTGGTGGTGTGGTGAAGTCTGGCCCAATCCAACCCTTTTTCATCTTGATCAGAGTCAGCCTGTCAGCATTTTCAGTTGACAGGTGGGTGCGTTTATCAGTAATGATTCCACCTGCGGCACTGAAAACACGCTCTGACAAAACGCCAGCGGCAGGGCAGGCCAGGACTTCCAAGGCGTAGAGAGCCAATTCATGCCACGTGTCCAGCTTGGAGACCCAATAATTATAAGGCACAGAGGAATCTCGCAGTACAGTTGTTCGATCTGCAAGGTACTCCTTCAGCATCTGGCCAAACTTAGCATTTCTTGTGGCACTACCCCGCACCTCAGGGGCTGTGGTACGTGAGGGGCTGAGAAAACTGTCCCACATCGTAAAGACTGTTCCCCTACCTCTGGCGGATTGGACTTGTGCCCCTCTCGGCCGTACACCTTGGTTGTCCACCGATTCCTGACCTATGCCGCTAGCGTTTTGTGAGGGGAATGCTTTGCCTACTTCCGTGACTATGGCCTTCTGGAACTGCTGCATTTTGGCTGACCTCTCCACCTCAGGAATGAGAGACATAAAGTTCTCCTTGTAGCGTGGGTCTAAGAGTGTTGCCAACCAGTACTGATTGTCGGCCAAGATGTTCTGAACGCGAAAGTCACGAGCCAGGCAGCTTACCATAAAGTCAGCCATGTGCGCCAGACTCTTAACAGCCATCACTTCAGTATCCAGACCAACACGATGACTGAACATGCTGTCCTCCTCATCTCCCCTGTCCTCTGGCCAGCCACGCTGAAGCGAGGGTATGACTGGTGTGCATGTCATATCCTCAATTTGGCCAGAGAGTTGCTCCATGTCTTCATCCTCCTCCTCTTCCTCCTCGTCACAGTCCTCCACTGCAAGTTGTGATGAGATGAGGCAGGGCTGTGTGTTATCACCCACACCCACTACTGTTTCTTGCTCAAACTCATCGCGCTCCGCCTGCAACGCATCCTCTTTGTTTTTCAGCAGAGACCGTTTTAGAAGGCAGAGTAGCGGTATGGTGACGCTAATAATGGCGTCATCGCCGCTCACCATCTTGGTGGAGTCCTCAAAGTTTTAGAAGACGGTACATAGGTCTGACATCCATCTCCACTCCTCAGGTGTTATGTGTGGAGTTTGACCCATTTCCCGACGGCTTAGGTGATGCAGGTACTCAACAACTGCCCTCTTCTGCTCACATATCCTGACCAACATGTGCAGAGTTGAATTCCAACGCGTGGGGACATCACACACCAGTCTGTGGGCCGGAAGACGCAAACGGCGCTGAAAGCCGGCAAGGCCGGCTGAAGCAGCAGGTGACTTGCGAAAATGTGCAGACAGGCGGCGAACTTTTACCAGCAGATCAGACAGCTCTGGGTATGACTTTATAAACCGCTGAACCACCAGGTTGAGCACATGGGCCACGCAGGGAACATGCGTCAGCTGGCCTCGCCTCACAGCTCCCACCAGGTTCCGGCCATTGTCACACACGACCTTTCCTGGCTTTAGGTTCAGAGGTGTGAGCCAGTGATCTGCCTGCTGTTTCAGAGCTGTCCACACCTCTTCTGCATTGTGGGGTTTGTCACCTATGCATATTAGCTTCAGCACAGCCTGTTGCCGCTTCGCAGAGGCAGTGCTGCAGTGCTTCCAGCTTGGGACTGGTGTGGAGGGTAAAGTGGATGAGGATGCGCAGGAGGAAGAGGAGGAGGAGGAGGCTGAGGATCATGACATTCCGGAGCTGTAGAGTCTGGGTGAAACCATGACTGAGGTAGGGCCTGCAATCCTTGGTGTGGAAAGGACGTGTTCCATCCCTCGCTCAGACTGGGTCCCAGCTTCCACAATATTAACCCAGTGTGCCGTCAAGGAGATGTAGCGGCCTTGCCCACAAGCACTTGTCCACGTGTCTGTGGTTAGGTGGACTTTGGCTGAAACAGCGTTGTTCAGGGCACGTGTGATGCTTTGTGACACGTGGTTATGCAATGCGGGGACGACACATCTGGAGAAATAGTGGCGGCTGGGGACCGAGTAACGTGGGACAGCAGCCACCATCAGGTCGCGGAATGCTTCCGTCTCCACCAGCCAGAAAGGTAAAATTTCTAGCGCAAGCAGTCGCGAAATGTGATAATTTAAGACTATGGCATGTGGGGCGTTGGCAGCGTATTTGCGCCTGCGTTCAAAGGTTTGCTGAATGGATAATTGAACACTGCGCTGGGACAAGGATGTGCTTGATCGTGGTGTTATTTGTGCGTGGACAACATCAGGTGCAGGGCCGGAGGCTTGTTCGCGGCCAGCGTGGACAGGGGATTGGCTCGCACGCACAACACGCGAAGACGTAGCAGTGACATCAGCAAGCACCCCTCCTCGACTCAGTTGTACATCCCACAAAGTCGGGTGCTTGGCTGACATGTGCCTGATCATGCTGGTGGTGGTCAGGCTGCTAGTTTTCATACCCCTGCTGATGCTGGCATGGCAGGTGTTGCAAATGGCCTTTTTAGAGTCATCTGGAACCAACTTAAAAAACTGCCACACTCGGGAAGACCTAACATTTGCACAGTCACCTTGTGTTGTGTTGTTGTTCCGGGGAACGGTTGCCTGCCTTCTGCCTGCGGACACGACCCTGCTTCTTACTGCCTGTTGGGATGCTACGCCTCCCTCCCCCTGTGCACAGCTGTCCTTGCTCTGCATATCCTCCTGCCAGGTTGGGTCAGCTACTGGATCATTCTCCACGTCGTCTTCCTCTTCCGCACCCTGATCCTCCTCCTGACTTCCTGGCAATTGTGTCTCATCATCGTCCACCCCTTGTTGAGACACGTTGCTAACGTTCCCTTCGTGAGAACGTGGCTGCTCAAATATTTGGGCATCTGTACATACCATCCCATCACCCACTTCAACAGGAGCTGGCGAGAGGCCAGATTCTGCGAATGGATACGTGAACAGCTCTTCTGAGTGTCCTAGTGTGGGATCAGTAATGTCCGTGGACGTGTACTCGGCCTGGTGGTAGGAAGGAGGATCAGGTTGGGAAATGTGCGGTGCAGTATCACGGCTACTGTCACTTGACCGTGTGGAAGACAGGGTGTTTGTGGAGGTGCCCATCTGACTTGAAGCATTATCTGCTATCTAAGTAACAACCTGTTGACACTGGTCTTGGTTCAAGAGCGGTGTACTGCTGCGGGCCCCAAGAATTTGGGACAGGACGTGCGAGCGAGTAGATGTGCCACCTTGTTGTTGCGAAAATAGTGCTTGCACACGACCTCGGCCTCTGCCTGCACCACCATCACGTCCACTTCCTTGTCCCTTGCCAACGCCATTGCACATTTTTCTTGTATACAGCTACAACAGTCTGGTGACTGTTCTGGTCACAGGAAAGCTGGATTTTAGACCCTGCCTGTATACAGCTAGTCAATTTTAACAGTCTGGTGACTGTTCTGGTCACAGGAAAGCTGGATTTTAGGCCCTGCCTGTATACAGCTAGTCAATTTTAACAGTCTGGTGACTGTTCTGGTCACAGGAAAGCGGGATTTTAGAACCTGCCTGTATACAGCTAGTCAATTTTAACAGTCTGGTGACTGTTCTGGTCACAGGAAAGTTGGATTTTAGACCCTGCCTGTATACAGCTAGTCAATTTTAACAGTCTGGTGACTGTTCTGGTCACAGGAAAGCGGGATTTTAGACCCTGCCTGTATACAGCTAGTCAATTTTAACAGTCTGGTGACTGTTCTGGTCACAGGAAAGCTGGATTTTAGACCCTGCCTGTATACAGCTAGTCAATTTTAACAGTCTGGTGACTGTTCTGGTCAGAGGAAAGCTGGATTTTAGACCCTGCCTGTATACAGCTAGTCAATTTTAACAGTCTGGTGACTGTTCTGGTCACAGGAAAGCTGGACTTTAGACCCTGCCTGTATACAGCTAGTCAATTTTAACAGTCTGGTGACTGTTCTGGTCACAGGAAAGCTGGATTTTAGACCCTGCCTGTATACAGCTAGTCAGCTCCCACAGTCTCCTGAGGACTGTTCTGGTCACTGTAAAGCTTGGACTCCGATCTGGATCACCCTGCCTATATCCTCCTAGATTAGTCCTGAGAAGGACTGTTGTGGTCAGCAGCAGTTTGCAGCCCTGCTCCGGATCTACCTATGAGGGCCGCAAATCTGTCCCTAAACAGCAGCAGACACTCTCCCTACCCTCACTGTCTGGATGGCTGTGTGCAGAGCACATCGTGGCCGGGTCTTATAAAGGCTCGGTCACGCTGTGCGGGCCGGCCAATCACTGCAATGCCACAACTAACAGGGCTGTGGCATTGCAGTGACTGCCAGCCAATCCCTGCAAGTGGGCTGGCTCTCTAAAGAGCGCCAACATGCAGGGATGAGGACCCCGAGTACAGCACGAGTATCGCGAGATTACTCGGTGCTCGCCGAGTAGCCCGAGTACAGTGATACTCGTGCGAGTACCGAGTAGCGCAGAGCATACTCGCTCATCACTATTCTTAATACTTTGTATTGCCTCCTCTAACAGCTTGAAGTCTTTTGTGGTAGTTGTTATTTTGTCGTCATCTGGTAATTAAGAAACTTTGCAAATTTTGTCTCTAGGTACATAGAATGGTTCAGAGAAGTTTAAGAAGTAACATTATATCTGGTTTATCATCAGAATTGACAACAGATGATCAAAAAGGTTTGCAGGATGCTTGTTTAGCGGCCACCAGAGACCTGAGAAATGCCACCTACGGTACCTGCTGCCATCCCACCCAACATCTCTACTGATTTCTAGGCCCGATGCAATGTCATCATTACAGGCAACACACACATTACAATACGATTACTAATCAGAAGCAGTACTGGGGTTGGAAGCATGGATGAGCAGATTCCCAGGTCACTGATCAGCAGCCATGGACTACCAGCATTACCATTGGACCAGCGTCCTGCAGATCTTCTTGATCACCATTATTATTTTAATCAAGTAATCATTTAAGGAGACAAAAGAGGCTCAGACATCACCCAGACCTAGGTGCTGAGGCTCTTTAGAAGAAGTTTGAGAAGTTGTGCTATATTACTCACCCTTCTCCACAAAATACTTTGGGGGAATATTAATTGAAAAGTTTCGGGGAGAAATGAGACATAGATGTAAAGGTGTACGTATTGGTTCCTTAAGACATCAGCAGTTCTTTATGCATTAAAAAAAAGGTCAGAATGCCAAAAATACTGCAAAGCCCCACACATTTTTTTTTATTATTTATTTCTTTAACATACTATGATTGCAGGATACACTAATGTGTATGGCAACCAAGCGCACTCATTATCCAGATCGTGGAAATACAGTCTGACTGCAACAGCCAATCACAGAGACTCTCACAGAGTGTGAGCCTCTGTGATTGGATGTTGCTGGTCAGTGCAGTGAATATGCATGAAGTTGAATGAGCGGTCCTGGAAGCAGCAGTGGGACACTGATAAGCCAGATCTACCTATTCTAACCATCTATCAATCTGTCTATTCTATTCAATCCATCCTATCGGTCTGTCTACTCTTTTCTAACATTATACAGCATGGGAAAGACCATGTTAAAAACGCATTGACATGGACACCACATGGATGTCACACTGATGTTAGCTGGGAAAAAACACATAATTGCATTGCACTTGCATGCCACACGGATCAAAAACGGGATATCACTATCCTACTTTCCTGGATGAGAAGCGGTGAGATTTTTTACATGCTTGTGTGTTTCCTGCCTTAGAGTCCCCTTTTGGCACTCGTTAAGCTCCAGCATCTAAGAACGTTTTTAATTACTTGCAAATTTTGCAAAAGTTGTAGTGGATATACAGTTGTGGCCAAAAGTATTGACACCCCTGCAATTCTGTCAGATAATACTCAGTTTCTTCCTGAAAATGATTGCAATCACAAATTCTTTGGTATTATTATCTTCATTTAATTTGTCTTCAATGAAAAAACACAAAAGAGAATGAAGCAAAAAGCAAAACATTGATCATTTCACACAAAACTCCAAAAATGGGCCAGACAAAAGTATTGGCACCCTCAGCCTAATACCTGGTTGCACAACCTGTAGACAAAATAACTGCGATCAACCGCTTCCGGTAACCATCAATGAGTTTCTTACAATGCTCTGCTGGAATTTTAGACCATTGTTCTTTGGCAAACTGCTCCAGGTCCCTGATATCTGAAGGGTGCCTTCTCCAAACTGCCATTTTTAGATCTCTCCACAGGTGTTCTATGGGATTCAGGTCTGGACTCATTGCTGGCCACCTTAGAAGTCTCCAGTGCTTTCTCTCAATCCATTTTCTAGTGCTTTTTGAAGTGTGTTTTGGGTCATTGTCCTGCTGGAAGACCCATGACCCCTGAGGGAGACCCAGCTTTCTCACACTGGGCCCTACATTATGCTGCAAAATTTGTTGGTAGTCTTCAGACTTCATAATGCCATGCACACGGTCAAGCGCCAGAGGCAGCAAAACAACCCCAAAACATCAGGGAACCTCCGCCATGTTTGACTGTAGGGACCGTGTTCTTTTCTTTGAATGCCTCTTTTTTCTCCTGTAAATTCTATGTTGATGCCTTTGCCCAGAAAGCTCTACTTTTGTCTCATCTGACCAGACAACATTCTTCCAAAACGTTTTAGGCTGTCTCAGGTAGGTTTTGGCAAACTCCAGCCTGGCTTTTTTATGTTACAGGGTAAGAAGTGGGGTCTTCCTGGGTCTCCTACCATGCAGTCCCTTTTCATTCAGATGCCGACGGATAGTACAGGTTAACACTGTTGTACCCTTGGACTGCAGGGCAGCTTGAACTTGTTTGGATGTTAGTCGAGGTTCTTTATCCACCATCCGCACAATCTTGCGTTGAAATCTCTTGTGAATTTTTCTTTTCCGTCCACATCTAGGGAGGTTAGCCACAGTGCCATGGGCTTTACACTTCTTGATGACACTGTGCACGGTAGACACAGGAACATTCAGGTCTTTGGAGATGGACTTGTAGCCTTGAGGTTGCTCATTCTTCCTCACAATTTGGTTTCTCAAGTCCTCAGACAGTTCTTTGGTCTTCTTTCTTTTCTCCATGCTCAATGTGGTACACACAAGGACACAGGACAGAGGTTGAGTCAACTTTAATCCATGTCAACTGGCTGCAAGTGTGATTTAGTTATTGCCAACACCTGTTAGGAGCCACAGGTAAGTTGCAGATGCTGTTAATTACACAAATTAGAGAAGCATCACATGATTTTTCTAACAGTGCCAATACTTTTGTCCACCCCCTTTTTTATGTTTGGTGTGGAATTATATCCAATATGGCTTTAGGACAAATCTTTCTGTGTTTTTTCATTGAAGACAAATTAAATGAAGATAATAATACCAAAGAATTTGTGATTGCAATTATTTTCAGGAAGAAACTGAGTATTACCTGACAGAATTGCAGGGGTGTCAATACTTTTGGCCACAACTGTAGGGTTATCCTGAGTTGGTCTCATTTTCTCACAGTCCCCATAGCAGCTGCAGGTGTTCTTTCAATGTCCTTATCTAATAAGAACAGCTCTTGATGTGGTGCACAGTGAATCCAGTTATAAAGATTTGCTTTATTACAATCCATTGTGTATGAGGAAAGGCTTGTAAAGAAATGTAATAACCAGGTTAGAACATCCCCTCCAGGAGCCATGTATTCTAGTTGTCAAGTCTCTCAGGTACAGATCACATATACAGAGCTCTGTATCCTGGACGTCTGCCAGATCCTTGATGAGAGTAACTGGCAAGAAGCGAGATAAAGACATCTTGTGCCATACAAGAAATCAATGGATCTCGTTATCAGTGATGCAGGGAAGCTTGTATCAAAATAAAAAGGAAATAATACTTTAATCTTCTTGGGTCCCAAGTGGCATCTTGTAAATCACTGAGTGTTTAGTGATTTACGTGTCCAGCTGGTATAAGTTATACATCTTCTGTATATAGTGATATGGAGCATGCTGGTATAACCTGGGTATATTCTATATATAATTATATATGTACAGCTGGTATAAGTTATACATCTTCTGTATATAGTGATATGGAGCATGCTGGTATAACCTGGGTATATTCTGTATATAATTATATATGTACAGCTGGTATAAGTTATACATCTTCTGTATATAGTGATATGGAGCATGCTGATATAACCTGGGAATATTCTATATATAATTATATATGTACAGCTGGTATAAGTTATACTGTACATCTTCTGTATATAGTGATATGGAGCATGCTGGTATAACCTGGGTATATTCTGTATATAATTATATATGTACAGCTGGTATAAGTTATACATCTTCTCTATATAGTGATTATGGAGCATGCTGGTATAACCTGGGTATATTCTGCATATAATTATATATGTACAGCTGGTATAAGTTATACATCTTCTGTATATAGTGATTATGGAGCATGCTGGTATATCCTGGGTATATTCTGTATATAATTATATATGTACAGCTGGTATAAGTTATACATCTTCTGTATATAGTGATATGGAGCATGCTGATATAACCTGGGAATATTCTATATATAATTATATATGTACAGCTGGTATAAGTTATACATCTTCTGTATATAGTGATTATGGAGCATGCTGGTATAACCTGGGTATATCCTATATATAATTATATATGTACAGCTGGTATAAGTTATACTGTACATCTTCTGTATATAGTGATATGGAGCATGCTGGTATAACCTGGGTATATTCTGTATATAATTATATATGTACAGCTGGTATAAGTTATACATCTTCTGTATATAGTGATTATGGAGCATGCTGGTATATCCTGGGTATATTCTGTATATAATTATATATGTACAGCTGGTATAAGTTATACATCTTCTGTATATAGTGATATGGAGCATGCTGGTATAACCTGGGAATATTCCATATATAATTATATATGTACAGCTGGTGTAAGTTATACATCTCCTGTATATAGTGATATGGAGCATGCTGATATAACCTAGGTATATTCTATATATAATGATATATGTACAGCTGGTGTAAGTTATACATCTCCTGTATATAGTGATATGGAGCATGCTGGTATATCCTGGGTATATTCTGTATATAATGATATATGTACAGCTGGTATAAGTGATACATCTTCTGTATATAGTGATATGGAGCATGCTGGTATAACCTGGGTATAATCTGTATATAATTATATATGTACAGCTGGTATAAGTTATACATCTTCTGTTTATAGTGATATGGAGCATGCTGGTATAACCTGGGTATAATCTGTACATAATTATATATGTACAGCTGGTATAAGTTATATATCTTCTGTATATAGTGATATGGAGCATGCTGGTATAACCTGGGTATATTCTATAAATAATTATATATGTACAGCTGGTATAAGTTATACATCTTCTGTATATAGTGATATGGAGCATGCTGGTATAACCTGGGTATATCTAATATATAAAGCTGAATGTGTGTATGTATGTGTGTGTGTATGTGTGTATATCCGGGATTGGCAACTAAACCGTCGCAGCTACAGCCGCAAAATTTTGCAGAGTCACACGTCTGGACCCCGGGAGCGTCATAGGCTATGTTGTGAGGCGAAATTTTAACCCTGCGCGTTCCAGTTCACCAAACAATTTTGCCCCTATCTACATAATAGGAAAAAAGGGAAAGGAAACGTGTGGGAGGAAAATCGACAGCTGTCAGCTATACAGACAAAATTTTGCCCCTATCTACATAATGGGGAAAAAGTGACAGTTGACAGTTGTGAATGAGAGGGACTTAATGATAGCACCAAAGACTAACAGCATATACCAGCATATAGTCACTAAGGTGGGGCCCCAACATCAGATATTCACCACACACAGGGACATGTATACACACCACACGCACACAAAGAGTAACAGCAAGTGTATAGTCGCTAAAATGCAGCCCCAACATTGGATACTCACCACGCACCCGAGCAAACACACACCACAAAGACACACACACACCCCCAAGGGGACACACACACACTCTATAGCGACACATGCACTCACCACACAGGGACACACACACACCACAAAGAGACACACACACACCACACAGACCCCCCCCCCCACAGGGACACACACGCATAGCCACCCTATAGGGACACATGCACTCACCCCACAGGGACACACACACCACAAAGAGACACACACACACCACACAGACCCCTCCACAGGGACACACACACATACACACCCTATAGGGACACATGCACTCACCCCACAGGGACACACACACACCACAATGAGACACACACACCCCACGCAGACCCCCCCCACAGGGACACACACACACATACACACCCTATAGGGACACATGCACTCACCCCACAGGGATGCACACCACAAAGAGACACACACAACACAGATACACACACACCACAGACCCCCACACAGAGGCACACACACATACACACCCTATAGGGGCACATGCACTTACCCCACAGGGACACACACACCACAAAGAGACACACACAACAGAGACACACACCACACAGACCCCATCCCACAGGGACACACACATACACACCCCAGGGACATACACACCACACAGACAGACACAGATGTGCACAAATCACCTCACACAACTCGCCTCATACGTGTGCTATCTTTATTTTCCAAACATAAACATCTGATTAAAAACAGCCAATGTGCAACACATGTGCCATATAGGGAATTAACTATATAAAAATATAAGGGGAGATAACTGAGGCGCAAATAGTGCCCTATCACTCAGTATCGCATAGGGACTTATAGATAAATTCAGGTTTGCACTAACCTGGTCCAGTTGTGACTCCCACAACTGGAATAAAAGCGTTGGTTTTAGTATTGCAGGCTGCCGCTGGACTTCCACCTCCACAGGGTCGTGGGTACTTCAAGAGTTCTGGGGTCAAAGGTGTGCTACAGTCCGCGCTGCCCGATCATCCAAAGGATCACAGGGGAAACAGTGTTCCAAGAAAACTTTTCTTGGAACACTGTTTCCCCTGTGATCCTTTGGATGATCGGGCAGCGCGGACTGTAGCACACCTTTGACCCCAGAACTCATATAGGGAATTAAGGCAGATGTCAGTCACATGAGCTGTCTATTATGTGTATGTGTGAGGTAACATATACTGCCCGGCCAGGGGGAGGGTTTACTGTTGGCTGGAGATTTATTAGGCTGCCTATAGCAACCAATCACAGCTCAGCTTCTATTTTCCTACAGGTCATTAATATGACATATTCAAATTCTATTTTGTTATAGCTAACAGCAGTTATTTATTAACCCGGGCGTTGCCGGGTACTACAGCTAGTTCTATATATAATTATATATGTACAGCTGGTATAAGTTGGTATGGTTGCTCTCAGTGGTTTCGTTCCATAAATAAGAGGACCATTTAGGATCATCCTCCATTTAGTTGAAATGAGAAAAGATTTGATAGTGTGTTAGCCAGTTGTAAAATGATTTATTTGAGAGATAACTGAGAGCTCTCAATCTTTTTCAACTGGCTAACATGATATCAAAGCTTTTCTGCTTTTATCCCATATGTGGTGGTGTGGAGCGTGCTGGTATAGTAATGTTAAGGTGTCGATCAGTGGCGTAACTTGAAGCTCATGGGCCCCAATGTGAAAGCTCCAATGGGCCCCCCATTTATTGCAATCTTTAATAGTACTAGACTTTTTCTATAGGACAAAGGGACGTTTGGGGCCCAATAGGCTCCAGGGCCCGAAGGTGATTGCAGCCCCTGCACTTGTTGTAGTTACGCCCCTGGTGTTGATATATCATTTTATACGGTATATAAAGCTAGTATAATTATAGATCTTCTTGTACATAGTGATATGTATTGGTATGACCTTGGCGATGGATATGGACCGTGTTGATAAAAAAAATAATAGAAAATCTTGTCTGTTTTTGAAATTGTAAAACCTGAT
The DNA here is from genome assembly GCA_033576535.1 of Allobates femoralis. Lineage (NCBI taxonomy): Eukaryota > Metazoa > Chordata > Amphibia > Anura > Aromobatidae > Allobates > Allobates femoralis. Next base: position 410,714,167 of record JARQOC010000006.1, on the reverse strand, counting down.
GTGAATTATCCCCATCTCAAATGCCCTTGATTTCCAACATTAAATAAAAAGTCATTGGAAGCTCTGGAAATGAGATGTTCGTCAGGCAGATCCCATCTCTCAGTACGATCCGGGATTTGTTAGAAAGCTAATTAGTGATAATGTATCAGGATTTTCACAGGCTGCTGACACAGAAAATTGCTTTTGTGCTTTAGGGAGAATGTGTCATTTTTAGAAATATCAACAAGTTCTCTGGAGAAGAAGAGAAAGTAAAAGGAAAGAAGATGGATGATAGCAATGGTTAGCAATGGTGGGGGTGGATTACTTATCCTGGAAGAAACAATGACAAGTCTCCGAGGGTAGATTTACTATGAACATAGTAGCTATGAGTTAATTATATTTTAATCTGTCACAGATCCATTATGACGGGCATGACCATCTCTTGTGACATCAGCAAAAGGAAGCAATGTTCTTGTTTTAGCCATTTCTCAGATATAAAATGATATATAGATGTGAAAGGGAAGCTATGGCTGCCTTCACATTTGCAGATGCCTCTGCAGTGTTCTGCGGAGGCATCTGCAAGCCTCTGCTTGCAGACTGCAGCCCCTATCTTTATAATGGAGCGCACGGTGTCTGCAGATGCTTGCAGACTGCCGTGCGCTCCCATTGCCCGCCACGAGTGATCTGTGCGCAGGTGGATGCCTGCGCACAAATCACACACTCCCGCCCGCACCAGGGATGCAACATGTCGCGTCCCTAGTGCGGACGAGACTGTGTGATCTGTGCGCAGGCATGCGCCTGCGCACAGATCACATATGGGAGTGAATGGGTGTGCACCGTCCAGCACTGTCAAGCGCAGCACCGTGTGCTCCCATTCTAAAGATAGGAGCTGGCGGACGCTGCGCACACATTGCGGACCCCTCCGCAGAACGCTGCGGAGGGGAACGCTAATGTGAAGTCAGCCTATCAGATGATCCATGCAGATAAAACTAAGGACAGTATGAATCAGAGCCAGACTACTCACCTGTAGCCAGGTATATTTTATTCTGAAATGCTTTTACATATGGTATAGTCCTGTACGTTAACTAGAGTGGTGCGGGGAGACGTCGGCTCTCCGTATATGCCCGGCAGGATTTGCAAATGCTAGAGCTTTTCAGAGAAGGATATACCAAGGTACAATTATGTATCATGAAATTATGTACTTATGTGACACACCTGTTGTATCAATATGAACACTGCACCTCTAAATAAATTCACTGAGGCAGGGGCGGACCTACCATGGTGCAGCTGGTTCAGCTGCACCAGGGCCCCGAACGGCTAGGGGGCCCTTCAAGCACCTGTAGGGGGGCCCCCTAGCCGGCCCCCCGCGACCGCGATCGTGTGCCAGAGGAGAGGAGGTGAAGTGAGGGAAGCCTCCCGCTGCCCGGGGCTGATCCCGTCCCTCCTCTACTTTCATCGCACAAGCCCCCCCCCGCTCCACACACAGGAAAGCAGGTAGCACCCCCCTATAGGATAGCAGCTCCAACATTCCCCCCCCCCCCGCTCCACAACCAGGAAGGCTGCTCGGTGCTCGGTCTAAATGCCGCACCGGGGCCCGCCAGGCTCAAGGTCCGCCACTGAGGGGTACAGTTTGTAAAATAGGGTCGCGTGTAGAGGGATCCTGCTGTTTTGCCATGTAAGGAGCTCCCCAAATGTGACATGGCAGTGCACAATCTACTCCAGCCAAAATGGCACTACAAACCATAAAAAGTGCCCCTTCCGAGCTGTGCCGGGCACCAAAACAGTCATTTTCCAACACATATGAGGTATCGGTGTACTCAGGAGAAATTACACAACCAATTATACGGCACATTTTCTCCTGTTAGGCTGCTTTCAGATCAACATTTTTTGCCGATCACAGTAGATCTGGCAACTTTGCCATTCTCTATGGGTCTCTGCCTGAGGCTAGAGATTGGCGTATGTTCTCTATTGCTCTCAGGTATCAGTTTGCCTATATAAATATAAAAGAAATATGTGCCAGAAAATAGGTAGGAAGGAAGTCAGGGACCCAGTGGAAGAGACACACCTTGATGTGGTAACTGGGCGGTTTATTAATATGCATATTTATAAAGCTAAGTGTCTTATTTTTAATTTTTCGCGTAGCTGAAATGTTCTATTTTTTCATAAAATTGTGCCGCTTAATTGTATGTATCTAATTCGTGTTTAGCGTTGCACTAACAGTGGTAGGATTGAGTACTACATTTATTGTAAATAACATTTGAGCACACTCCTATTAAAAATGAAGGATCTAAGGGGCTGTTGCATATAACAGATGTAATAAAAGAAAAAATAGATGAGAACCATTGTACCAGGCAACAACCACCAAGCTGAAAGGCAAGGAGTCCTGTACAATTATCTTGATGGAATAAATCTTGTCTCTTGGATATTTGGAGTAGTATTATATTGTAGTAGTTATAGTCTTGTGTATAGGGGTGGTATTATGACTTATATTTATGTACAGAGGGGAATTATAGTAATTACATTCTTGTAACAGGGCAGTTTTTTGCTACGTTAGTGAAGGACAGCATGCTGTAGGGGTTAAAACACAGAACTCAAGATGTGTCACTTATTAACCTTCTGTACTGTTGGTTACATCACCCTGAGTTCAGCCCTGTTTGTGAAGGCTGAAACATTAGCACTTCTACTACCACCTACTGTATCTCCCAGGGATTCCCTGTAGTGGCAGGCACATCTTTACCCCATTATATGTACGGTTAAGACCACAGCGGATGGGCACAGCTACAGTGAACCAAAGTCTAACCCCGGCCCTTGCGACTCAACTGACACAGAGTTAGGGGTCCCGGTGCCGGTTCAGATATTAAGGTCAGACTGTGAATGATGAAAGGGTAAAACCGACCTTTTTTATTTGGATATATTCAGAGTGGAAATTGGTTATTTCTTTATCTTGGTAAAAACAACCATATATTTCCAGCTATATTGGGAATACAAATCACAGATAATCCTGAACGACAGCCAGAAATACTTTTTAACCACTGACGGGCACAGACCGAAAATGATCCCTGTGCAAGGGCAATATATGGGCCCTTTGCGGTTCAAAACCTCATCATATCGCACAATTACACCTGCAATGGAAGAAGAAATGGGGCCCCCTCACCCCTTGGGCCCCTGTGCAGCTGTACAGACTGCTCCAATGATATGTCCACCCGTTTTTAACTCAGTGAAGGTGATTTCATTTTTTTTCCACCATCACATGGGTGTCTTCATTCATTGCTGGTTCTCCAGAACTTCCGAATTCATTACCGTTGTGCAGAGACAGTGATTATATTGTGAGAACATAATGAGTCTGCAGGAGGGGCGCAATGTGCTTATCAAGCACAGTAAAAAAACAAATGCAGTACCTGCTAACAGTCATTCCAGGGATTACTGAATTGTCACACACATGTGGTGACAGGATTTTACGTCTAATGTTGTTTTTCAGTTCTAATTCAATGAAATCCTCAAGCCCCATCTGTTTTGTTCACTCACTCTGAGGCCCGTGCATCAAATGAAGCCATGTAGACCACTCTACATATTAATGGGACATGAAGGTACAGGGGCTTGAAGATTAATTATACTCTGCTCTTTCTGCCCTTCAGTGCTGAGATAAATACGTTTTAATTGCCTCTCCCCTTTCACAGCTTCATGGATAAGTAGATATAACCATTTAACAATAGTGCAAGATTCGGGGCAGTAAAGGTATTCCCACTTGACGGAATGAAGCTCACAGGCCTGCGGAAAAGTGACAAGATCTGATAAATTCATCCAATGTGAACGTTAAATGCCTCTGAACACTCAGGTGTTAATCACATGTCTATGGGCCAAAAGGTGAAAACATGAAGCCTTTTTATTGCTTCATACACTATTACATCTGTGAAGTACCGCTAATAGCAGTAGACCACATAGCCCTATGGGCCCATGAGTCAGGAGGACCCAACGCCACTGCCCACCTCACCTCGCCCCCTCGCACCGCACTTTCAACTTTGTTGGTGATGCTGATACAGTTTATTGCAATGATGGAAGAGGGAGCAGTCCGCTTTCTCCACCATCATACTCCCTGCATCTGAGTTCTGACGTCTTGGCACAAAACGGGTTCAATATTGAGTTGTCATTGCGCCCACTCTGCAAAGACACTGATACAGTGGGGGAATGAGGGGAAGTATTATTATTATATTTTTTTTAATTATTGGGGCCCATTATACTGTTTGCATGGCTATGTGGGGGCTGATTATTCTGTTTTTTGGACTATGTGGGGCTATTCTACTGTTTGCAGGGCTATGTGGGGGCCATTATACCATTTGCAGGACTATGTGGGGGCCAAAGTACTATTTGCAGGGCTTTGTAGAGATAATTACTCTATTTGGAGGGCTATGTGGGGCTCATTATACAGTTGCAAGGCTATGTGAGGCTCATTGTACAGTTGCAAGGCTATGTGGGGCCATTATACAGTTGCAAGGCTATGTGGGGCCATTATACTGTTTGTAGGGCTATGTAAGGGAAGGCATTATAGAGTTTGCAGGACTATGCGGACATTCTACAGTTTGCAGGACTATATGGGTGCCATTATGCTATTTGCAGGCCTATGTGGAGATCATTACACTATTTGGAGGGCTATGCGGGTCTCATTGTACTGTTTCAGGGCTATGTGGGGGCCATTATACAGTTTGCAGAGCTATGTCAGGGATAATTATATAGTTTGTAGGGTTATTTCGGGAATCATTATACTGTTTGCAGGACTATGTGGGAACCATTTTACTGTTTTGAGAGCTATGTGTAAGTTATTATGCTGCTTAGAGGTTTATGTGGGGGCCACTATACTTTTTGGAGAGTTGGCGGGGGCCATTATAATTTATGCAAGTCATTCTTTATAAAATGAGTAGGGCCATCATACTGTGTGGAACAGTAGAAGGACCATTATAGTATATGGAGGGTCGTTATGCTGTATGAAGGGCTGTTTCAGAGCCATCATACTGTTTTGGGGTCACTGTGGGGTATCATACTTTGCAGGGGCATAATATAGGGTCAATAAACTGTGTGTGTGAAGGCTACTGTGTACGAGTTCATTGTGTGGGTTATCATACTGTGTTTGGGGGCAGTTTTCTTGACATTGTCCGGCCCAGGCCCTGGGGGTACTCGGATCACTCAGGCGCGGTCTCTGGGGGGAAGTCACGAGTAGCGGTGCCTGAGGTCGTGGGCCCGGGGGATGCAGATAAAAGGTGTACATGGCAATAAAATAATAAAAGTGTCTGTCTTGATGCCACCTGTAGGGGTCCGGTGATGGCACCAGCGCTGCTTGGGCCTTCGGGGTGATGGGCGGCAGCAAGGTGGAACCGCTCCCTACAGGACGAGCGAGGTTCCCCGGGACTGAAGGTTGTAGTGAAGGTAATAGGATAGCGCGGTCAGTGTGGTGTAGATGGAAGGAGGGACACGCACACATAAAGTCTTTTGGTACCTTTACTGGTGTTCTTCACGGGTACACTCAACCGAGATGAGGTAAACACTTCAGGATTTCCACAGCGAGTAGGGTTGTAGGCCTCCTGGTTTCTGTTACTCTGTCTTGGTCTGGCAGGCATTGAACCCGACCAGACTGTTACTTCACTTTCTGTGTGACTCTCCACACCCGGGTTTGCTGCACCGAGTGCACTTCTATGGGACTTCCTGTCTGGCCTAGACTCCGGGCTCTCATTTGGTGGTGCTTCGGGTGTCCGGGGAGCTAAACCCCCTTTTGTAGTGCTGGTTTTTCTGCACTGCCTATTCTCTGTGTCCCTGTAGCTCGGACCCAGTGACCGGAACTCTGCTGGGGTGAGTCGGTATGACTCCTCTGCCCCCTTCTTGTAGAACAATTCTCTCTCCTCTGCCTGCGACACCTACTCTGCGGGTCTACCACTTTCTCAGGTGGATGCTGGTATGGGCCTAGCACGGCTCCAGTACCAGCTCAGCTCACTCAGCTCTTCACAGTTCTGTAGTGACTGCACACTCTGGTGTTTCTCCCTCCAGAACCCGTATTTATAGGGGGAACTGGCTTAAGGCAACCAGTTGGGCTCCCCCTACAGGTCTGGGGTGAAAGGTGTTGTGTGTTTAGTGGATTACTCGCTGTGTTACATCCTTCCATGGCCCAAGGGAGTCTGTGGTGACCTGGCACAGGGTGCCACAACATCATACATTGTGGGGAACAATAAGGAGCTTCAACTGGAGAAAAAATACTTTGTCATGACTGCATTGTTTGTGACATACAGTATACTTTTCTGTGACCCCGCCAAAGATTTTTTTTAATATACCCTGAAGGTATGTGCACACATTGCATATTAGAGTGTTAGGTCAATGACACACTGAGCGAGACGCATGCAAGATACTCACATGAGTCTCACATGACTCACCTGGCATGGCCACCGACTCTCTGGACAGGAGCGGTCAGTAGGCTCCAGCCCAGCAGCTCAAAAAATGCAGTAAAAAATAAGCATATGCATGACATTTTAGAAATGATATTCACTTTGCTGGAACTGTATAAAATGCAGAAAAAAACAACAGGGTAAAAATGCCTTGTGAGAACTTACATAAATACGGACATTTAGGGTAAAATCAGCAAAGAGTCAAATCACAGCAACTGATCCAGTCTCCCTAACACAGCACCTTACATTGCCCCATTAGACCCAGTAGTTGCAACAGTCATTACTACTGGGTAGCAGTGATCCCAGTAGCCATACACAGCGGGTGAAATAGGCATTAAACACATCGTCAATTTTCTAAGTAAATATATTATATGTATGGACATCTACAGGTGCTTCTCAATGAATTAAAATAACATCAAAAAGTTTATTTATGGCTAGGGTCACACTTAAAACCTGAATTGCGTTCACCACATCCAGATCCAGATGCGGTGAACGCAATTGTCTTCATACATTCAGCAATCCGGGAACCGGATTGCTGAAGCCGCAATCCGGTAACCGGATTGCTCAGGATGGTGAGACTGTTCTCACCATTCTTATTCTCTGCCTTTCTGATATTTTTGTTGGCCTGCCACTTCTGGCCTTTACAAGAACTGTCCCTGTGGTCTTCCATTTCCTTATTATGTTCCTCACAGTGGAAACTGACAGGTTAAATCTCTGAGACAACCTTTTGTATCCTTCCCCTCAACAACTATGTTGAACAATCTTTTTTTTCCAGATCATTTGAGAGCTGTTTTGAGGAGCCCATGATGCCACTCCTCAGAGAGGATGCAACTAGGAGAACAACTTGCAAGTGGACACCTGAAATAGCTTTTCTCATGATTGGATACACCGGGCTATGAAGTACAAAGTTCAATGAGGTTACCAAACCAATTTAGTGCTTCAGTAAGTCAGTAAAAAGTAGTTAGGAGTATTTAAATCATGAAAACCAGAAGGGTGCCCATACTTTTGCACCTGTCAAATTTTGAAATAATGCATATTTCACATTTTCCGTTAGTACAATAAACCTCATTTCAATCCTGAAATATTACTGTGTCCATCAGTTATTACATATATCACACTGAAATAGCTGTTACAAAAAAACAATTTTAAACAAAAAAAAATGAGTAAGATTAAGAGGGGTGCCCAAACTTTTTCATATGACTGTATGCTGATTTCTGACCACGGTGACCCGTGGATGTGTGGATCCAGCAGCAGCTACTGACTAAGCGTTCATACTGGTTGTGGATTAGATAACCAGATCAGGTGAGCAGGCCCTTGTCGCCATATATATCTTTATATAATAGAGATAAGACCCTATTGCGCATTTGTATCATTTCTATAGAAGTAAAACAAAGAACAACAACAGCTGCTCTCCTCCCCTTAACGGACTAATCATGTTCTACTGTAAACGGATTGATGGAACAAAAACGTTTTGAATGTATGTATGTATTTACTAGAGGGAATATACCAGGATGTATATATATACAGTCATGGCCAAAAGTTTTGAGAATGATACAAATATTAATTTTAACAAAGTCTACTGCTTCAGTTTTTCTAATGGCAATTTGCATATACTCCAGAATGTCATAAAGAGTGATCAGCTTAACAGCAATTACTGGCAAAGTCAACATTTGCCTAAAAAATGAACTTTAACCCCCAAAACACATTTCAACATCATTGCAGTCCTGCCTTAAAAGGAGCAGCTAACATCGTTTTAGTGATTGTTCCATTAACACAGGTGTGGGTGTTGATGAGGACAGGGCTGGCGATCAATCAGTCATGATTAAGTAAGAATGACACCACTGGACACTTTAAAAGGAGGCTGGTGCTTGGTATCATTGTTTCTCTTCAGTTAACCATGGTTATCTCTAAAGAAACACGTGCAGTTATCATTGCACTGCACAAAAATGGCCTAACAGGGAAGAGTATCGCAGCTACAAAGATTGCACCTCAGTCAACAATCTATCACATCATCAAGAACTTCAAGGAGAGAGCTTCCATTGTTGTCAAAAAGGCTCCAGGGCGCCCAAGAAAGACCAGCAAGTGCCAGAACTGTATCTTAAAACTGTTTCAGCTGCGGAATCGGACTACCAGCAGTGCCAAGCTTGCTTAGGAATGGCATCAGGCTGGTGTGAGTGCTTCTGCATGCACTGTGAGGCGGAGACTCTTTGAGCAAGGCCTGGTTTCAAGGAGGGCAGCAAAGAAGCCACTTCTCTCCAGAAAAAACATCAGGGACCGACTGATATTCTGCAAAAGGTACAGGGAGTGGACTGCTGAGGACTGGGGTAAAGTCATTTTCTCAGATGAATCCCCTTTTCGATTGATTGGGACATCTGGAAAACAGCTTATTCGGAGAAGAAGAGGTGAGCGCTACCACCAGTCTTGTCTCATTCCAACTGTAAAGCATCCTGAAACCATTCATGTGTGGGGTTGCTTCTCAGCCAAGGGAATCGGCTCACTCACAGTCTTGCCTAAAAACACAGCCATGAATAAAGAATGGTACCAGAATGTCCTCCAAGGGCAACTTCTCCCAACCGTCCAAGAGCAGTTTGGCGCCCAACAATGCCTTTTCCAGCATGATGGAGCACCTTGCCATAAAGCAAATGTGATAACTAAATGGCTCAGGGAACAAAACATAGAGATTTTGGGTCCATGGCCTGGAAACTCCCCAGATCTTAATCCCATTGAGAACTTGTGGTCAATCATCAAGAGACGGGTGGACAAACAAAAACCAACAAATTCTGGCAAAATGCAAGCATTGATTATGCGAGAATGGACGGCTATCAGTCAGGATTTGGTCCAGAAGTTGATTGAGAGCAGCCAGGGAGAATTGCAGAGGTCCTGAAGATGAAGGGTCAACACTGCAAATATTGACTTGCTGCATTAACTCATTCTAACTGTCAATATAACCTTTTGGTACTCATAATATGATTGCAATTATATTTCTGTATGTGATATAAACATCAGACAAACACAAATAAATACCAGAGGGCAGCAGATCATGTGAAAATATAATTTTGGTGTCATTCTCAAAACATTTGGCCATGACTGTACATATTACACAGGGTATAGACCAGGGTGCGTGCATGTTTATACACTGAACTATATACTTCCAGGTACAAGGGAGAGCTCCGAAGAGAGAAATGTGCAGGGAGATTGCAGAGCTGTGTCTGCAGCACAGAAGCAGCGCGTGAGCTCTGCTGAATGGGCCCATACACGCAGCATGAAAGTCACATGATTGTAATGTTACATCAAATTCCAGAGTGGACAAGAGAATCTGATGTGATATTATAGGAAGTTAGATATCATGTGACCAAGAGAGGAGCTCAGGCTGCAGAAGGAATTGGGGAGATCAAAGCATTTGCAAAATAGCTTATATATGGTTGTTCATACAATTCTCAAGAAGGGTACCTATAAAGGAGTGGACAACCCCTTTAAGACTGTAAATTGATAGAATATGTACTGGTGTGAACACTAGGCTCCCCTTAGGGAAACACTTTTCTAAACAACCTAAAAAGCATCTACAACCAACAAAATCTACAATAACAGTCTACATCTCAAATCCATCAATACTTTCCTATTATATGTCCTAATTATTCCAACATTGCCACTGTTCAACAAGGACAAAACACCAAGGTCAATATGAATTGTAGCCAGTAATTCAGATACAGATAATGTGGCAATTACAGAGCTCTAATCTGCAACATGCTAATTCCAATAAAAAGATGCCGTCTGCTGCCAGTTGTTCTCAGCTGGGTCCAGGGAAGGCGGCTGCCAGCAGTATGTATGGACTCGAGGACTGTGGATCTTCTCCCACGTGTATGATGGCAAACAAAAGTTCCAAATGCAATAAATGTTCTTCTTTCCGGTTCTTGCCAGGACAGGGAAAGATGGTGACTATCCCTATGGACTATGGCAGTGATGGCGAACCTTTCTGAGGCCGAGTGCCCAAACCGCAACCCAAAACGAAATTATTTATGGCGAAGTGCCAATACGATAATATAACCTAAATTACAGCAGTAGTAATCATAAGCGCTGCACAGGGGGGAGAGCCAGCAGATGCTACCTCTCTTCCCTGTACAGGGCTTGTAGTCCTGAAACATTAATGATCAATTCAATTATTTTAACAATTAATTGATTTTAAACTTACCTTTGCAGTCTTCTCTTCTCTTCGGCAGTGATCATCCAGCTCATGTGTACTGCACATTGAAGCTGAGCCACTGCCACTGCCCTTTCTAGAAACAGCAGGTGGATTGATCTGTATGGAAAAAATGCAGAATATTAGACAGATAGGAGATAGATTTTATCATGGAATGCAAGCAGATTTCATGCTGAAATCCTGGTCCCTTTCCTTGCAGTAATGTGCTCCATCCTGACCCTCTCCTTGTAGCTATGTGCTCCATCCTGACCCTCTCCTTGTAGCTATGTGCTCCATCCTGACCCTCTCCTTGTAGCTATGTGCTCCATCCTGACCCTCTCCTTGCAGTAATGTGCTCCATCCTGACCCTCTCCTTGCAGTAATGTGCTCCATCCTGACCCTCTCCTTGCAGTAAGGTGCTCCATCCTGACCCTCTCCTTGCAGTAAGGTGCTCCATCCTGACCCTCTCCTTGCAGTAATGTGCTCCATCCCGACCCTCTCTTTGCAGTTATGTGCTCCATCCTGATCTTCTCCTTGTAGCAATGTGCTCCATCCTGATCTTCTCCTACCTATATGATCCATCCTGACCATCTCCATGCATTTATGGCCCCATCCTGACCCTCTCCTTGCAGTTGTGCTCCATCCTGACCCTCTCCTGGCAGTAATGTTCCTATCCTGACCCCCTTCTTGTAGTAATGTCTTTATCCTTATCCCCTTGTAGTATTCCCCATCCTTGTCCTCTTCGGTAATGTCCCATCCTTGTCCCTTGTGGTAATGTCCCCATCCTGCCCTATCATGTAGTAATGCCCCATCCTGCTGTAATGCCCTATCCTTGTCCCCTTGCAGCAATATGCCCCATCCTGCAGTAATATGCCACATTCTTGTCCCCTTGCAGTAATATGCCCCATCCTGCAGTAATGCCCTATCCTTCTCCCCTTGCAGTAATATGCCCCATCCGTGTCCCCTTGAAGTAATATGTCCCATCCTGCAGTGATGTGTTTCATCCTTGTCCACTTGCCATTAATATGCCCCATCCTTATTCCTTTGCAGTAATATGCCCCATCCTTATTCCTTTGCAGTAATATGCCCCATCCAGCAGTAATGTGCCCCATCCTTGTCCCCATCACATAGTAATATGCCCCATCTTGCCCCCTGGTAGTATTGCCCTATCCTTGACCCCATTCACATATTATATGCCCCATCCTTGCCCCCATCAATATTTATCTGCCACATCCTGCCCACATTAATAGCATAGCCCCATCACATAATATGCCCCATCACCCCATCAATAATAATATGCCCCTCACTCACATAATAATATGCCCCATCACATAATAATATGCCCATCGCCCCATATAATATTGCCCCATCAGCCCCCATCACATAATATGCCCCATCACCCCATCACATATAATATGCCCCATCAGACTAATATGCCATTCCCCCACTTAATATGCCATCCTGCCCCCTTAGTAATGCCCCATCCTGCCCCCATGAGTATATGCCCCATCCTGCCCCCTTAGTAATGCCCCATCCTGCCCCGAGTATATGCCCCATTCTGCCCCTTAGTAATGCCCCATCCTGCCCCCTTAGTAAGCCCACCTGCCCCCATTATGCCCCATCCTGCCCCCTTAAATGAATGCCCCATCCTCTCCTTCAGCTTATCCTGCTTAAATAGAAGCAAAAAACAAAGTCATACTACACTTTCAGGGCCTCGACTGTGGACCAAAAAAAGCCTCTGACAGCCCTCACAGCCCCACGCTTTCACCCTCAGCCTTTAACAGTGAATGTTTCGTTGTCATGCCCTCATGCACTTTCGCAGGCTGCTTTCACATCAGCGGTAAACTGATGTTTGTGGGCCAATCCATCAGGTGGCACCGCATCTGCCAGATCAGCCTACTTGCAGCCCAGATGCAGCAAGCCCCATGCATTGTGTATGGAGCTTGCAGTCTGGTGCGGCAGATCCAGCCCTTGCGACGGCGGAAAAAAACCCCACCACTTACAGCATTGTTTTTCATCGGCCGCAAGTACCGGATCTGCCGCACCTGGCAGAACACCACTTGCCGCACCAGACTGCAAGCTCCATACACAATGCATGGGGCTTGCCGCATTTGGGCTGCAAGTCGGCTGATCTGGCAGATGCGGTGCCACCTGATGGATTGGCCGCAAACATCAGTTTACTGCTGATGTGAAAGGAGCCTTAAGGTACTGTCACACACAGAGATATCTCTGGGAGACATTGCTTGCAACTCACTGGTTGCAATGAAATCATGGACACATTGTTCCATTTTTTGCCATGTACAAATAGAACAGGACAGGAGAAGTGGTACTGTGCAGTGTATATATACAGAATAATACAGATACTGAGGATTACACCCAGTGTACAAGACAGGAGAAGTGGTACTGTGCAGTGTATATATACAGAATAATACAGATACTGAGGATTACACCCAGTATACAGGACATGAGAAGTGGTACTGTGCAGTGTATATATACAGAATAATACAGATACTGAGGATTACACCCAGTATACAGGACAGGAGAAGAGGAACTGTGCAGTGTATATATACAGAATAATACAGATACTGAGGATTACACCCAGTAAACAGGACAGGAGAAGTGGTACTGTGCAGTGTATATATACAGAGTAATACAGATATTGAGGATTACACCCAGTATACAGGACAGGAGAAGTGGTACTGTGCAGTGTATATATACAGAATACTACAGATACTGAGGATTACACCCAGTATACAAGACAGGAGAAGTGGTACTGTGCAGTGTTTATATACAGAATAACACAGATACTGAGGATTACACCCAGTATACAGGACAGGAGAAGTGGTACTGTGCAGAGGTGCAGAGTATATATACAGAATAATACAGATACTGAGGATTACACCCTGTATACAGGACAAGAGAGGTGGTGCTGTGCAGTGTATATATACAGAATAATACAGATACTGAGGATTACACCCAGTATACAGGACAGGAGAAGTGGTACTGTGCAGTGTATATATACAGAATAATACAGACACTGAGGATTACACTCAGTAAACAGGAGAATTATACCCAGCATACCCAGGAGGCTGTGCTTTATAGATAGGATGCTGTGGTATATAGATAGCCAAGACTCAGCCTGATCCTAAAGATGGGAAAGATGAAAGGTGGCGGCAGAAAGTCCAGTGCTGGGCGTAGAGAGGAACAGGATCCATGGAGACACCGTGAAGAACACAGAGAGAACTCTCAGGAAAATTTTGTGATGCTGCACACTACAGACTGCGGGCAGTATACACATTAGAGACTGCAGACTGTAAAAACATTAGAAACTGCCTGCTGTATACACGTGACACACTGCGGACCCTGGGCACCTTACACGCTGCGGACCCTGGGCACCTTACACGCTGCGGACCCTGGGCACCTTACACGCTGCGGACCCTGGGCACCTTACACGCTGCGGACCCTGGGCACCTTACACGCTGCAGACCCTGGGCACGTTACACGCTGCGGACCCTGGGCACCTTACACGCTGCGGACCCTGGGCACCTTACACGCTGCGGACCCTGGGCACGTTACACGTTGCGGACCCTGGGCACCTTACACGCTGCGGACCCTGGGCACCTTACACGCTGCGGACCCTGGGCACCTTACACGCTGCGGACCCTGGGCACTTACACGCTGCGGACCCTGGGCACCTTACACGCTGCGGACCCTGGGCACCTTACACGCTGCGGACCCTGGGCACCTTACACGCTGCGGACCCTGTGCACCTTACACGCTGCGGACCCTGGGCACCTTACACGCTGAGGACCCTGGGCACCTTACACGCTGCGGACCCTGGGCACCTTACAGGCTGCGGACCCTGGGCACCTTACACGCTGCGGACCCTGGGCACCTTACACGCTGCGGACCCTGGGCACCTTACACGCTGCGGACCCTGGGCACCTTACACGCTGCGGACCCTGGGCACCTTACACGCTGCGGACCCTGGGCACCTTACACGCTGCGGACCCTGGACACCTTACAGCTGCGGACCCTGGGCACCTTACACGCTGCGGACCCTGGGCACCTTACACGCTGCGGACCCTGGGCACCTTACACGCTGCGGACCCTGGGCACCTTACACGCCTGCGGACCCTGGGCACCTTACACGCTGCGGACACCTGGGCACTTACACGCTGCGGACCCTGGGCACGTTACACGCTGCGGACCCTGGGCACTTACACGCTGCGGACCCTGGGCACGTTACACGCTGCGGACCCTGGGCACGTTACACGCTGCGGACCCTGGCAACGTTACACGCTGCGGACCCTGGGCACTCATACACGCTGCGGACCCTGGGCACCTTACACGCTGCGGACCCTGGGCACTTACACGCTGCGGACCCTGGGCACCTTACACGCTGCGGACCCTGGGCACGTTACACGCTGCGGACCCTGGGCACCTTACACGCTGCGGACCCTGGGCACCTTACACGCTGCGGACCCTGGGCACCTTACACGCTGCGGACCCTGGGCACCTTACACGCTGCGACCCTGGACCTACACCTGCGACCGCACCTTACACGCTGCGGACCCTGGGCACCTTACACGCTGCGGACCCTGGGCACGTTACACGCTGCGGACCCTGGGCACCTTACACGCTGCGGACCCTGGCACCTTACACGCTGCGGACCCTGGGCACCTTACACGCTGCGGACCCTGGGCACCTTACACGCTGCGGACCCTGGGCACCTTACACGCTGCGGACCCTGGGCACACCTTACACGCACTCTGCGGACCCTGGGCACCTTACACGCTGCGGACCCTGGGCACCTTACACGCTGCGGACCCTGGGCACCTTACACGCTGAGCCATGCGGACCTACACCTGCGGACACTGGCATTACACGCTGCGGACCCTGGGCACCTTTGACACGCTGCGGACACTGGGCACGTTACACGCTGGGACACCTACCTGGGCACCTTACACGCTGCGGACCCTGGGCACCTTACACGCTGGGACCCTGGGCACCTTACACGCTGCGGACCCTGGGCACCTTACACGCTGCGGACCCTGGGCACCTTACACGCTGCGGACACTGGGCACCTTACACGCTGCGGACCCTGGGCACGTTACACGCTGCGGACCCTGGGCACGTTACACGCTGCGGACCCTGGGCACGTTACACGCTGCGGACCCTGGGCACGTTACACGCTGCGGACCCTGGGAACGTTACACGCTGCGGACCCTGGGCACCTTACACGCTGCGGACCCTGGGCACGTTACACGCTGCGGACCCTGGGCACCTTACACGCTGCGGACCCTGGGCACGTTACACGCTGCGGACCCTGGGCACCTTACACGCTGCGGACCCTGGGCACCTTACACGCTGCGGACCCTGGGCACCTTACACGCTGCGGACCCTGGGCACCTTACACGCTGCGGACCCTGGGCACCTTACACGCTGCGGACCCTGGGCACCTTACACGCTGCGGACCCTGGGCACGTTACACGCTGCGGACCCTGGGCACCTTACACGCTGCGGACCCTGGGCACCTTACACGCTGCGGACCCTGGGCACCTTACACGCTGCGGACCCTGGGCACCTTACACGCTGCGGACCCTGGGCACCTTACACGCTGAGGACCCTGGGCACCTTACACGCTGCGGACCCTGGGCAATCCTTACAGGCTGCGGACCCTGGGCACCTTACACGCTGCGGACCCTGGGCACCTTACACGCTGGCGGACCCTGGGCACCTTACACTGCTGCGGACCCTGGGCACCTTACACGCTGCGGACCCTGGGCACCTTACACGCTGCGGACTCCTGGGCACCTTACACGCTGCGGACCCTGGGCACCTTACACGCTGCGGACCCTGGGCACCTTACACGCTGCGGACCCTGGGCACCTTACACGCTGCGGACCCTGGGCACCTTACACGCTGCGGACCCTGGGCACCTTACAGGCTGCGGACCCTGGGCACCTTACACGCTGCGGACCCTGGGCACCTTACACGCTGCGGACCCTGGGCACCTTACACGCTGCGGACCCTGGGCACCTTACACGCTGCGGACCCTGGGCACCTTACACGCTGCGGACCCTGGGCACCTTACACGCTGCGGACCCTGGGCACCTTACAGGCTGCGGACCCTGGGCACCTTACACGCTGCGGACCCTGGGCACCTTACACGCTGCGGACCCTGGGCACCTTACACGCTGCGGACCCTGGGCACCTTACACGCTGCGGACCCTGGGCACGTTACACGCTGCGGACCCTGGGCACCTTACACGCTGCGGACACTGGGCACGTTACACGCTGCGGACCCTGGGCACGTTACACGCTGCGGACCCTGGGCACGTTACACGCTGCGGACCCTGGGCACGTTACACGCTGCGGACCCTGGGCACGTTACACGCTGCGGACCCTGGGAACGTTACACGCTGCGGACCCTGGGCACCTTACACGCTGCGGACCCTGGGCACCTTACACGCTGCGGACCCTGGGCACGTTACACGCTGCGGACCCTGGGCACCTTACACGCTGCGGACCCTGGGCACGTTACACGCTGCGGACCCTGGGCACCTTACACGCTGCGGACCCTGGGCACCTTACACGCTGCGAACCCTGGGCACGTTACACGCTGCGGACCCTGGGCACCTTACACGCTGCGGACCCTGGGCACGTTACACGCTGCGGACCCTGGGCACCTTACACGCTGCGGACCCTGGGCACGTTACACGCTGCGGACCCTGGGCACGTTACACGCTGCGGACCCTGGGCACGTTACACGCTGCGGACCCTGGGCACATCTGAGACTGTTGGTTATATCTTGTATACACAGCACTTTACTGTATATACTGGTCCACACTATATATACAGTATATAGGCACACTAGTACAGCATGTAGTGTGGACCTGTATATACTGTATAGTGTTGTGTAGAGACAGAGAGACAGACAGACACTGTCAAACACACAGATAGAGACATTCTGACAGACAGAACGACACTCAGAAAGACACACACAGACATGATACTCACATATACCGGTAGGACCTGTGATGATGTCACATCAAGGGAGGCATCAGGGGTCACATGATCATCTCAGAGAGATCAGAATGAGATGAAAACGCTGGGAGGGCCTCCTGATTGCTGTGAGAAGGGCACTGCTTTGGGGAAACGGTCCGCCCCCTTCACGTCCGTGGCCACGCCCCTTCATGTCCGTGGCCCCGCCCCCTTCACGTCCGTGGCCGCTCGGTGACAGATTTAAAGCAGTACTGAGGCTGGAGGAGAGGGCGGCCCCCGCACCCTACAGGTGGGCGGCCCATAGGGAAAAGTCCCGCCCACCATCTAGGAAGAGTGTCGGAGAGAGGAGAAATGTCTCCTCTGCTCCAACACAGCTTTGATCTGCCGGCGCCGCGCCGCACGCCGGCAGATCAAAGCGGCAGTGTAGTGGCGAGGCCGCGTGCCAGCGGAGGCGGCTCTGCGTGCCACCCCTGGCACGCGTGCCATAGGTTCGCCATCACTGGACTATGGTATGTCTTTATTTGCCTTTGAAATAACATTGCTTCATTTTCCAGAATGCAGAAAATGTGTTTTGGAAAGGAGAATAAACTTTACCTGTTTGTAAAGTCAGAGTACACCACACTGAAGTGATGGCTTCCTTAGCAAAGGACTGATTTTATGGGTTGGTGAGTAGTGATGGGCGAACCTGCCGATGTTCAGATTAGCCCGGACGTTTTTTAAAGTCCGAGCTCGGGGCCGAACGTGACTCGAACATGAGTCCAAACCCTGAACTCAGACTTTAAAGTTATGGGATGAGGTCTGGGGGGCTGTAATAAGAAGGAAAATAGTTATTAAACAGCAGCGTTATACTTACTGGGGTCCAGCTGCTTGTACTTCAGGGCCACTCATTAACTTCCTGGACATTCACTGCAGAGGGACCCAACAGCCAATCACAGATGTTGTCACAGAGAATGGGAGTCTGTAATTGGCTGTTGGAGTAACCTGGAATCCGCCCATACATTCTAGATGCTAGAATTTATGGGCAGTTTTCAGGTTACTCTAACAGCCAATGACAGATGCCCATTCTCTGTGACAGCGTCTGTGATTGGCTGTTGGGTCCTTCTGCAGTGAATGTCCAGGAAGTTAATGAGTGGCCCTGAAGTGAAGCACAAGTGGATAGACCTCGGTAAGTATAACGCTGCCGTTTAATAACTATTTGCTTTGTGGACAGGCAATGCTCTTTGAAAAAAATTTATGTGGACACACCGACCCAGAGGCATAGGTCCTTGAGTGAAGACATTTTTGTGGACACACCAATCCACAGCAAACTGCACACTGCAACATCCTTCTGGGTCTATATATGTCATGCCATTGCCCCTAGCAACCATGCTGCCATACAATTTGCCCGCGTTCTCCAATAACTAGGGATTTGCTGCACCATATGTAACGCGCTGGGCATTATAGTGCGGCCTAGCAGTGACACAGACCCTAATCAGTCCATATACAGGGAAAATAAGGCTAGGGTCACACTTAAAAGGCAAAATCCGGTATCCACATAATGGATGCGGTTTTAACCGTGTGCTTTCATACTATCATTTTATAGTAAAAATGCAACCCTCATTCCGGATCTGCATGCATTAATGCATCCGGTTTTGGAATGTAGGTTTTTTCAATTATAAAAACTGCATCCGGATCCAGTACCGCAAGGTACATTTATGTACCTTGCGGCATCGAATCCAGTTCCCATAAACTCCCATTATAAAAAAAAACGGTCTTGGAAGCGGCACGATAGTCGCAGCCTGCATGATTTTTCCCGCAGGCTCCAAAACCGGATTCGGTAACCGGATTGCAAATAGTGCAATCCGGTTTTTCTATTGCAGCCTGTGGGCTGCGGATCCTGATCCGGTTTTGAGAATTTTAAGTGCTCAAAACCGGATCAGGATCTGCAAATAGAACCGCAGGTGTGACCCTAGCCTTAGGCTGTTATTTCAAGCCACCTGGATCCCACACATTACATCATATTACTCATATGACAGACACATTACAGACTGCGTGCTAACTAATACAGCATACTTCTGTCTGACTCTACCGGTGTGTATGGAACTGACTCTCCGATCACAGGCTTCCAGCCTGCACCACCATGCCCACACATAGGTCACACACAGCCCAGAAGCTGTCTCCCCCTGAGACTGTCTCACTCTCTCTCCCTGTCAGACCATGTACCAAACAAACAGCCACATTATATGCCATGAGACACTCACATGGGTAGGGGTATGTGGACAGCCAGACATGTTCATTTTTTCACCAGCCTGCAAACCTGGTCCATGTAATGCCGTAATCAATATTGTCGCACTACAGATCGCCATCTTACACGCCATACCGAAGAAATTAGCACATGCTGTGATTGTTATCACATCCAAATTAAAATCAGTGAAAAAAAATCTGGACCGCCCCATTGAATTACTTTGGTCCATTTTTGCACACTTGGACCAAAAATCCTTACTTGCCCTTTTTTTTTACACATATCTAACATATGGACCTGTGAATGGATCAGTTATAGGCTGTGTAGTATTCCTGTTTGCCATGTGAACTAGTCACTATAGACAATGATTTACTGGAAAGATCACAACCCAACAGGAAGTGCAGAGAAGCAGCACTGTGTGGCAGGGGATTAAAAACTTAGCATGAGCCCTATGTGTTTTCCATTTAAACTATTTATTAGAGTGAACCAACCAGCAGGATTTAGTGCTATAAAGTCAAGCGATTGCCTTGCAGGCACTGGGATGCTAAATGCAATTATACCTACACTTGAATGATTCCATATTTGATTGTAGAGAAATGTGTCATAAAACTGCTGGAAAACAGGGCAGCAGACAATTAATGTGCACAGCACTGCATCACTATTTAGGGTTGTTTTTTTTTCCTCTCCCCTGTGAGCATGCCTTTTGGTTGTGAGCCCCCCCTTCATGTAAACTTTTAATTTTGTCAGGAGTCCCGTTGCTAGAGAATATTGACAGTGCGCAGGAGCCAGAAACTGAAAGTAGAGATGAGAAAGAGGGGGGAAGGGTTTGGCTTACAGTCAAAAGGCATGCCCACAGGGGAGGGGGAAAGAAAAATCTAAATAGTGGCGCAGTGCTGCATACATGAATCATCTGCTGCCCTGTTTTCCAGGAGTTTTATGACACTTTTCTTTGCAATCAAACAGGCGGCCGTCACACTCATCAATCTTGTGAGCGATATTGTTAGCGATCACGTGCACGCGCGATCGCTAACGATATCGTTCACATCGCTGGTGAGCTGTCACACAGACAGACTCACCAGCGATGTGGAGCAGCGAGATCGCTGGTAACTATGGTACACATCGGGTTACTAGACGCCGCGCGGCGCTTAGTAACCCGACGTTTACCATAGATACCATCTCCCAGCATAGGCTCTGCCGCTGGGAGATGGATCATCGTGGTGTCACACACCACGATGAAGCAGATTGAACAAGCGTTTATCGCTTGATATGAGCTCCGGCTCACCAATCTGCGATGTCACGATAAAGCGATTTTACAGTGTAAAATTGCTTGATTGCACGCAGCGATGCACAAACGATATCGCTTAAGCGATCAAAACGCAGATCGCTTAAGCGATATCGTGCATTAAATTGAAGCGTGTGACGGCCGCCATAAAATCATTCAAGTAAAGGTATGATTGCATTCAGCGTCCCAGTGCCTGTAAAGCAAATGTGGCACCCCTGCAGGGGATTGCCACAGGATACACCGGTGCAAGGAGGGATTTACACCTTGGTACACACAGCACACACCTGCCACCCCAGACCTGAAGGGGGAACTCTACTGGCTGCCTTAAGCCAGATCCCCTATATAAGATCCAGGCCTGAGGGGAGGAGTCAGTTAGTCTCAGTTAGTTCCAGTTAGTTCCAGAGAATGGAGAGAGCAGGAGTGAAGGAGCTGCTCGCTGGGATAAAGCCAGGCCCAGGACCAGGGAACACTGACCCAGCTGTGCTGCACCTTAGAAAGAGGGTCGGAGGCCAGTGGAGGAAGCAGGGAATTAAACAAGGGAACAAACCAGTTTTCCCTTTAGCTCACCCGGACACCAGAGTCCGACTCTGCTACGCATTTACTGCAGCAGGAAAAGTATGGAAGGACCAGGAGGAAGTAATCCCCCTAAGGTAATGACAAAGAGACACTCTAACTGACCAAGCACAGGACCAGGGGCCAAGGGAACAATAGGGACCCCGCAGAAGGACCTCGTTGTCAGTTATAGAGCAAAGCCCTGGGAGGGAAGAAGGAGCGGCGAGTTCAGTTATAGGCAGAACTTACCCCAAACCACCGTACACAGAGACAGAGGAGGCCTCACAATTCTCCAAGGTGAAAATCCCAAATTGCACCGGGGACCTGGTTACTTCTCTGGACTGTACCTGTTACCCTTTTATCAGTAAAAGGTACCGAAACAAAGACTACTGTGTGTGTGTGCCTGTTTACCCGCCGCTACCCACAGTGTTACCCCCAGAGACGCTACTACGACCCCCCTCATCCATCCCCGCTGCCCTGAGGTAAAACTCCACCTGTCCCCACAGCTGTACTACACTGAGCTGCACCTCCATCACCTCAGCAGCCGGCTGCAGCGCTGGTATATATACATGTTACCAGGTACCACAGGTGGCATCACGTAACCAATCCCCCACCATCCCCGCCATTGAGGGTCCAGGGCACGGGACGGGGACCGACCAGCCGTGATCCCCCATCCAAGTCGCCATCAGCCCCGGTATCCGAGTACCTCCTACCCTGCCGACCGCCTCATACTGGCTTAACTTTATAGCCCTAAATCCTGCTGGTTGATTCCCTTCAAAGGCTACGTTTTAGTATAGTGCACTACTCTTATTTTCATATCACCTGCAGATAAAAGGACATTTTTTTATATAAAGCTCAAAAAACCTGTTCAGGGCTCATAGTTTGTGATGTTAGGCATGTTCAGGATCCTTAAAACGTTAATGTATACTATGTAACTTGTAAAACTTACTTCAGAGTAAAATGTGACATAAAAACTTTTGGAAATTTCTTTCTGATTGATACATATTTTATGAGAAGAGAATTTCATAAATGTTCCCAGGGTCTAAGAAATAGGACCAATTATTAATTCATTATTCAGCTCAGGAATAAAATTATAACTTGTTTAAAGGGCCTGTGTCCCCAATTAACCCCCATCAGAAGGCAATGCTGTTTAGTTTTTTGCAATAACCTTACAAAATAAAGACCAGGCGTGTAAATTTAAGGTACTTTTAAAGGGGCTCTCCAGAGAAAACTGGATTTGACTTTCCCAAAACTATTCATTTGCACAAGTAGCTCTTTCAAAGACAAATCCAGAATCACCTTTACATGGCCAGTCTGTTCCTCTTTTACTGAGAAATCAACGTTTGAATATACAAATTAGGCTGAAGGGCCATGGTTAATCTGAAGCCTCTATCACTCCAGCTCTATTCTTCTGCAAATGCTCCTCCTGCTTGAATGACTGACTCTATGCTGTGTGACTTCTGTCAATGTCAGTCAGTCAAGCAGGATGAGGAGCGCCTTAAGAAGAATAGAGTTGGAGTGACAGAGACTTCAGATCTACAAGCAGTTCTTCAGCTTCATTGATATATCAATTTAAATGCTGATTTATCAGTAACGGAGGAGCTGACTATCCATGTAATACTGGACTTATCTTTGAAAAAGCTACATGAGTAAACTGGTTTATAAAGCAGATAGTTTAAAAAATAGATGCTAAATTGGATCGTGCTCAAATTACTAAAGAATAATCTTTTTTTTTTACAGACAGTGGTCTGCTGTCAGCAATCTCAGAATTGTGATAATGCAAAATCAGGCATTTTGGCTGCTTTTCATCAAACATGAGATTCCCAGCTCATCTTATTAAATTAAAGGCACTCTGTCAGGTCATTTTTCAGTATGATACTAATAGTACCCTTGAATAGTGTCTGAGCAGCCCTTTGAAAAGCAAGTAAAATCATTACTGTACCCTTTGTAGTTTCCTTGCTATAAGTATTTTCACAACCTGCAGGGAGCTGGTGCATTGCTCCTCTCCATTACTTTCACAGCCAAACAGCCCAGCTCTTTAAGTGTAATTTAAATATGCACACCTATCAAAGCTGGTGTTCTGTTCCTCCCCTCTGTTCTGAGAGGAGGGAGGTGTTTTGTCCTGCACTGTGTGGTGTCTGTAAGAGTTCTATTATATAAAGGTTGGTTTTCCTGCATACATGTAATGTGTGTATCTGCTGAGCAAATGATCAAATGTTAGAATCGCATAGAAATATCTCAGACTGCACACAATGCACATATGTCTCATATACACATAATGACATGAAGAGCTGCAGCTAAGATCACACCACCTCTTCCCCCTCCTTTTTGCTCTGTCTGCAGACTCTGCAATGAGTCACACAGCATAACCTATCAGAGAGGAGGCAGGACAGTGTAAGGATGCATGAATATTCATTCCTTGAAGAGTGGGCAGCAGAGAAATCACTGTGATTGACAGATGGAATGAATCTTTATTTTGAAGTTTACAGAGGATAGGAGGGAAGTATACATGATAGAAATACTTGAATAGAGAGCTTAGAAAAAGGAATTAGGGATTGATACCAGTTTCATATGGGTTTTTGACGTGACAGATTCCCTTTAAGCAAGGTTTGTCAAAAGTCACCAGATAAACACAGTTTGCACTTTAAATTACTCAAAACCCATTGCAAATTAGGATTAGTAGCATAATTTGCAAATTTTCTGCTGTTTGCAATAGACCTATCAAACAAGAGTAACTTAACCCCTTCCCGACATAGGACGTTGTACAACGTCCTGGCAGATTTGAGCTGCTAGAGCTCCTGTGAGTGGGGTCACTCAGGTGTCACAGATGCTGCTGCTCTGTGACAACCTGTAGATGACCCCACAGGGGGTGGATTAACCCCCCCATGCCCAGGACCCCTCCGATCGGCAGTTTAAAAGTGAAACTGCCGATCGGAGAGAATCATAGGGATTCACCCCTCCAGATCTGATTGGAGCTCTCCAATCAGATCTGGAGGGGCGGATCAGCAAGTCCCCACCCCTCCTCACCCCCCTCCCGCTCCATGAGTCACAGGGGCCCCCCATCCCCCCCAACTGCCCGCCCCCTCTATTACTATGCATATGCCGGCGGGCTGCACCCACAGGTGCGCCCGCCGGCAACACTGCCTGGTCCCCTGCTCCAGGACTCCCCAGGCAGCCCCCACCTCCGCCCTGTGTCCTGGCCCCCCCTCACCTCCTGCGGTGGGCTGCACACATCGGTGCACCCGCCGCTGCGGCCGCCCTGCCTCCGCCACTGCGCCTCCTCTGCCCGCCGGTCGGTGGCCCCACCTACTCTCCCGGCCTCCTCCTGCTCATCGCTGGTTCGAGAGGGAGGTAAGTATGTATGTATGTATGTATGTATGCATGTATGTATGAATGAATGAATGAATGAATGAATGAATGACATGTGTGGGCATAGACGTGTGCGTGGATGTGTGCATAGATGGATGTGTTATAACACAGATGAGTCCTGCACACAGAGAACAGGTCTGTAAGAGCCTGTTCACACCGCCAGCATAATTGGAAACAAAAAGCTATTGCGACAAAAAACAACAGTACACTGCAGTAAAAATATTAAAATGCAAGTGCAGTATAAAAATGGTATAACAAATACAGGGTACTTAGTTAATCCGTTTTTTTTGCGCAGAAAAAGTTATTTTAAGCCACGTCACTATCTTCAAAGTGTACCCATCTCAGACGCGGTCCTAACTGTTGTATTAAAAACCTGACTGGTGTGAATACTTACCAGTAAGCAGGAGCCAGCATGACCTGTGTCTGAAGTGGAATGAAGGCGACGGGGCTATGTGTGCAGGGCCCAGAGAGGGGCGGGAACTCCATCTCTTGCATGGCAAGAGGCAATTAATTATAACACAGATGAGTCCTGCACACAGAGAACAGGTCTGTAAGAGCCTGTTCACACCGCCAGCATAATTGGAAACAAAAAGCTATTGCGACAAAAAACAACAGTACACTGCAGTAAAAATATTAAAATGCAAGTGCAGTATAAAAATGGTATAACAAATAAAGGGTACTTAGTTAATCCGTTTTTTTGCACAGAAAACGTTATTTTAAGCCACGTGACTATCTTCAAAGTGTACCCATCTCAGACGCGGTCCTAACTGTTGTATTAAAAACCTGACTGGTGTGAATACTTACCAGTAAGCAGGAGCCAGCATGACCTGTGTCTGAAGTGGAATGAAGGCGACGGGGCTATGTGTGCAGGGCCCAGAGAGGGGCGGGAACTCCATCTCTTGCATGGCAAGAGGCAATTAATTATAACACAGATGAGTCCTGCACACAGAGAACAGGTCTGTAAGAGCCTGTTCACACCGCCAGCATAATTGGAAACAAAAAGCTATTGCGACAAAAAACAACAGTACACTGCAGTAAAAATATTAAAATGCAAGTGCAGTATAAAAATGGTATAACAAATACAGGGTACTTAGTTAATCCGTTTTTTTGCACAGAAAAACGTTATTTTAAGCCACGTGACTATCTTCAAAGTGTACCCATCTCAGACGCGGTCCTAACTGTTGTATTAAAAACCTGACTGGTGTGAATACTTACCAGTAAGCAGGAGCCAGCATGACCTGTGTCTGAAGTGGAATGAAGGCGACGGGGCTATGTGTGCAGGGCCCAGAGAGGGGCGGGAACTCCATCTCTTGCATGGCAAGAGGCAATTAATTATAACACAGATGAGTCCTGCACACAGAGAACAGGTCTGTAAGAGCCTGTTCCACACCGCCAGCATAATTGGAAACAAAAAGCTATTGCGACAAAAAACAACAGTACACTGCAGTAAAAATATTAAAATGCAAGTGCAGTATAAAAATGGTATAACAAATACAGGGTACTTAGTTAATCCGTTTTTTGCGCAGAAAACGTTATTTTAAGCCACGTGACTATCTTCAAAGTGTACCCATCTCAGACGCGGTCCTAACTGTTGTATTAAAAACCTGACTGGTGTGAATACTTACCAGTAAGCAGACCAGCATGACCTTGTCTGAAGTGGAATGAAGGCGACGGGGCTATGTGTGCAGGGCCCAGAGGGGCGGGAACTCCATCTCTTGCATGGCAAGAGCAATTAATTATAACACAGATGAGTCCTGCACACAGAGAACAGTCTGTA
Organism: Allobates femoralis; assembly: GCA_033576535.1. NCBI lineage: Eukaryota > Metazoa > Chordata > Amphibia > Anura > Aromobatidae > Allobates > Allobates femoralis. Next base: position 410,687,377 of record JARQOC010000006.1, on the reverse strand, counting down.
AGAGCCTTTCACACCGCCAGCATAATTGGAAACAAAAAGCTATTGCGACAAAAAACAACATACACTGCAGTAAAAATATTAAAATGCAAGTGCAGTATAAAAATGGTATAACAAATACAGGGTACTTAGTTAATCCGTTTTTTTGCGCAGAAAACGTTATTTTAAGCCACGTACTATCTTCAAAGTGTACCCATCTCAGACGCGGTCCTAACTGTTGTATTAAAAACCTGACTGGTGTGAATACTTACCAGTAAGCAGGAGCCAGCATGACCTGTGTCTGAAGTGGAATGAAGGCGACGGGGCTATGTGTGCAGGGCCCAGAGAGGGGCGGGAACTCCATCTCTTGCATGGCAAGAGGCAATTAATTATAACACAGATGAGTCCTGCACACAAGAACAGTCTGTAAGAGCCTGTTCACAGACCGCCAGCATAATTGGAAACAAACAAGCTAATTGCGACAAAAAAAACAACAGTACACTGCAGTAAAAATATTAAAATGCAAGTGCAGTATAAAAATGGTATAACAAATACAGGGTACTTAGTTAATATCCGTTTTTTTTTTCGCAGAAAACGTTATTTTAAGCCACGTAACTATCTTCAAAGTGTACCCATCTCAGACGCGGTCCTAACTGTTGTATTAAAAACCTGACTGGTGTGAATACTTACCAGTAAGCAGGAGCCAGCATGACCTGTGTCTGAAGTGGAATGAAGGCGACGGGGCTATGTGTGCAGGGCCCAGAGAGGGGCGGGAACTCCATCTCTTGCATGGCAAGAGGCAATTAATTATAACACAGATGAGTCCTGCACACAGAGAACAGGTCTGTAAGAGCTGTTCACAACCGCCAGCATAATTGGAAACAAAAAGCTATTGCGACAAAAAACAACAGTACACTGCAGTAAAAATATTAAAATGCAAGTGCAGTATAAAAATGGTATAACAAATACAGGGTACTTAGTTAATCCGTTTTTTTTGCGCAGAAAAACGTTATTTTAAGCCACGTCACTATCTTCAAAGTGTACCCATCTCAGACGCGGTCCTAACTGTTGTATTAAAAACCTGACTGGTGTGAATACTTACCAGTAAGCAGGAGCCAGCATGACCTGTGTCTGAAGTGGAATGAAGGCGACGGGGCTATGTGTGCAGGGCCCAGAGAGGGGCGGGAACTCCATCTCTTGCATGGCAAGAGGCAATTAATTATAACACAGATGAGTCCTGCACACAGAGAACAGGTCTGTAAGAGCCTGTTCACACCGCCAGCATAATTGGAAACAAAAAGCTATTGCGACAAAAAACAACAGTACACTGCAGTAAAAATATTAAAATGCAAGTGCAGTATAAAAATGGTATAACAAATACAGGGTACTTAGTTAATCCGTTTTTTTGCGCAGAAAAACGTTATTTTAAGCCACGTCACTATCTTCAAAGTGTACCCATCTCAGACGCGGTCCTAACTGTTGTTTAAAAACCTGACTGGTGTGAATACTTACCAGTAAGCAGGAGCCAGCATGACCTGTGTCTGAAGTGGAATGAAGGCGACGGGGCTATGTGTGCAGGGCCCAGAGAGGGGCGGGAACTCCATCTCTTGCATGGCAAGAGGCAATTAATTATAACACAGATGAGTCCTGCACACAGAGAACAGGTCTGTAAGAGCCTGTTCACACACGCCAGCATAATTGGAAACAAAAAGCTATTGCGACAAAAAACAACAGTACACTGCAGTAAAAATATTAAAATGCAAGTGCAGTATAAAAATGGTATAACAAATAGGGTACTTATAATAGTGCCGTTTAATATTTTTTGCGCAAAAAAAGATTATATAAGTACCACGTGACTATCTTCAGTGTACCATCTTCTTAACGTGCCTAACTGTTGTATTAAATAACTGACTGTGTGTGAATACTTTCGTAGCAGGCCAATGACTGTGTTCGAAGTGGAATGATGGCGCGGGCTATGTGTGCAGGGGCATGGAGGGGCGTGGAACTCACGCTTGCATTGTCAAGAGTGCATTATTGATACACGATGAAGTCCTGCACACGATGTCAACAGTGCGGATGTAGAGCCTGTTCAGTCACGTGCTATGTCACATCGTGGAACAAAGCTGTGCCAATGAACACAGTACACTGCGATAGTACATGTTAATGCAATGGTATAAGCATATGGTATAGTCAATTACAGTGGAGGTCATTAGATTTGCATCGTGATGTCGTCTTTTCAGCGGCAGAAAGTGATTTGTCGAGCGTCACGTTCTTGTCAAAGATGTACATCATGCAGAGTGGTCCTAACTGTTGTTTAAAAACCTGACTGGTGTGAATACTTACCAGTAAGCAGGAGCCAGCATGACCTGTGTCTGAAGTGGAATGAAGGCGACGGGGCTATGTGTGCAGGGCCCAGAGAGGGGCGGGAACTCCATCTCTTGCATGGCAAGAGGCAATTAATTATAAACACAGATGAGTCCTGCACACAGAGAACAGGTCTGTAAGAGCCTGTTCACACCGCCAGCATAATTGGAAACAAAAAGCTATTGCGACAAAAAACAACAGTACACTGCAGTAAAAATATTAAAATGCAAGTGCAGTATAAAAATGGTATAACATTTGAGATGGGTACACTTTGAAGATAGTGACGTGGCTTAAAATAACTTTTTCTGCGCAAAAAAACGGATTAACTAAGTACCCTGTATTTGTTATACCATTTTTATACTGCACTTGCATTTTAATATTTTTACTGCAGTGTACTGTTGTTTTTTGTCGCAATAGCTTTTTGTTTCCAATAGATGGATGTGTGCGTGGATGTGTGCGGGGATGTGGATGTGCGTGCGTGGATGTCAGCGTGCATCTGTCGATGCGTGCATGCGTGGATGTCAGCGTGCAAGCGTGGATGTCAACGTGCGTGGATGTGTGCATGTGTGGATGTCAGCGTGCGTGGATGTCAGCGTGCGTGGATGTCAGTGTGCGTGAATGTCAGTCTGCGTGCGTGGATGTCAGCGTGTGTGGATGTCAGCATGTGTGGATGTCAGTGTGCGTGGATGTGCGTGCATTGATGTGTGCATGCGTGGATGTCAGCGTGCGTAGGTGAATGTCAGCGTGCGTGCGTGGATGTGTGCGTGCGTGGATGTCAGCGTGCGTGCGTGGATGTCAGCGTACGTGAATGTCAGCATGCATGCGTGGATGTGTGCGTGCGTGGATGTCAGCGTGCGTGTGTGGATGTCAACGTGCGTGCGTGGATGTGTGCATGCGTGCATGCGTGGATGTCAGCGTGCGTGCGTGGATGTCAGCATGCATGGATGTGCGTGCGTGGATGTGTGCGTGCGTGGATGTGTGCGTGCGTGGATGTCAGCATGCGTGGATGTGCGTACGTGGATGTGCGTGCGTGGATGTGTGCATGCGTTGATGTCAGCGTGCGTGCGTGGATGTGTGAGTGCGTGGATGTCAGCTTCCATGCGTGGATGTCAGCGTGCGTGAATGTCAGCGTGCGTGTGTAGATGTGTGCATGCGTGGATGTCAGCGTGTGTGCGTGGATGTGCATGCGTGGATGTGCGTGCATGGTTGTGTGCGTGCGTGGATGATGGGTGCATAGGTGGATGGATGGGTGCAACAAGGGATCAAGTGTCCTCTTGTTGTAGTCTCTGGGATCATAGTCATGGTGCACTGTATGACAGATCATTGTCATGCAGTGCACCATAACTCTTACCCCAGAGGCTGGAGGAAGAGGACACTTGATCCCTTGCTGCAGTCTCTTGATTGAGCAGAGGCGATCGAGCGTCGTGGGACCTTCGTCGTGGACTACGTCGGAGGCGATCGAGCATCGTGGGACCTTCGTTGTGGACTACGTGGGATCTTTATAATAAAGATGGAGTCCGAATTTTGTTTGTGTTATTTTTTTCACATAAAAAGATTTTTCTCTGTGTGTATTTTCTGACTATTTACCAGAGATTCCTAATGGCGGGTCTAACATTGGCCCTATATTATGAATCTCGGGCTTAGTGCCAGCTGCCAATAAAAAGCTGGCATTAGCCCCTTTATTACCCAGTTTGCCACCGGCACCAGGGCAACTGCAAGAGTCTGGGTACAGCGCCAGAAAATGGCGCTTCAATGAATGCGCCATTTTCTGGGTCGGCTGCGGGCTGCAATTCGCAGCATGGGGAGCCCAGAATGCTTGGGCCTCTCTATGCTGCGGATTCCAGCCCCCAGCTGCCTAGTTGTACCTGGCTGGACCAAAAATATGGCGGAGCCCACATCATTTTCTTTCTAGAATTAGTTCTAGAAGGAAAAAAAAGGGCTTTGCTGTATTTTTGGTTGCCAGCCAGGCTCAACGAGGCAGCTGGGGTTTGGTGGCAATCCGTAGCTGCCAAGTTGTACCTGGCTGGACCAAAAATATGGCGGCGCCCCACGCCATTTTTTTCTAGGATTAGTCCTAGAAAAACAAAAATGGGCTTCGCTGTATTTTTCGTTGCCAGCCAAGTACAATGAGGCAGCTGGGGGTTGCTGGCAGTCCGTAGCTGCCAAGTTGTACCTGGCTGGACCAAAAATATGGCAAAGCCCCAAGCCATTTTTTTTCTAGAATTAGTCCTAGAAAAAAATAAATAATGGGCTTTGCTGTATTTAGATGCATAGTGAACACTTTGAACCCCCAGGTGCTTCACAAATTGATCCGTAAAAATGAAAAACAAAATTTGTGTGAAAAAAAAAGTACTTTTTCCTTATTACGGATCAATTTGAGGATGAGGAAAAAGCCAATATGCTAAATGACTTTTTTTCAACAGTAATTACACAAGAAAATCCCATGACAGACAATATGATCAGTGATAACAAAAAGTCTCAATTAAATGTCACCTGCTTAACCCAAGAGGAAGTACGGCATCGTCTAAAAATCACTAAAATTGACAAATCCCCGGGCCCGGATGGGATACACCCCAGAGTGCTGCAGGAATTAAGTACTGTCATAGATAGACCATTATTTTTAATATTTAAAGATTCCATAATAACAGGGTCTGTACCACAGGACTGGCGTATAGCAAATGTGGTGCCAATATTCAAAAAGGGGACAAAAACTGAACTTGGAAATTATAGGCCAGTAAGCTTAAGAGATGCTATACTGGAGTATCTGAAGAAAAATAACCTCATGACCCATTATCAACATGGTTTTACGAGGGACCGTTCCTGTCAAACTAATCTGATAAGCTTCTATGAAGAAGTAAGTTCTGGACTGGACCAAGGAAATGCAGTGGATGTGGTGTATATGGACTTTTCAAAAGCTTTTGATACGGTGCCACACAAAAGGTTGATACATAAAATGAGGGCAATGGGGATAGGGGAAAATATGTGTAAGTGGGTTAAGAACTGGCTTAGTGATAGGAAACAAAGGGTGGTTATTAATGGAACACACTCAGAATGGGTCACAGTTAACAGTGGGGTACCACAGGGGTCAGTGTTGGGCCCGCTTCTATTTAATATATTTATTAATGACCTTGTAGGGGGCATACGGAGTAGAATCACAATATTTGCAGATGACACTAAACTCTGCAGGGTAATCAATACAGAGGAGGACAATTTTATATTACAGGAGGATTCAAGTAAACTAGAAGCTTGGGCTGCTAAATGGCAAATGCGCTTTAATGGGGATAAATGTAAAGTCATGCACTTGGGCAGAGGAAACAAAAGGTATAATTATGTGCTTAATTGTAAAACACTGGGCAAAACTGTCACTGAAAAAGACCTGGGTGTATGGGTAGATGACAAACTCACATTTAGTGGCCAGTGTCAGACAGCTGCTGCAAAGGCAAATAAAATAATGGGATGCATTAAAAGAGGCATAGATGCTCATGAGGAGAACATAATTTTACCTCTATACAAGTCACTAGTGCGACCACACTTAGAATACTGTGTACAATTCTGGTCTCCGGTGTATAAGAAAGACATAGCTGAACTAGAGCGGGTCCAGAGAAGAGCGACAAATGTCATTAGAGGACTAAGGGGTCTGCAATACCAAGACAGGTTATTAAGCTTGGGGTTATTTAGCTTGGAAAAACGAAGGCTGAGGGGTGATCTTATAATAATGTATAAATATATGAGGGGACAGTACAGAGACCTTTCTAATGATCTCTTTACTCTTAGGCCTGAGACTGGGTATAAGGGGGCATCCTCTACGTCTGGAGGAAAGAAGGTTTAATCATAATCTCAGACGCGGATTCTTTACTGTAAGAGCAGTGAGACTATGGAACTCTCTGCCACATGTTGTTGTAATGAGTGAGTCACTACTAACATTTAAGAAGGGCCTGGATGCCTTTCTTGAAAACTATAATATTATCAGTTATACATACTAGATTCTTTGATAGGGCGTTGATCCAGGGAATTAGTCTGATTGCCGTATCTGGAGTCAGGAAGGAATTTTTTTCCCCAATGTGGAGCTTAGTGTTGCCACATGGTTTTTTTTTGCCTTCCTCTGGATCAACATGTTAGGCTATGGGTTGAACTAGATGGACTTAAAGTCTTCCTTCAACCTTAAAAACTATGTTACTATGTTACTATGTAATTTGTGAAGTACCTGGGGGTTCAAAGTGCTCACCACCCATCTAGATGCATTCCGTGGGGGGTCTAGTTTCCAAAATGAGGTCACTTGTGGGGGAGCTCCAGTGTTTAGGCACACATGGGCTCTCCATATGCGACATGGTGTCCGCTAACAATTCCAATTGTTAGCGGACACCATGTTTGGTATGGAGAGCCCCTGTGTGCCTAAACATTGGAGCTCCCCCACACGTGACCCCATTTTAGAAACTAGACCCCCCCAGGGAACTTATCTAGATGGGTGGTGAGCATTTTGAACCCCCAGGTGCTTCACAAATTCACAAATTCATTAGTAAAAATGAAAAAGTACTTTTTTTTTCCATAAAAATTTTCTTTTTTCATTTTCACAGATTAATTTGTGAAGCACTGGGGTGTTCAAAATACTCCCCACCCATCTAGATAAGTTCCCTTGGGAAGTCTAGTTTCCAAAATGGGGTCACTTGTGGGGGAGCTCCAATGTTTAGGCACACAGGGCCTCTCCAGATGCAACATGGTGTCCGCTAACAATTTGACTGAAAAATCAGCTCAAATTGTTAGCGGACACCATGTCGCGTTTGGAGAGCCCCTGTGTGCCTACACATTGGAGCTTCCCCACAAGTGACCCCATTTTGGAAACTAGACCCCCCAGGGAACTTATTTAGATGGTGGTGAGCATTTTGAACCCCCAGGTGCTTCACAAATTCACAAATTCATTAGTAAAAATGAAAAAGTACTTTTTTTTTCCATAAAAATTTTCTTTTTTCATTTTTACAGATTAATTTATGAAGCACTGGGGCGTTCAAAATGCTCCCCACCCATCTAGATAAGTTCCCTGGGGGGTCTAGTTTCCAAAATGGGGTCACTTGTGGGGGAGCTCCAATGTTTAGGCACACAGGGGCTCTCCAAATGCAACATGGTGTCCGCTAACAATTTGACTGAAAAATCAGCTCAAATTGTTAGCGGACACCATGTCGCGTTTGGAGAGCCCCTGTGTGCCTAAACATTGGAGCTCCCCCACAAGTGACCCTATTTTGGAAACTAGAGCCCCCAGGGAACTTATCTAGATGGTGGTGAGCATTTTGAACCCCCAGGTGCTTCACAAATTCATCCGTAAAAATGAAAAAGTACTCTTTTTTCCACAAAAAATTTCTTTTAGCCTAAATTTTTTCATTTTCACATGGGGAACAGGATAAAATAGATTCTAAAAATTGTTGGGCAATTTCTCCTGAGTACACTGATGCCTCATATGTGGTCATAAACCACTGTTTGGGCACACAGCAGGGCTCAGAAGGGAAGGAGCGCCATTTGACTTTTTGAATGGAAAATTAGCTCCAAAAGTCAAATTGCGCTCCTTCCCTTCTTAGCCCTGCTGTGCGCCCAAACAGTGGTTTATGACCACATATTAGATATCGATGTACTCAGGAGAAATTGCCCAACAATTTTTAGGATCCATTTTATCCTGTTGCCCATGTGAAAATGAAAGAATTGAGGCTAAAAGAACATTTTTGTTGGAAAAATTAAAATGTCCATTTTTTCCTTCCACTTTGCTTTAGTTCCTGTGAAGCACCTGAAGGGTTAATAATCTTCTTGAATGTAGTTTTGAGTAGCATGAGGGGTGCAGTTTTTGGAATGGTGTAACCTTTGGATGTTTTCTATCATGTACGCCCTCAAAGGGACTTCAAATGTGATGTCGTCACTAAAAAAAATGGTTTTTTAAATTTTGCTGGAAAAATGAAAAATTGCTGATGAACTTTGAACTCTTATAACTTCCGAACAAAAAATTTTTTTTTTCCAAAATTGTGCTGATGTAAAGTAGACATGTGGGAAATGTGATTTATTAACTATTTTGTGTCACATAACTCTCTGGTTTAGCAGAATAAAAATTCATAATTTGAAAATTGCAAAATTTTCAAAGTTTTTGCCAAATTTTTGATTTTTTCACAAATAATCGCAAAACTTATCGACCTAAATTTAATACTAACATGAAGCCCAATATGTCACAAAAAACAGTCTCAGAATCGCTAGGATCCGTTGAAGCTTTCCAGTGATATTACCTCATAAAGGGACACTGGTCATAATTGACAAAAATGGCCTGGTCATTAGTGTCAAAATAGGCCCGGGGGTGAAGGGGTTAAACAGCTCAACACAACTCAACAAGTGCTTTCTCCAAATTTAACAGAAAGCTCCACATTTACTGTCAACTGCAGTTTCAGAATTGTTCAACCCCTTCCTAAAAAGTGTTTTAATTACTTAATAGAGCACTACTTGACTGTTATAATCTGCTGCTTTCATGATTCATAGCCAGACACCACAGATTCCTGAGGATCTTAGACCATTCATCATCATAGGCAATGGTCTCCAAAGCACTGATATTCTTGAGACCATTGCATAAACAAAGAAAGCACTAAATGTTCCTAGAGATACAGCTCAAAACAGAGTTTGTAAGTTTAAAGTTAAAGTAACACCGGCTCCCACAATTTAAAGTAAACCTGTCACCTATTTTGGGTGTTATAAACTGTGCCCACCACTTTAACATACTGTATTTGGAGTTCCTGTAACCCCCAGACATACCCCTGCATACCACAAAAAACAACTTTTAATGCGTCTGTATGCAAATGAGTTGTTAAGGGTGTGATGGGGTGCAGCAAATGTGGTCCTAGCCGCCCCACTCTATGGAAAACCTACCCACTGCATTGCAAAATCGCCCCCTCCTGATTGACTGCATGTGAATGAGAGCGACATCATCCATAAGTCTCATGCCTGCGTAGTAGCATTGGTCACTGTGCCCTATCAGCCGCACAGTGTTCGAAGCCTCACGAGTCCAAAATCTCACGCCTGCGTAGTGGAATCATGCCAGACTTCAGGCTGATGGGGCACAGTGACCCATGCAACTGTGCAAGCATGAGACATCAGGCTCTGTGTGGCTGATAGGGCACAGTGACCCACAGCACTGCGCAGACATTAGACTTGTGGATGACATCACTATCATTCACATGAAGTCACTCAGGAGGGGCAGTGTTTTCCATAGAGTGAGGCAATAAGGACCACAGTGGGCTGCACCCCACTGGACCCTAAACAACTAATTTACATACAGCACGGAAAAGTTTAAAAGTTGTTTTATGAGGTATGCAGAGATAAGTCTGGGGACTTAAAGGGGGTACTAGAACCCCAATTACAGTATATTGAAGGTGGTGGGCACAGTTTATAATGCCCGAAACATGTGACAGGTTCACTTTAAGAGGAAGCTGTCACCTGCTTCCACTAGATTTCTAGGAGGTAGGTGTGGTCAAAAACCTTTGACTGTAAAAGGTCTGCAGCAAGATTTGGTGGCCAAAGGCATAGACGTTTCAGTTTTCACAAAACAAGCTGTACACTTCTACTGACCCAAAAGAGCAAGAGCACATCAGCTTCAATGTGCTGAAAACCATATAGATCATAAATGGAATTTTTAAGATTCTGTTCTGAGGGGTGATTAAACAAAACTGGAAGTTTTTATGCATATGGATCAGTAGTATGCCTGTATGAAGAAGAATTACGCACACTAGGAAAAGATCACCCTGTCTACAGTGAAGCATCTTGGTGGTTCTTTGATGCCTACCAGAAAGCATAGTGATGGCTCAGCAATGCCTAAGGGGAAGTATAGTGGTGGCTCAGTAATGCCTACAGTGAAGCATGGTGACAGCTTAGTGATTATTACAGTGAAGCATGGTGGCAACTTAGTGGTTACTACAGTGAAGCATGCTGGTGACTTAGTGATGCCTACAGTGAAGCATGGTGGTAGCACAATGATGCCTGCAGTGAAGCATGGTGGTAGCTCAGTGATGCCTACATTGAAGCATGGTGGTGGTTCGGTGATACCCAAGGACTGCCTTACTTCCTCTGCCACTAGTAAGCTGCAGCATGGAAAGGCATGAAAGATTTAATCAAGTACAGGAAATCCTTGGAGAAAAACATCATGCCTTATGTGAGGAACTGAAGCTTGGGTGTCACCGTACCTTCCAACACAACAACTTATTACAAGCAGTACTCAAAGTCTACTCAGTCAAGACTTGGTTTCAGAAGAAGTCCTAGAAGATTCCGAAGTGGCCATCAAAGTTTACTCACTTAAAGTTCATAGAATCTTCGATGTGGTGAAGAAACCAAATACACTAGAGACTAATGCCCATGAAGATTGGGCTAAGAATACTCAGGAACACTGTCAGAGACTCCTGTCTTGCTACAGATCATGTTGTAGGCAGGACTTAACAGCCCAATGTGCTAAGTGCTAATAAGAGCCATAGAGGGGGCACTATTACTAAACTTCCTTAAAATAGGCATTTTGTGTTTTATTTGGCAAAACCACATGTTATATTAGTTGTCTTAAGGTATTTAAATATTTCTTGAATTATTGGTTTATTGCAAATAAAAAAGAGTTTGTAAATGTTACTGATAAAGCTACTGTCATTTGCAATGGTAGGAGGGTGCATAATGTTGACTATATGTCTATAACCAGCTTCAGAGTTGCAGTATTATAAAATTATCCATTGCAGAATATCTGCCTGCCAATATAAAAAGGAAGTTTCTGGGATCTGATACAGCCTTGTCATGTAAAAGCAGGCATCAAGTAAGGATTTAATCAGTATTTACTCAGTGAGTCAGACACTCTCTGCACATTTAATCAATCCTAAATCTACTCTATTACAATTTACATTCACAAAGGTCACTAAATCCAGATGCCTTCTATACCGACAGGCTGTCCAGACCAGTATGGATTATGGTATTTATACAGTTCACTGTTCCCTTCTGACCATCAGTGTGGAAGTGCAGTTACAATTAATAATGAACTGAAAAACAGTTAATAAAAGTGATAATTACCTGAAGCTTGTGTTGACTAGGACTGGACTTACACCATGATTTTTTCTGACCTTTCAGCAGAAAATACCTGTAAGGCTGGTTTCACACTGGCATTACCATCTGTTTGAATCCGTCTGAAACTGGATGCACCCGCATCCATTTTCGGCTCCATTGACTTTCAGTGAGGCCGGACTAACTTGCGGGTGCATCCACTTTTGCACTTTTTTCCCTGATCCGGGTGGTCACGGTTTTTATCCTAAGACCAAAAACGCAACGTGGTGCATTTTTGGACTCTGTGTCAAAAATTGTGACTACCCAGACCCTGGATAATGCAGGATAAATTAAAATTGGACTCTATGTAACCCGTATTCGGGGAACTCTGGATCCCAATGAATCCGGACCCCCGAATCCGAGTTTTGGAACTACGTATGCATGCCCAGAACACAGTTTCAAATTACACAACCCCTAGCGAGCATGTCATTTGTCCCCAGATCTGGCGGAAACAGGTAATCACCCGGTAGCAACTGTCTGCTCCCGCACTGGTATTATCACTGATCTGTGAGATGGCTCAGTGATAATACAGGTGCGAGTGCATACAGTTCAATAATTTGGGGGACTCCAGGGGAATTCAGGGGGATGCAGGCTTTACCCACATTCCCCCAGAGTCACAAAAACGCTAGTGTGAAACTAAAGTTAGAAAACTACTTCCTGCTGTTCCCCTGTACTAGGACAGTCATGAAAACCCTTCTAGTTGTGTTGAGGAGAGCCATAGGATCAAATTAACCTTAAGACATAAGGGCATGGGAGAAACGATCCATAGAGTGTAATATTTCACATTGCATAGCCTTAATTCGCAGAAATTCACAGATAAAAAATGCATGTAATCTGCACATGTCTGTATCAATAAAGTTGTGTCAAAGCCAAATACCAGGAGACATCAAAAACAAACCAGCTTTATGTAAAACATGACAAACCAAAAAGAAAGAAAAATGGCAGCATCAAAAACAGGATAAAACAAGTAAAATACTGCATGCAAAGATGTAATGAAAATTAATGAAAGTACCCTAAGCCACATGCAAGTAACTAAGCAAAGCCACATGTACACTGTGGGGCCCCATGGTTCATTCGCCACAGTGGTACTGCACCTACCCAATAGGTGTAGTATCATGTTCACAGGTAAGAGGGGAAACTTTGCTGAGACCACCAACGCACACCCAACACTCTCCAAACTCCTGGCCAGGTAGATGCTGGGAGGAAGAGGCTCGTCGATAGAGCTGTCCCCATCTGTTGTCTGGAGGGAGGAGTCAGGTTCAAGGGTGGAAAAAGTGAGGAATTAGTAAGAGAGAGGGACCAGCATGGAAAGAAGATGGAGTGAGTTCTAGGGAAATTAGACAGCTGGGGAGAGAGAAGGACTCATGCTGGAGGCTCAGCTAATAATCTCCAGGCCTGAGAACCCGAATCTGCAGCTGGCTGGAGGAACAAGCTGCACAGGGGTACTTGCCCCAATTCAGTCTGGACATTTTCTGGACCAGCCAAAAAACCGGAGGTCACTGAACTTCACATGCAGTGGCCGCCAAGGTAGACTCTCCCAGGCTAATGAACTGCAGAGAGTCAAGAGAACTTGCAAGGCAGTCACTCGCAGGTCCCGTAGTCACCTGCTTTGGGACTTGTAACCACCAGGACACAAGGAAGTAAAGGAGTAGCAAAGTGTCAGACAGTAATGGGCAGCAAAGACAGGTCTTATATTCCGTGTCTCAGCAAGGTGGACCCGGACTACTTGTGAGCTAGCCAAGCTGCAACCTTGGAGAATACAGTACCCTGGCTGTGTTGCCTCTGCCCTAGACTGCAAGTAACGGTGACCGTTAAAATCTGTAAACTCCCTGTGTCTGTCTACTCCTTCCTGGATCTGTAACGTGTAAGCTGCCACAACACCTATCCCATGGGGACCACTACAAGCAGTCCTGGTCCGATCTGACTAGATCCCTCAGATGGCATCTCAACAAACTTTTCCTTTAAATACCCCTTTTTTTAATGACCGGTCAGGGCCATGACTTCCAGGGAAGGCCACCGTGACATCCCCTAAACTATTGAGCCCTGGAGAGTCCAGTACCCTGGCCCCATGACCGCTGCATACACAAATGAGTATTTGGTGAATTTTTTACCTCAGTATTTGTAAGACAAAACCAGAAGTGTGAAAAAAATACTGAAGTAGTGACGTGTTTCTATTATACTTTTCCTCTGATTGTTCCACTCCTGGTTTTGGCTACAAATACTGAGGTAAAAAATTCATCAAATATTCATTTGTGTACATGTGGCGTTAGTGAATAAGTGTAGAAATGCTACAGAAAATCTTGCACATCAAAAACTCACCAAAATCTCATCATGGGAACTGTAGTGCCCCAGGGTATGGGAACTCAGATGTCTGGGCCCTCAGTGGGGGATCTCACTGGTGGCCTACCTAGACCTGTGGCCCCGAGGGGGAGACAGCCTCCAATTAAGGGATTGCAGTCTTTATCACGTGACGCCACCTGTAGTGTCTGGTGACTAGACACCAACGGCGCCACAGTCCTCCAGAGGGTGGTGGTATTGCGGCTAGGATGGAGCAGCTCCAGGTAGAGCTAATCCTCTGGGGCAGTGTTGATTGTGAGGGATGGAGCTAGGGTTTGGCCAGGTTGTGGGTTAAAGGGATAGTCTCTGAGGGCAGCGGGGACAGGGGGTGAAGAACGCACACACACGTTGTTGAATGTCTCTTTACCTTTTACTGGTGGTATATCAGGTAAAAGACCGGAACACTGTCGGGTGAACATGAAACACAGTTGAATTTCCACAGCAAGTGTATGTAAGGCCTCCGTGTTCTCTTTTCCCTTTGTTGAAGTCCCTGCCCCGTGTAGAACTTGGCTGGCCTCAGCTACTCTCTCTCTCCACCTGCACTGTCGATGGGCAACCTCTGATGACTACCGCCGCTTCCCTCTCCATGGTGTCTGGCTTCCTGAACGGTGATTAACAGGTGACCGGGTGACTGAAGTCCCCATGGTTTGCCAGGTTCTCTGCTGGGCGTGTAGCTCTCCTGCAGACGCGGACCCCGGTGTCCGGTGTGCTGCTTGGGCGAACCTATTCTGGCTCCTCGGTCCCCACTTTTCCTCCTTTTTCCTCTCCTTGCCTTCCGTACCCGCTCTTGGGCCTGGTCGGACTGCTCAAAGGCTGTTCAGGGTCACCAGTTTGGGCCTAACAAGGCACCGATCACCAGGACGTATTCGCAGCTTTCCTAGCGTCTGCACACTCTGATTAACTCCTCCCCAGCATCAGTATTTATAGGGGATCTTGCCTAATGGCAGCAAGTTGGGCTCCCCCTACTGTGCTGGGGTGGAAGGTGTTGATTGTACTAGTGTACCTGCTGTGTATTTTCATCTGTGTTCTAGGAAGGCCTGTGGGTACCTGTGGATGCAGGGCACCACAGAACATAGGCTTAGGCCGGCTTCACACCGTTTTTTGACTGTCAGGTTCTGTCCGATGTTTTGTAGGATGTGTCGAACAATAGGGACCGGGGTACTCAAGACCAGGTTGTACTGTCTCTGGGATGTCAAGGTGCCGGGCCCGGTCCAATTGTCCTAGATGCAGCAAGTAAAGGGATTATTTACAGGAGATTTGTCGTGACGCCACCCAGGGTATGTGGTCAGTGGGACCACCGCTGCCGTATTCCTGCTGGGGACAGTGATTTAGGGCAGCGTGGATGGTAAGCCCTCCTTGGGTAGGGCTGAGTGTCCCCAGGGCAGGTGTAGTGAAAGAGGCTGCGTATTCTGGATGCTTCACTTACTTCTATGCTGCAGCTTCTCCAGTCAGCACGCAGGGACAGCAAGGATGCGGCTCCGCAGGTGGAGGTCTTTGTAGCGGCGCTAGAAAGAACAGTCTCAGGCAATGGTGAGCTTACCGGGTACTTTACTGGTTCAAAGTTCTTTAGCAGCAAGTTACAAGTCACAGTTCTCACAGTCACAGTTCTCACAAGTTAGCACTACTCCGGGCACTCGAGTTGTACTGCAGCTCAGACGGTTCCTCTGCGTTGCCTCCTTCAAAATTCCTTTCAGGCCTTGCTTGTCTCTCTCTCTGTCCTCACTCACAGGTTTGGTCTGGCCATCACGGGCTTTTGTGTGATGATTCCCTCTGTCTCAGGGTCACTAGCCCTAATTCGATAGCTGTGTTCTAAGACCGTGGTGGTAGGTAGGCTGCAGGTTATAGAGTACCTTCCCCACGCCACTGTGTCTCGTGATTGTGGTCTTAGAGTCTCCCCGGTCACCTCTATAGAGCTGCCTCTCTGGCTGTCCTTGGCCTAGCCCTCCAGTGACCCAGGTATAATGTGGGCTCACCAGGTTCCTTCTGTCTCACTGTGAGGTGTCGCTGCTTGTGGCTTCCTACCCCTAGCTTCTGGCTATGCCTCCGGCTATGGAGTGAGCTTTCTCCCCTAGGAATCTGCCTCTAGGGTTCTGCGTCCTCCAGGAAACCTCTCCTCCTGGGAATGTCTGCCTGTTCTTCCTGACCGTTCACTCACTCTTCTTGACTTCTTGTTCTACTTCTCTCTCCTAACTGAGTGCCCCTGTGTTTTTATTTACTTTCTCTCCACCCACTTGTCCTTCTCTCCTCCCACACTACTCTGCCCTCCAATCCTGCTTTTGCTGCCTTGATTGCTGGCGCTGTCCAGTGCTGAAATTTCATCACCGCGGCTGCAGGGGAGCTTTTCAGCACCAGGCGTCCAGGACGCATGCTATGAATGCCGGATCCGGGAGGATCCGGTTTTGTCCGATTTTTGCATCGGACACAAAAAATGCTGCAGACTTCGGTTTTATGTCCGATGCAAAAAGCGTACAAAACCGGATCCTCCCAGTAAAACACTAAACTGGATTGCAAATAACAGCCATCCGGCCTCATAGTGATACAAGGGGGGCAAATTTGGATCCGGGGCTGTCCGGTTCACACCGGACAGCCCCAGACCCGAAAAACCATGGTGTGAAGCCAGCCTTACACCCAGAGATGAGATTCAGCCAGTACTCTCCAGTTCGAAGGAACCGATTGTCAAAATTGCAGCTAGCTTCCTGAAGTGGCAAGAAAAAGCACACTGATTCAGTGCTAGGGACCATCCGGCTTCAATTGAATGTCCATCTCAGGATGAGGCTCCATAGGTAATTCTCGGTCAGTGTCAGGAATGGAATTTGTCACAAGTATGATTCGGTGGGCATCGTGGGACATTATAGCATTGGATTACGTCTGAATTTAGAGGCTTTTTTAAAATTAATGAAATAGCACCATTTAATTCAAGTGGGGCTATCGTGAGGTGACATGACAAACAAGTGATTAGTGAGGTCAAGCAAAGGGTTAAGATTCTTGTTTACAGTTGAGTTACAGATGGAGCTGAGACAGGTCTCAGCTGATTTAAACCGTTTTTTGCGCACCCATTTTAAAAGGGCGCTGATTGGTTAATGTAGTGACAGCGGGGGCTTCCGATGGGTATAAAATTACAGCGATTTCTGACAGGAGCTGTCAGAATCGCCAGCTGTTTGAAGAAGCAGCATGGAAGAGCTGCTGGAGCGTCTAGTGGAGAAGGCGGCGGCATCGGGTGGAAGAGAGTGGCTGATGCGGTGCCTGGAAGACGGCGGCCCTGGAAAAATGAAAGGGAGCGGTACCTGCGGAAGCTGATGTTGATCCTGGCCCTCAGGCTCCTGAAGATCCTGGCCCCCGCTGGATTTCGAGGCCTCGGAAGCGACGGAATCTCTCGACATCCCCCTTAGCTGCGGCATCTTTGAATGTGCCGGCTGGGGAGCAGAGGTCCAGATCTCGTGGGGCGGAGCGTCCGATGGGCTCGTCCTCTCATGTGACTCCTCTGACTGCGGCACCTGTGAGTGATCTGGCCGGGGAGGGGAGAATAGGAGCCCATAGGGCGGAGCTTTTCAGGAGATTGTCGTGTCACCCTCCTCCTCTGGCTGCGGGATCGGTGAATGCTATGGCTGGGGAGCAGAGGCTTAGTGCTCGCAGGGCGGAGCATGCAAGGTGCTCGTTACGTCGCCCATATCCCCTGGCTGCGGCACCTATGAATGCGCTGGCTGGGGAGCGACGAGTTAGGTCAGGAGGGGCGGAATCTCTGCGGCAACCCCTCGCAAGACTCAGTGATGTCAGAGGAAGTGATGACAGGGGAGCCGCGCATGCGCTGCAGTTTAGCAATGGCGGCAGCGGCGGGAATTTTGAAGGCTCTTCCTCAAGAAGGCGAGATAGGAGCCTGGGAATGGCTGCTTGTCCCTCAGCAGCGGCATCTTTGAATGTGCCGGCCAGGGCAAGGGCACCTGGGCTTCCTGCATGGCAAGGCGTCAGGACGAGCTCTGGGACAGAGACTTCTCATCATACAGCTGCCTTCCGTGCTTGGCTGCCGGTAGATGACAACCCTCATGATAAATCGGATGACCCAGCTGTGGAGATGGATGACAGCCTTCGGTCGGTGCGGGACAGAGTCTTCAGATGCCTTCCGCGGTCCAGAGCTCATCGGATGGTGAGATTGATCCCTTTTTTATTAATAATTTTTCTGCAATCAGTGTTGATAGTGTAAGGGAATTTGTTTCAGCTGCTATTGCTGAAGCTTTAGATGGAGTGAGGGATGCAGGAGGGTCATTAGTAGGTCCTCAGCATAGGGCTGGATCACGACTCCCCATGCCTGAGATCTCTCTTAAAGAAGCTTTGCCGTGTGAATTATCCCCGCTTGGTTTTCACCTTGCAGGGACTGTTAAAGATCAGATCTGGGCAGGGGACTTTGTTGATCTTTTTACTTTATTGCCTTCTAGATATCTGAGAAAGCTGAGGGTGAGGAAAAGAAAAAATGTTTAGGTCATTTAACTTGTGGTTGCAGGCCTTTCTTATATATGCTGTTGTATTAGGGGAAAAGACCACGGCTTTATGCTGTGGCCTTTTCCAACATATTAATATAATTTTGGAAGCGTATCGTCATTTTGGGGGAAATGCCTGGTTATATTATGATGAGGCATTTCGCCAAAAGCTGTCTGTGCAGCCGTCATTGAAATGGGGTACGAAAGATGCCGGACTATGGCTGAAGATGATGGTCCCCAACAGCAGCTAGCGACTAAAGCTTCTGTGACTTAGCAGGTGAAGAAAAGCCTGTGTTTCGCATTTAATGAGTCCTCCTGCAGATGGCTGCACAATTGCCGCTATAAGCACGAGTGCTCCGTCTGTGGGGGGAATCATCCTATGTTTAAATGCTTTAAGAAGCAGGCTCAGCAGCCTTTAACAGTTTTGGCAAAGGAGCCATTTCTTAAGGGCTCCGACGCTAGTTCAGCTACCGGCTCTAATGCCGTTCCTAAACAGGTACCCCCCGGGTGAAAGCTGAATTGTTACGGGTTGGTTTTTCAAAAGGTTTTTTTGTTCCGCCTTTTCCTGGGTCCGGTTGTACTCCATTGGTTAATTTGCCTTCTGAAAAACAATTTCCCGAGCAGGTTAGGGGAAAGATAATTAAAGAATTGGAATTGGGACGGTGCTCTGGCCCATTTTCCTTTACGCCTTTTGTTGATTTTAGACTTTCTCCTCTTGGGATAGTTCCCAACAAGGAGCCCGGGTCTTTTAGAATGATTCAACATCTCTCTTATCCACCTGGTTCTTCTTTAAATGACCAGGTGGATAAAGAGGCTGCATCGGTGAATTATGCATCTTTTGATACGGCGGTAGATTTGTTGCGGGTAATGGGCCAGTGTGCTTTGATGGCTAAAACGGATATTACCTGTTGACCCGGTTGGTTTTTCTTCTCTAGGATTTTGTTTTGAGGGTTTTTATTTTTTTGAACGGTGTTTGCCAATGGGTTTTTCTTTGTCTGGTTTTAATTTTGAAGTTTTTTCTTGCTTTTTAGAATGGTCTGTAGGTTCTGTTTGCCTGAAAGGGAGAATGGTTCATTATTTAGATGATTTTTTGTTTATAGGCCCCAATGCTTCTTCTGATTGTTTTGATCTCCTTTCTAGTTTCCTGTCTCTAATGCATGAGTTTGGAGTCCCCCTTGCGGAGGAAAAAACTGTTTTTCCCTGCCGTAAATTGGAGTTCCTGGGAATTGAGATTGATTCGGATAGGATGTTATCCAGGCTCCCTCAAGAGAAAATTTTTAAGCTGGTTGATACGATTACCAAATTTTTGTGTGGTACTTGTGCGTCTTTGAGAGATTTTCAATCATTATTGGGTGTATTAAATTTTGCCTTACATGTTATTCCTATGGGGCGGGTGTTTTAGCGCAGATTGTATGAGTCTATTAAAGGTTTTTCATCACCACATGCTTTGATTCCTATCTCTTCTGAGGTTAAAGATGATCTTGTAGTTTGGTTGTCTTTTTTATCGGACTTTAATGGTATATCTTGTTGGCAGGAAACTTTTCAATTATCAGTTTCTTTATGTTTATTTTTTTCTTCTGATTCTTTTGGTTTTGGTTGTTCCTTTAAAGGTCATTGGTTGTCGGTCGCTTGGCCTGAGTTTGTTAGGGAGTCGGGTTTTAGTAGTGTATTTTTAGATTTATTTTCTATTGCTGCATCTTTCATCTCTGTTGCAAAGTAAGAGGATTATGTTATTCAGTAATTCTCAAGTAGTGTGTTTTTGTTTAAACACAATAGCATCAAAAGGAGCTGTTGTGCTTAAGCTTTTGAGGTATTTAGTCCTCCTATTGATGAGGCACAACATATGGTTAAAAGCTGTTTTTAAGTCAAATTTCTCTAACATCATAGGTACTATTATTTCCCGTCAGCAGCTCGATCAGTTCCGTTCTTTGGTACCGGATGCAGACATGGATTGAAATGTGTGCCCGCAGTGCCTTTGGGACTTGATTTGACTTATGTTCCGTCATTTATTATTAATTCTTTAGCGCCACGTACATAGTCGGATTATTCTGCTGCTTGGAAACATTGGGTACTATTTTGTGATTTTCATCATTTTAATTTTTATGTTGCTACGGCAGAGTCTGTTCTTCCCTTTTTGGAAGACTTAGCGTTTGAAGGCTTGTCGTATTCGTCTGTGCATAAGTTATTGGCAGGTGTTTCTTTCTTTTTAAAATTGGCAGATGGGCAACCTCTTTTGCAACTATTTCCTGTTAAACAATTTTTAAAAGGATAAAAGAAAGTCTTTTTAAGAGTGATGATCGTCGCCCCATATCAGTTGAGTTGTTAGAGAAGCTGTGGTTAGTATTACCTGACGTCTGCACTAATGAATTCGAATCAGTTTTGTTTAGGAGCGTTTTTGCTGTTTTATTCTTTGCTGCATTACGAATCGGCGAAGTGATCCCGGTCAATAAAGTCAAAGATGATGGGTTGCACTTCACAGACGTTAGGATTTTTTGAGATAGGGTTGAGTTGTTTTTAAAAAAAAAATCTAAGACGGATCAATTGGGTAAAGGTACGACTGTGGTCCTATTTGGCATTTCGGATTTTTCCACATGCGCAGTGGCAAATATGGTGACGTGGCTGGCAATACGTCCTAGGGTCACAGGCCATCTGTTTATTCACGAAAATAAGACGCCAGCCATACGTTTTCAGTTTTCTTTTATTTTTCAGAGGTGCTTGAAAGTTTTAAAATGATCTGATTTACGTTTGTCGTCACATTCGTTTCGGATTGGAGCCACTACGGAAGCGGCGAGATCTGGAATGAATGCGACTTTAATAAAAAATGTAGGTCGCTGGAGATCTAATTGTTATAAGTCCTATGTACGGCCTCATTTAACGTTCTCATGTTGATTTTATTTTAGGACCTAGGACCATCTGGATAGTTGGTCATTTGTTTGTTTACTGGGCCCAGCAGTACACGCGGATCTCGAGGGTTTTGTTGCAGGTTTATATCAGACAGATGCGGTCCATGTATCTGAGGTTGGAAATGATATCTTTAATTTGGGGTTGCAGAATGTTATTGAACTCTGGTTGGGAGGTTCTTTGGGGGGCCTTAGCTTTTTGAGCTTTGGCCATTTGGGATGATTACCCTAAAAAATAAGGGTGGATCTGTTTTAAAGAGTGGAGCTATTTCATTAAATTAATTAATTTATTAATTATTTAATTATTTAATTAAATTATTTATTTCATTTTACATCATTGATAAAATGTATGTAAACCTTAATTTAGTACCCGACCAGTGTTAAATAAATTATTTTATTCCAATTATGGTCTGGTTATTGAAGTTAATTTATTATTTTATGGTTATGTCATTGTCACATCATAAATTGGGGAACAAGGGAGTGTGGAGGAGTCTGAATTCAAATAAACAATTTTTTTGTGTGCGTGTATGTTTTTAACTGTATACTGACCGGGTATGTAATGGGGGTGTCCGATAGATGCCTCTCCATTATTAACCCCTGAGGCTTGATACCAGCACATTTCACAGCAGGCATCAACTTCAAAAATATTACCTCAATTGCCACCACATCAGGCCACTTCTGTGGTAGCTACAGACTGATACATTTAGGCAAGAAAGGGCCTAATACCCATGGTCCTTCCCAGCCTGATATTAGAAGCCCCTAGCTGTCTGCTTTACCTTGTCTGTATAACAAAAACAGGGGGAGTGGCACACACTTTTTAAAATTATTTAAATAAATAGTTTTAAAAAATTGCTTGAGATCCCTTCTATTTTTGATAACCAACCAAGGTAAAGCAAACATCTGAGGGCTGCAACCTGCAGCTGTCTGCTTTACCTTGGCTGGTTATCAAAAATGGAGAAGGTTTCTGTCCCTTTTTTTTAAATTGATTTCTTATTTATTAGTTATACAAGGCTAAGAACACCCTTTAGTGTCCTATGAAAGGCACTAAAGGGTTCATAGTTAGGGGGGAACTATGCTTTTGCCCACTTCCAGGTAACAGTGTGTGCTGAGCATTGTGTCACCGGATCCTATATTATTCTTATTTATTTATTTATTTATTTATTTATTTATAGAGCACCATTGATTCCATGGTGCAGTTCATGAAAAGGGGTTACATAAAAATAAGTTATAACATTAAAATAAAAAGACAAATTGGAATAGTGATTTTTATTTCTCTACACGTTTCAAGCACTCTTGCCCTTCATCAGGAAAATACTACCGATGTACATAATTTCCCCAACAGACACAAAACCCTTTTATACATCCTGTACATAACATATTGGGGCAGGGCGCATATAATATGTTTCTGAATTTCAAGAAAAAAACTTTTTTCTTCACATTTCCCTAGCAAAATGCATAATAATCAGAAAACACCATAACGCGACAAGAATTACATCATAAGAAATCTTCACACATCAAACTACATAGAAACATATCAAATCCCATTTTTAAATATGTAGAATATCATATACCTTAAATCAAACTTTTTATTATGATACCATCCTAAAAAAAATAATAAAAATCTCCCACATAAACATACTAAAATCCCACAGGAATTATCCAAATCCATTACATCAAGATTTTTTTAAAATCAAAAACTACAGATTTATATACGATCACCTTATCATCTATCACTAGACCATTCTGTCCAATGTGATTTACAGAGGGGAGAAGGGGAGGAATAGCGAGGAGAAAGGTGGAACGAGGAGAGAGGTGGACAGTAGAGTAAAAGACAGATTGGAGAGGTGCAAGAGTGTTAGCAGGGAGGCCACAGAGGAGGAGGTTGCAGTAGTCAAGATGGGAGATGATGAGGGCATGCACTAGTAGTTTAGTAAATTGAAGGTTGAGGAAGGGACAGATTCTGGAAATAATTTGGAGTTCACCTGATGATGAAATGTGGCCGAACAATCACAGCCATGCCAGTGCTTGAGCCAAAAGCTGAAAAGCTTGATAATTGGCTGCCTTTCACAAGCTTTAATCGGCTGCCAAATATGAACACTAACACGGACATCTGCTCAGAGGTCCATGTTCGGAGTTTGGCATCGGACACTATGTGACTGGTACGAATCATGAACTTTTCCATTCGGGTTCACTCATGCTTATTAGTAACATTTCACTGGTTAAAAATGAGATACTAACAACCATCACTGATTATATATATTGGATCCTCACTATTTTCGTTTGCAAGATTGCACAGTGAAATTCTCATAATTCTTTAATATTCACTGCAGTTTAATTTTTCATTACTGCACATAGCAAGCCCCTAGACAAAGTGCATTAATATTACATGCTAAATATATTTGTAAGGGAAGAGAAAATATACTGAGCAAGAAATCTTCACCCTATTTCTTTTGCTCCCCTGTCCACCACACTGGGCAAGTATGGAAATACTTGGGTTCTAGTGGGCTTCATGTGAGCAACATATGATGTGTGATATGGTACTTGGAGTAAATATAAATGTTCTATGGAAATAAAGGCTATGTGAATATTTAAAGCAAATAAAATCTCACAACATAACTATTATCGCTAGCCTTCATTACACCTAAAGTATGTTGAAATTCAGAAAAAAAATGCTGAAAATAATAAATCAACCCTCCACAACCTCAACAAGAAAAAGCCACAATGATGCTCTGTTTGTAGTAAATTTCCAATTTCTATGCTGACTTATATCCAACATAAGGGGCTATATACCAGAATGGAGGGTAATGTATCAGGATGGAGGGGGCGCTTTATCCAGGACATGGGACTATATACCAGAATGGTTGCCATATCCAGGATGGTAATGTATCAGGATGGAGGGGGTGCCATATCCAAGACAAGGGACTATATACTAGAATGGGTGCCATATCCAGGATGGAGGGTAATGTATGGGGTCTATATCCAGCATAAGGCGCTATATACCAGAATGAGGGCCATATCTAGGATACCTTTTCTGTTATTATAGCTACAAATAACAGAAATGATGCGTTTTTCTCGAAGTGACACACCACTCTCATTTTTGTCAGCAAATTTTTGACATACCGAGCTCAAAAAATTGACCATCACTGACCTGTGATGTCAATTACAGGCCTCTCTCCTCTGTGTAAGTGGGAGAACTTGCACAATTGGTGTCTGACTAAATACTTTTTTTCCCCACTATACATCTGTTTGCAGCTTTATTTCTAAAAGAAGAAACTGATAAATAATGTTGAAAGAAAAGATGTAGTGTTTCCTAAAAGATGTAAAACAACTGTGTTTCCCAGGAGTAGAGATTTAGTTCCCACTATTCGTTTTTGGTGCTGGGTATTTTCACTGCATAGAAATATAACATTGTATAGTTCAAGAAAAGTGGATGGAATTTATAGAACTCTTACATTACCCCATCCATCTTTCCTTCAATATGCTGCAATCATCCCTTCCCCTTTGTAGAAAAGCACCCCCAAAATTTCATGTTTCCACCACTATGCTTCACGGTTGGGAAGGTGTTTTGGAGGTTGTACTCATCTTTTTCTTCCTCTAATGGGCTTTTTTTTTACACTTTGTAAATTGACCTGCAGTGCATGTTTGAAATCCACATGTCAATTTCTCTTGCGGGTCCACTGAGTAAATCTAAAGAGAATAAAAACAAAGCCTTTCCGATGGGAAAAAAGGGGGAGGGGGCTGCTGTGGTGGAGCTAGGGTGCCCGCAGCCTTGCCCCCACGCTCTATGGGACCAATAATACCTGCCACCGACACCCGCGCTCTACCACCACTGCCCCTCCCCTTGATAAGCCAAGGTGGGTCCAGGGGAGGTATGTATATATGAAATAAGTATTTGATACAATAGAAAAACAGAACTTATACTGTATATAGAATATTTCATACAGAAACCTTTGTTTGCAATTACACAGGTCAGACATTTCCTGTAGTTCTTGATCAAGTTTGCGCACACTGCAGCAGGGATTTTGTCCCACTCCTGAGTTGTCGCTGAGTAACATTGAGTTTCAGCTCCCTCCAAAGATTTTCTATTGGATTCAGGTCTGGAGACTGGCTAGGCCACTCCTGGACCTTGAAATGTTTCTTACGGAGCCAGTCTTTAGTTGCCCTGGCTGTATGTTTCAGGTCATTGTCATGCTGAAAGACCCAGCCACGACCCCTCTTCAACGCTCTTACTGAGTGAAGGAGGTTGTTGGCAAAATATTGCAATACATTACCCCATCCATCCTTCCTTCAATATGTTGCAATCATCCCTTCCCCTTTGCAGAAAAGCACAGAAATATAACATTGTATAGTTCAAGAAAAGTGGATGGAATTTATAGAACTCTTACATTACCCCATCCATCCTTCCTTCAATATGCTGCAATAATCCCTTCACCTTTGCAGAAAAGCATCCCCAAAGTTTGATGTTTCCACCACTATGCTTCATGGTTGGGAAGGTGTTTTGGAGGTTGTAATCATCCTTTTACTTCCTCTAAAAATGTCGAGTGGAGTTGATACCTAAAAGTTATATTGTGGTCTCATTCGTCCATAAGACCTTCTCCTATGCCTCCCCTGGATCATTCAGATGGTCATTGGTGAACTTCAAACAGGCCTGGACATGTGTTGGCATGAGCAGGGGAATCTTGCGTGCCCTGAAGGATTGTAGTCCATGATGGTAGTAATAGTAATTTTAGAGACTGTAGTCCCAGCTCACTTCAGGTCATTGATCAGGTCCTCCTGTGTAGTTCTGGACTTATTCCTGATCTTTTTAAGAATCATCCTTATCCCAAGACGTGAGATCTTGTATGGAGCCCCAGACCAAGGAACATTGACAGTCATCTTGTGTTTCTTCCATTTTTTAAAAAAATGTCACCATCAGTTGTTGCCTTGTCGCCAAGCTGCTTGCATATTGTCCTGTAGCCCATCCCAGACTTATGCATCTCTACAATTTTGTCCCTAGTGTTCTTAGACAGCTCTTTGGTCTTGGCCATGGTGCAGAGGTTGGAGTGTGTTTGATTGTGATTGATTGTGTGGACAGGTGTCTTTTAAACAAGTAATGAGTTCAAACAGGTGCAATTAATACAGGTAATGAGTGTGACTCGCCCCCAGGGCCATGGGGTACTCAGTACCGGGTTGGTTCGGTGTCTCGGGGGACACGCAGGGGCTGAGACCTGGCTCCATTTAAAATGTGGGGGAATATTTAGGGATAATAGATTGTGACACCACCCGTGGTATGCAGCTATGAGTGGCCATCGCTGCTGCAGAGCCTCTGGGGACGATGGACAGGCAACTGTGATGATGTGGCTCCCCACGGGTAAAGCGGGTCCCCAGGGCAGTACGGGAAATTCTATGGTGTTGGAAGGTCATTAGGGTGCAGAACAGAGGGCGCAAAGTAACAGACAGACTCACGGTTGTTGGTTCCTCATTTACTGGTGGTACTGGTGCAAGCCGGGACACTGATAGGTGATGCTACTTGCAGTCCATGCAACCTGGGAGAAACTCAGGGTTCTCCTCACTTGGCAACTTCTGAGGTCTCCCTGCTGCACTTTTCTCTGCAGGTCCCTGCTGCTGCTTAAGCTGAGCTGCAGCCCTCTCTCGCTTCCTACATAGTGCCTGTATGGGAGGCAGCTCGAGTCCTTCTATGTGAAGAGTAGGAGTGGCTCGACAACCAGTGGGTGCTCAGAGAATTGAAACTGAATATGTAATATATAATATCTGGCACACCAAAAATGATAAAAATAGGAGAACAAAATTCAAGAGGTCACTTTCATTTGTGCAATGGACACGGCAGAAATCATATTCTTTTCATAGATTTGTTAACGTTTCGACAGTTATGTTTTGAAGAAGACCTATAGGTCGAAACGTTAACAAATCTATGAAAAGAACATGATTTCTGTCGTGTCCGTTGCACAAATAAAAGTGACTTCTTGAATTTTGTTCTCCTATTTTTATCATTTTTGGTGTACCAGATATTATATATTACAGCTCCAGTCCTTCTCTACTTCTCTGGCGGCTACTCCTGGGCTCTTTACGCTGCTTTGCCTGTGGGCACTTTGGTGTGGCTGGAGGACTTGGAATCCCCCACCCTCCGGTGTTGGCTGCTGGGACGTTAGGCCCTGCACAGCCTCGGACTTCGGTGTCCGGTTCTTGGTGCTTTCTACACTGGGGTGAGCTCGACACCGATCCACTCGACCAGGCTCTCCTCGACTTCCTCAGATCCTTGCCTATGGGTCCCTCAAGCTAGGCTTCAGCTTTCCTGGACTGAGCTTAGCACTGCTCCAGTCCACAGGATGTCTTCTTCAAGTCCTCCAAGGAAATGAACTAACTAACTCCGCCTCTGACCAGAATTTATAGGGGAGCTGCCCTGAACCCGGATAATAGAGCTCCCCCTTCAGGCCTGGAGGCAGAAAGGTGTTGTGTGCTTTGGTTTGCCTGGTGTGGATACCCTCTGTTGATCTCAGGTATGACTCTACCCCCCAAGGGAGGCAATGACATTATGGCATCCGGATTCTGGGGTATTTACCTGGCAAATTTTGGTGAGTTTTTTTTTTGTCTGTTTTTAAGTCCATTCGGTGAACAATCTAAATTAAATTGTACATGTCTCAAAAGGCATGTGGTTAGGACTGGTAAGCGTGAGGGCCCTTGACCGTGGGTTACCAGCTTACGTTTTTTGGCCAAAATACCAACAAACACCTCACATTTTTCATCTTTAGTGTTTTATTGCATTTTTTTCATCTGCAGTTTGAGGCTGAGCCCTCTGGGGGGCGTCTGTCGTTATGTGAGGCATGTAATCAGTGCGGAACAGCCCGCCTGATCTAATAGAAGGGCGTGACCAATAGGCTGTTCTGACGCTATGCCTTGCATGCACCGTGAATGGCAGAGCCCTTGGTAACCTCGTGTCTTTAAATGCCACCGGTCACCTCCCTGACAGTATGGCCGGACGCTGGTGCCACAACCGCCCCCACTGTGGGTTGCAGGTGATTGAGTACCGGCATACAGACACCTGTGTTGCCTCCAGAGGAGCTGACAGCCGCTGCTAAGTGCAATGGGTATTTACCTGGCAAATTTTGGTGAGTTTTTTTTTTTGTCGGATTCTGGGGTGCAACAAGGGCAGAGTAGGAGGGCTTTTTAAAGAAAAACTAACAGGTCTGTGAGAGCCAGAATTCTTGCTGGTTGGTAGGTGATAAAATACTTTTTTAATGCAATAAAATGTAATTTAATTATTTAAAAATCATACAATTGGATTTTCTGGATTTTTTTATTCTATCCCTGACAGTTGAAGTGATACAAATTACAGACCTCTCCATTTTTTGTAGGTGGGAAAACTTGAAAAATAGTTAGTGTATCAAATACTAATTTTCCCCACTGTAGGTGATACATTGTTGGGTTCAGGGTCTCTTTGCTTACATCATGCTACTCTCAGCTGAGGTAGCAAAAAGCAGCTAACAGAATCTCTTTAAAGGTAGTCCATCACTCCCAAAATGCATTTTTATGTGAACTATGCAGTGTTGTAGAGAAAGTAACCCATATAAAAAAAATACTAGCGCTGTGCCTGTTACTTGTACAGTGCCAGAGAAAATACTGTTAATTCATATGCAGTTAAGGATGCTTCTGTGTACCCATGCATAGCCAAGAGTTTGGTGCACTGTTCTGCCTCCTCATTTGGATATCAGTGCTCTACCTACATTTCTGACTCGCACTGTTTGCTTTCCAGAGCAAGCACTGAACACTGCTGGTATGTGAGTGGTCGTACGGGTTTTCCTCAGTTTACTTTCTTCTGACGCTGCCCACTGCACCTAGGGGTTTATGAATGTAGCAAGAAAAGTCAGTAGTGTGATATCAGGATTCATTTCATTATAGCTACAATCAATTTTGTTAAATATAACCTTAATCTTCTCTTTATTTGAAAATTTGTACTGTGCCCTTCTCTTTCTTTGTCCAGAAACTAAACTTAAGTATTATTGGAATGTGAAACTAAGACTATTACAGACTTTCAGCTGTGTGCAAAAGGTGCTGATGTTCACCCAATAGGATGAATATATGTAAACTAGATGGCGGCCCGATTCTAAAGAATCGGGTAGTCTAGAATCCATATATAGTTTATTTAGTGGGTGGAGGCAGGTGATGCGTCGGGAGGTGGGCGGAGCCATCAGAGAGCGGCGAGAGGTGGGCGGAGCCAGGGGGAAGCGTTGAGTGGTGGGCGGAGCCAGGTAGGAGAGGCGCAAAGTGCGTGGAGGCAGGTGGGGAGCGCGAGATGGGCGGAGGCAGGTGGGAGCGGCGCGAGGTGGTGCAGAGCCAGGCGGATGTGTTGCAAGGTGGGCGGAGCCATGAGGGAGCACCGTGAGGTGGGCGGAGCAAAGTCGAAGCGGCGCCAGGTGGGCAGAGCCAGGGGGAAGTGTTGAGCGGTGGGCGGAGCCAGGCGGGGAGAGATGTACAGTGGGCGGAGGCAGCGCAAGGTGGGTGGAGCCAGGTGGGAGCTGCATGATGTGGGCGGAGCCATGCGGGAGCGAGGCAAGGTGGGCGGAGCCTGGTGAGAGTGGCGCAACGTGGGGGGAGGCTGGCGAGAGTGGCCCGAGGAGCGGTGCAGCGGGATGACGGGATTCGATTTGGGTCTGGTAAGTATACCGGACACTTGTAGCCTGCATGAGAGTATGAGTGAGTGTGTGTGGGGGGGAGGGGTACGATAGTGTTGTGCCAGGGGTGTACGTGTGTGTGTGTGGAAGTGACGTGGGGGGGGGGGTGAGTGCTGAGTAGTGTGAAGGTGAGGGGGTGTGTTGCAGGCAGGGGTGTAAGACAGGAGGGTGTGGGGCGCAGGAGAGGGCGCCGATGGCGAGAGTGGGGCAGTATTAGCCCCGCTTTCGCTAACGGTCGGCCATCTTGGTTAGGTATACAGCCGGCTTCAGTCAGAATGTGACATCATTTCGATGACATATTGACGGAAGCTGTCTTAGGGTTTTATTAGAATAGATATCTGACCATCTCGAGTGTGTAATATTACATCCATGTCTTTTATCTCTGGCACCATGCTGTCATCCCCTCTGTTGTGCCTCCTGTCCCCTCTGTTGCCTCCCAATAGTGACGGTCCTGCATGTGTCACACCCAAGGGTCCCGTTATTGTGCCCCCTGTCATCGCCTCTGCTGTGTCCTGTTATCTCCTATGTTGTCTTTCCTATTGTGCCTCCTCTTATACTGACGGTCGTGCAGGTGTCACACAAAGGCGTCTCTCTTTGGTGACCCTGTCCCCCCTTTAGTGCCTCCTCTCATAGTGCCAGTCCTGCAGGTGTCACACACAGGGGTCTCTCTGTGGCACCCCTGTCCCCCCTTTTGTGCCTCCTCTCATAGTGCCGGTCCTGCAGGTGTCACAGTGGAGTCTGTCTTTGGCAAATCCGTCCCCTCTTTTGTGCCTCCTCCTCTTATAGTGCTGGTCCTGCAGGTGTCACACACAGGGGTCTCTCTGTGGCGCCCCTGTCCCCTCTTTTGTGCCTCCTCTCGTAGTGGTGGTCCAGCAGGTGTCAGAGTGGGGTCTCTCTTTGGTGCCCCTGTCTCCCCTTTTGTGCCTCCTCCTCTCATAGTGCTGGTCCTGTAGGTGACACACACAGGGGTCTGTCTGTGGCGCCCCTGTCCCCCATTTTGTGCCTCCTTTCATA
This sequence comes from Allobates femoralis, assembly GCA_033576535.1. NCBI lineage: Eukaryota > Metazoa > Chordata > Amphibia > Anura > Aromobatidae > Allobates > Allobates femoralis. Next base: position 410,656,558 of record JARQOC010000006.1, on the reverse strand, counting down.
GTGTCAGTCCTGCAGGTGTCACACACAGGGGTCTCTCTTTGGCGCCCCTGTGTCCCCTTTTGTGCCTCCTCCTTTCATAGTGCCGGTCCTGCAGGTGTCACAGTGGGGTGTCTCTGTGGCGCCCCTGTCCCCCCTTTTGTGCCTCCTCTTATAGTGCCAGTCCTGCAGGTGTCACACACAGGGGTCTCTCTGTGGCGCCCCTGTCCCCCCTTTTGTGCCTCCTCTCATAGTGCCAGTCCTGGAGGTGTCACACACAGGGGTCTCTCTGTGGCGCCCCTGTCCCCCCTTTTGTGCCTCCTCTCATAGTGCTGGTTCTGCAGGTGTCACAGTGGAGTCTCTCTTTGGAGAATCCGTCTTCCCTTTTGTGCCTCCTCCATTTATAGTGCTGGTCCTGCAGGTGTCACACACAGGGGTCTCTCTTTGGTGCCCCTGTCTCCCCTTTTGTGCCTCCTCCTCTCATAGTGCCAGTCCTGCAGGTGTCACAGTGGGGTGTCTCTGTGGCGCCCCTGTCCCCCCTTTTGTGCCTCCTTTCATAGTGCCAGTCCTGCAGGTGTCACACACAGGGGTCTCTCTGTGGCGCCCCTGTCCTCCCTTTTGTGCCTCCTCTTATAGTGGCGGTCAGTGGCGTAACTACCGCGGTAGCAGCGGTCGCGGCTGAGACCGGGCCCGCCCCCTGGGGGGGCCCCGAGCTCCCCGGGGGGCCCTGCTGCCTGTGTCCCCAGCCGCCCGCCACGACCGCGCCGGAAGAGGAGCTGAGGGAGGACTGTCCTGTAGCCGCGCAGCAGTGCCCGCCCCTCCAAAAGCCGGGAGAGGCAGAGCAGTTAATCACCCAGGACCAGCACCCCCCTCCCCACTTCTCACATCCAGCCGCCGGCACCACCAACACCCCCCCCCAACCGCTTCTCACACCACGCCCGCCGGCACCACCAGCAACCCTTCCCCCCCGCTCCTCACCCGGCCGCCGGCACCACCAGCAACCCCCCCTCCCCCACCCGCTTCTCACCCGACCGGCACCACTAGCGCCCCCCTCCCCCGTTTCTTCTCACCAAGGGGGCCCCTAAGTGTCTCCTGTATACAATGTGTGGCCCGTACATGAGGTGTGGTCCTGACGGTCCCCAGGAACAACAGCCGTATGATTCTTCAAAAAGTGGATCCCACGTCCCAAGGAGACACGGTAAGACAACACATATGTCTGTATGTATATAATATGTTAGCGCTGCACCGAACGCTGCTCATCTCACTAGGATACACAAGTACCCAATGTAGTCTGCGGCTCCAGGATCTCTTCATACATGTGACACCTGTGTTCCTCTACACTTGGCTTGTGTGCTGCCAGGCACCCCTGTGACCAATCCCTAATACATGTGACTGCAACAACCGATACTGGTCATGTCCCCAGTATATACATAGCTGTACTATATACAGGTGATCTCACCCAGCCTATATAGGTGTTCAGATGTCATATATACAGGTGTACTATATACAGGTGATATCATCCGACATATACAGGTAGATAGGTGTCATATATACAAGTAATGTCACTCAGTTTATATAGGTGTACAGGTGTCATATATTCAGATGTAATATATACAGGTGAGGTCACCCAGCTTATATAGGTATAAAGGTGTAATAAGTTGATGTCACCCAGCTTATAGGTGTACAGGTGTCATATATTCAGGTGTAATATATACAGGTGATGTCACCCAGCTTATATAGGTATGCATGTGTCGTATATTGTATATAGGTGATGTGACCCAGCTGTTGTAGGTGTTTTCTGGTGTGTCTCCTGTTCAGTTTTGGGGTGTGGGGGTCAGTATTCCGCATTCATGTGCAGGTGGACCAGAATTCCTCTGTCTCATGTTACCGGAGCACAAATCCCCCATTCGCTCAATGAGATCAAAGAGCATCGGACATAGAGAAGGTGCGGGGATGTGGGGCGTCAGTTAGGGGAACCCGTCATTATGCTGCGCTATCGTGTGTAATCTAGTAAACAAAGGAAACACAGACCTTAATGTGGTCAATTACAAGTGCTGATTTTCTTGTGTCCATCAAATCATCCTCGTACCCTGTTCTATGTTTATTTAAAGCTGAACAAGTGGGAGAATCTATAGAGAGCTGAAGAGTTACTCTAGAAATTATGCCCGCCGCTGTGCCAACTGGAAGCCTGAACAGGGTATAGTGCACAGATGTGGAGGTCAGTTTGCAGAGGTGTGGAGGTCAGAGTGCAGAGGTGTGGAGGTCAGGGTGCAGAGGTGTGGAGGTCAGGGTGCAGAGGTGTGGAGGTCAGGGTGCAGAGGTGTGGAGGTAAGGGTGCAGAGGTGTGGAGGTAAGGGTGCAGAGGTGTGGAGGCCAGGCTGCAGAGGTGTGGAGGTCAGGGTGCAGAGGTGTGGAGGTCATGATGAAGAGGTGTGGAGGTCAGGGTGCAGAGGTGTGGAGGTCTGGATGCAGAGGTGTGGAGGTCAGGGTGCAGAAGCAGATGTATGGAGGGCAGGTGGTAGAGGTGTGGAGGTCATGATGCAGAGGTGTGGAGGTCAGGGTGCAGAGGTGTGGAGGTCAGAGTGCAGAGGTGTGGAGGTCAGAGTGCAGAGGTGTGGAGGTCAGGGTGCAGAGGTGTGGAGGTCAGGATGCAGAGGTGTGGAGGTCAGGGTGCAGAGGTGTGGAGGTCATGGTGCAGAGGTGTGGAGGTCATGATGCAGAGGTGTGGAGGTCAGGGTGCAGAGGTGTGGAGGTCAGGGTGCAGAGGTGTGGAGGTCATTATGCAGAGGTGTGGAGATCATGATGCAGAGGTGTGGAGGTCAGGGTGCAGAGGTGTGGAGGTCAGGGTGCAGAGGTGTGGAGGTCATGATGAAGAGGTGTGGAGGTCAGGGTGCAGAGGTGTGGAGGTCTGGATGCAGAGGTGTGGAGGTCAGGGTGCAGAAGCAGATGTATGGAGGGCAGGTGGTAGAGGTGTGGAAGTGATAGTGATAGTGGAAGTGCCGCGCAGCAGTGCCCACCCCTCCAAAAGCCAGGAGAGGCAGAGCAGGCAATCACCCGGCCGGCACCACTAACACTTCCCCCCATCTCACCTGGCCGGCACCACCGCACTAGCACCCCCGCCTCTCACCCGGCCGGCACCACTAACACTTGCCCCCCCACAAACCCGCTCCCACTACCCCTCAACTCCCCCCCCCGCCTCTCACCCGGCCGGCACCACTAACACTTCCCCCCCCCCCCCCGCATCTCACCAAGGGGGCCCCTAAGTGTTTCTTGCACCGGGGCCCGCGGGTCACTTGTTACGCCACTGGTGGCGGTCCTGCAGGTGTGACAGTGGGGTGTCTCTTTGGCGCCCCTGTCTCACCTTTTGTGCCTCCTCGTGTCATAGTGCCAGTCCTTCAGGTGTGACACACAGGGGTCTCTCTGTGGCGCCCCTGTCCCCCCTTTTGTGCCTCCTCTCATAGTGGCGGTCCTGCAGGTATCACAGTGGGGTCTCTCTTTGGCGCCCCTGTCCCCACTTTTGTGCCTCCTCTCATAGTGCCGGTCCTGCAGGTGTCACAGTGGGGTCTCTCTTTGGCGCCCCTGTCCCCCCTTTTGTGCCTCCTCTCATAGTGCCGGTCCTGCAGGTGTCACAGTGGGGTCTCTCTTTGGCACCCCTGTCCCCCCTTTAGTGCCTCCTCTCATAGTTCTGGTCCTGCAGGTGTCACAGACAGGGGTCTCTGTGGCGCCCCTGTCCCCCCTTTTGTGGCTCCTCTCATAGTGCCGGTCTTGCAGGTGTCACAGTGGGGTCTCTCTTTGGCGCCCCTGTCCCCCCTTTTGTGGCTCCTCTCATAGTGCCGGTCTTGCAGGTGTCACAGTGGGGTCTCTCTGTGGCGCCCCTGTCCCCCCTTTTGTGCCTCCTCTCATAGTGCCAGTCCTGGAGGTGTCACACACAGGGGTCTCTCTGTGGCGCCCCTGTCCCCCCTTTCGTGCCTCCTCTCATAGTGCCGGTCCTGCAGGTGTCACACACAGGGGTCTCTCTGTGGCGCCCTGTCCCCCCTTTTGTGCCTCCTCTCATAGTTCCGGTCCTGCAGGTGTCACAGTGGAGTCTCTCTTTGGCGAATCCGTCCTCCCTTTTGTGCCTCCTCCTTTTATAGTGCTGGTCCTGCAGGTGTCACACACAGTGGTCTCTCTGTGGCGCCCCTGTCCCCCTTTGGTGCCTCCTATCATAGTGGCAGTCCTGCAGGTGGCACACCCAGGTGTTCCCTTTGTTGTGGCCAGTGCTTCCCCTCTTGTCCCCCTTATAGTTGTGGTATTGCAGGTGTTAGACACAGGGGTCCCCTGTGGTGTGGCCCCTCCCCATAGTGCAGGTGTCAGTAACCCCTTCCCTGCCGGCCATTTGTCCTCATAGCGCAGGTGTCACACAGGGGCCCCACTGTCACTAACCCCTTCCCTGCTGGCCCTCCCTCCCTCTCTCCCCATAGTGCAGGTTTCATTAACCCCTTCCCTGCCATCCTCCTCCCCGCCCCCAGGGCAGCAGTGAGGTGTCAGGCAGGGGAGGTGTCCCTGCACATAGTAATGAGGGCGTTACAACGACGTGTCTTCGTGCCTTTATAATGCAGCTCTGCAGTGTGTGAGCCGGCATTAGGAGGAGAGGAGGGGGAGGATTCACAGGGCAGGATAGTGCCGGCTCCTCCATGCCGGCCCCCTGCAGCACCCTACAGTAACGTTGTGCCATGCACTGTGCCCCCCGTATGTTCCCGGCACTGTGCCCCCTGCAGTCTGTGCCCTGCAGTGTGTGGGGGATTTCGGGTTCGGGCTGCTGCAGACGTCCGGGAGCGGTGGCGGCAGTGGAGGGGGCTGCGGCTTGTTGGAGGGGGGTTCCGGAGCAGCCAGCAGTTCCCGTCTTATGAGTGTGTGTGTGTGTGGGGAAGGGGGGGTAGGATGAGAGAGAGAGAGAGAACTTCCGGAGATTGCAAGTGAAGGTTTGAATGACAGTGGAGCGTATTCTGTGAAGACCCGCAAATCCATTGCGAGTTAGGCTTTGGGAGGCAGCCACAGGCTTTGGGAGGCAGCCACGGACACGACGACGGAAACAGTGCCGAAAGTGACGGAAGTGCGTTAGGGTGATTATATATTAGATGCCAAAAGATAAGTTGATCAATGAGGATGTTACAATGAAATGCCTATGTAAGATTGAGATGATGATGTAATAAACACACTGAACATGGGGACAAAGGTAGCTGCTTCTGATACATGTCTGTCTAAGAGGGGCTACTCTGTTACGTACGTACATACGTATAAGATCCAATGATTTTAATTAGGAGCATACACAGAAAAGTCTTATACGTCCCATGCTAAATGGTGACAACAGTAGAAAGGAAACAAGGAGGGGAATCAGACAGGATTGGACTGGCAGGTTAGCACCATCAATCAGAACCAGAGGAAGGGATCCAATATTCAAATTGCATATGAGGTAAACGTTATAATGTTATTTTCTCAGGCATTGTAACAGTAAAAGATATAGTGTTACTATAGGTTTTATAGGGCCTAAGCCCCCTACAACACTGAATAGCCTATTTAAAATGTATTTTGGGAGCGACGGACTCCCTTAATAGAAATGAATGGCCTCTGCTCTCTGCTGACTCTCACATCTGATATATTCTCTTTCTCATCTTACATTTTATACTGAGTATAGGGATAACTTTTGAGTTCGAAAATAGAAAAACATAAAACCTTGAGGTGCTTGTCCACAAAAAGGAATTTATAGCCATAACTAAATAATTGCTTTAAGAAAGACATTTGTTCTCTAAATCATTTAGAACTAAATTAAGGAAGCAGATAAAAATTGATGAAAAATACAATGATGCAGTCATCTGATCGATGCAGGAGCTCATTTCCCATTAGATTACACTGCAAAAGGTCACAGCTTCCAATGATTACAACACATCATATCACAACTAATGTCAGACTATATTACACAGAAGGAGTAGGACATGCCTTTTAAAGCTGCGGGTTCAGAGACTGCAAACACCTTGATTTTAATGGTCCATATTACTACTGCAATGTAGAACAACTTTAGGCTTATGCTGTGGAGGAATTGTATTGTTAAAGCACCAATACAGCATTTTTTTAATGCACTGATGTAGCCTTACCCTTACAGAACACCCACAATGTCTACGGTATTGACAACACCCTGGATAAGTCCCCTGAGTCCTGGCTGATACTCACTTTCTGTTGTCTTCGTCCTTTTTCAGTGTTGCTCTGGTCGGTCTGCAGTGAAAAGTGACCAGCCAGAAACTCCATTGTTTCATGAAGCGTGCCGGAGGTCACAACTCAATACTTCTCCATGGGAGTCTCAGTCTGGCCTTATTCCTACCCTCAAAAGAGATGCACTGAGCACCTGTGATGGGGTTTCTGACTTCTGGTCAGTCAGAAGTTATGAACACAATATGGTGCCACAGGACCGGTAAAATATAGAAACGTTGAAAGATAAGTGTAAGACAAGGGTCAGTGGGCTTACATTTAAAGCACCACTACAGTGGTGAACCCCCCACCCCCCCGCCATGCCCCACCACGCTGTAGTGGAGCTTTATTAGCATGCTGCCAGCCATTCTCTTCAGAAGAGGAGATATAATTAAACTTGTCACTGAGTTTATGCCCCAAACCTATCACTTCCTATCCCTGCAGCTTTCTAGTACATCTCTAGCCATCCCTGTCTGACCTAATACTGTGCTGTAATCGTTGTGTAAAATGATTTTATAACTTACATTCTCATATGATATCCAGGGTGTTGTCAATACTGTAGACACTGTGGGCGTTCTGTAAGGGTAAGGCTGCATGTTCCCCGTTGCTCTGTTGTAATCATTCTCCGGAGGACCTGATAATTCATGCAGGTGCGCAGTCCCAAGTTTGAAATCTGTGGGTCTTCCTCCAGGTATGATGCGTGGTCATACATCATTTCCAGTCCGGCACATTGGGGGGGTTATCAGGTGTATGGGCCAGCCTCGGTATGCGCACTGTCCATCCTCTGGAGCCTGCCAGTGTAACCGACAATCCCCCAAACTACACAGTACCGGAAGTGACACATGGTCACGTGTCATACCCGGAGGAAGACCCACAGATTACAAACTTGGGACCACGCATCTGCATGAATTATTAGGCCTTCCGAAGCTTGATTACAACAGATCGACAGGGGACATGAAGCCTTACAGAACACCCAGTGTCTACAGTATTGATGACACTCTGGTTATTACCATAGGAGAATGTAAGTTATAAAATAATTTTACACAACAATTACAGTACAGTATTAGGTCAGACAGGGATGGTTAGGGATGTAGTAGGAAGCGGCAAGGACAGGGAGTGATAGGTTTGGAGGCCACCTTCCCAGTGCAATGAGTGTTGACTTCACTGCATAATCTCCCAAGAGAAGACACGGACGTAGATGTTCCTTTATCTTTATTGTTAACATCATGCAACCATGGGAGAACACACATATTGTGGGCTCTCTTCTTTAAGATTACAAGGGGCCACTTGGTTCACATATAATTAACAATTTAACTGAAGACTGAATCTCTGGCTCTGCATAGCAATAGTCTTTCACAGTATTGTCCCGTCCCATCCACAGTGTTTTTAACTCAGAAAAATAATTGAGACAGCTGTGGGATGAGGTTCGTTCACTAATGTGTAGTGAACCATTTTCCCTGGGCCTCAGTTAGGGATCCTTAAAGCAGACACCAGGAGATGGTAGTTGCTGCACCGACGACGTTCTTCTTGGAATCCTAACCTGGTAAGACTGGCTACTCTGCTCACTTCATTTTTCTGCATACCACGTGTCCAGGGCCCAGGGTTGACCCAAATGGTCTGGCCGAATTCGATCCTTGTACACTAACCACACTACACCTCTATGGATACAGCTTTCTTTGCTTCCCTTTTCTCCAACTCCTAACTAAAAAGGGCTGGGTCTATAAGCTTAACCCATGAACACTTATTGGGGAACCAGGGAGCAGTCATATTAACACCAGCCACATTACAATATATATTTATTCACTTCTATAGCACCATTAATTCCACAGTACTTTACGTACGTCAGCAACACTGTCCTTATTGAGGCTCATAATCTAAAATCCCTATCTTTTGATTGAAGGAGGAAACTGGAGTACCCAGAGGAAACCCAGGCAAACACAGGGAGAACATACAAACTCCTTGCAGATATTGTCCTTGGTGGGATTTGAACCCAGGACCCCAATGCTAAAAGGCTGCAGTGATAACTACTAAGCCACAATACTGCCCAATATTACTCAAATACTCACAATATATATTCCACACTGAAACATGAGATATATCACATTACCATACACATATTAATTCACTTCACATTACTCCTCTTATACCATAACACCTCTACTTTAAGAAACAGTGCATTGCAGGGCAGGGGCGGAAGAGCCTTACACCCCTTACAGCTAAATCCACAAATACTAGAGCTTTCTACCGACTTTAGCCTAATGTTTATGGGGGCCTTTATGTAGTGGAAAAAGCAGGGTCCCCAACAAACTTTTGTAATGACACTTACATCTGTATATAGAAAACACACTAATTGAAGTATTGAAAACAATTTAGATCTCTGTATGATATCCTTTTAAGATTTCATAACCACCAGCGGTTGTGACTCCTCCAAATATAATCCTGGATTTCACCTATAATATTTAACAACATTTTGCATGGTTTGTTTATCACCGTGCATGGCTGAAAAAAAGCAATTTATTCAGTAATTAATCAACCATTGAAGTGCATAATTACAGATTATGCAAAAGGACTGTTTGTACTTGGCAGCTGTAAAATCCTAACAGGTATTAACAGATCTTTTTACTCAAATGACATATAAGAACAGTGTGGTGCCTCTGCATCTGGCCAACACAAAATGGTATTGCTGTAACATCTGATGTAATTCCATGTCTGAGGATAATTATGGTCCCTCTGCTGTATGTCCGAAGCAAATATAACACATTGCCTGATCTATAACCAGGAAGTTGAGCACTGAAGACCTGGGTTGGGCTGTGACTCAGTCTCTGGTTGAAGGGAGGGATTAGTTGGAATGTAGTAGGACAGAGTAGATAAAGGAGAGGTCCAGTGAGGAAGCAGCAGGAGCTGCTCTGAAGGGACCAGCTGCACGCAGAGTACCAGTCCCTAGACCACATAGGTTTACATGGCCTGGTAGCAGAATCTGGATGCCTTATGAGTTTCAACCTCATCCGCAATATAGTGGAGTTCTCCCGGGCTTCATTACTACATAGGGTCAGAGAACTGCTATAGGCATAATATCCACAGGACCTTCACTATCAGCCAAGTGTGAAGTAAGTCAGAGCAACCAAGAGGGAGTGATCCGGTCGACAGGGTAGGGGGTACTCGGATACCGGGACAGGGGGTTACTTCGGTGGGGTATCACGGCTGGGTGGTTCCCAGTTCGTGCCCTGGACCCTCAGTGGCAGGGATGTGGGTGATGATGATGGGAAATGATAACGTGACGCCACCTGTGGTACCTGTGGTACCTGGTAACAGGGTCACCAGCGCTGCGGCCGGCATCTGTGGTGATGGAAATGCAGCTTTGGTAGTACAGCTCCCATAGTGTGAGTTACTTCAGGGCAGCGGGGTGGATGAGGGGAGTAGTAGTAGCGGTTCTGCTGTGAACGCTGCAGGCGGCGGCGGGGAATCAGGCACACACACAATAGTCTCCGTTTTAGTACCATTTTACTGATGTCCGATACCACGCACGGTCCAGGAGGGTAACCAGGTTCGGTGCAGCTTGGGACGTTCACCTTGGAGAGTTGTGAGGCCTCCTCTATTAGTGTGTGCGGTGTTTGGGGTAAGCTCTGCTTGTAGCTGAACCTGCCACTCTTTCTCCCTCTCAGGGTACCGTCACACGGGGCGACGGTTGCGGCGATGTTGCGGCGATGCGCGGGAGCGCGCATCCCTGGCAACATCGCCGGGAGATGTCAGACGGAGCAACTTACCGCGATGTCGCGGCTAGTTGCCGCGGCTTTCGCTCGCTGGGTTGCCCAGCAACCCAGCGAGCGGTAACTCACAATGTTGGAGGTTGCCGCGTTACACAGGGCGATCAGGCATGATCGCCTCAGCAACATCGCAACATGGGAAACCTGGCGATGTTGCTCAGGCGATTCATCACTGATTATCGTCCTGTCACACGCGGCAATTCGCCGGAAATGTCGCCACAATTAGGACACGCCCCTGTGTTCCGCGACATCGCCGGCGATATCTCCCGTGTGACGGTACCTTTAGGTGCTGTTCCACAACCGGCAATGAGAATTTTCTGTGGATCCTATTCTCTGCTTAGGTCCCTTTGTCCATGCTTGGTCAGGTTTGGAGTCTTCTATTCTTTACTTCAGGGGGAATAGATCCTCCTGGTCTGTCCGGGCTTTCGCTGCCACCCTGTAGATGAATAATAGCGTCGGACTCCGGTGTCCGAGTGGGCTTAAGGGACACCAGGTATGTTCCCTTCTTCTTTCTTCCTACCTCTCACTTCCCCACTGGCCTCTGCCCCTTTACCTAGGGCTCAGCACAGCTAGGTCAGGTCTCCTTGTTCTGGCCTGGCTTGGTCCCAGCAACCAGCTCCTTCACTAACTGCTCTCTCTTCTGCAGTCTCTTGAACTAACTGACTCCTCCCCTCAGGCCTGATCTTTATAGGGGATCTGGCTTAAGGACAGGGAGTAGAGCTCCCCCTCTAGGTCTGGGATGGAAGATGTTGTGTGCTGTGTGTGCCAAGGTGTACATCCCTCCCTGCATCGGTGGGTCCTTTGGCAATCCCTCGCAGGGGTGCCACAGGAGTACTGGAGACCAACAAGCACCAAGAAACTTAAAGCTCAAACAAGTCAGCAGGAAGGCCATTGTACTCACCCAGCAGAATGAACCACAGTTCTCATCAGACTGGCCGGACCAGCTGCCTGGTGGTGGGTGTACAACTCTGGACTTGCTATAGAAGCTTCAGTAAAAAGGTAAAACAAATTTTGTCTCCGGCTGTCTACTCCATTACACCTTTCAGTTTTACCCTCATCATCTCTCTGGAAGCAAGCCCTGTTTGGAAAGAGTTAAACATCTGCACTGCTTACTACCACCTATCTCCCAGGAACTCCCAGCAGTGTCAACACATCAGGCCGATTATCCCAACTGGCATCATGAATAAAACTTAATCCCTACTACTACCCCCTTAACATCTGTAGTTAGGACAGCAGCTGGGCACGGTTTCCGCAAACAAAATTCTAGCCTAGCTGCTGAGCACCTTGGTCCTAGCGACCAACACAACAGCTCCCTTCCAGCCAAGGTTAAAGGACACTGAAATTATATCAATCATAACACTAATCATTTAGTAGAAATTTTTTTTGCTTTGTTAGTCTTTTTGACCTGCCCCACGGTCATGTGGTGCCCTGTTTCAGGCGTTGATTTACTGGGGATGTCACGGGGCCTATTGCCCGTCCCTTGGCCCTGGTGGTCACTGAAAAGATTCAATGAAATAAAAATAAGTGTTTCGTGATGCCACCTACGGCTTCGGTAATGGTAGCAGCGCTGTGGGACAGACCTCCGGGAGTGGTGGTGAAGAACCAAGTTAGTTTTGCTCCCCGTAGGTGGAGCAGGATCCCCAGGGCAGTAGTGGATGATGGGAGTTGTGAAACAGTCTATGTAGGGTGTAGGATCAGGGGACACAATAACAGTCACACACACAGGGTTGTTGTTTCGTACCTTTTACTGATGTTACTGTTCAAGGTTACATCCAGGGTGCAGTCCGGGTAGGCTAGGAGCAGTTTGATATCTCCACATCCGATGAGTTATGAGGCCTCCCTTTTACGCTGTGTGTGGCTTTGGTCCTGGGCTGTCTGAAGTTAGGCCCTGACCCTCTCCTGTAGTACTCACTTGTATGGCAGGCTGTGAGAGCTCTGCTGCAGGCACCGCTATATCCACTGCGGTTCCTAGCTCCCCTGGATGCTGTGCCTCAAGTGCTGCACCAGGAGACTTGAAGCCTCCCTGGTCCTCTGGTCTTTACTCTGAGCTGACTGGACCTGTGCAGTCTAGAACTCCGGTGTCCGGGCTGTCGACATAGGTCTTCTGGGCAAACCTCCTCGGCTCCGCTCCCCCTGGCTGACTCGCCTCACCTCCCACCCTAACTCTTGAGTTCCTTAAACTGGCTAGGCTTCCCCTCTGGCACGGGCCTAGAGCGTCACCGTTCACCAGGTTGTCTTCCTCAGTACTGCTCCGTGCTGAACCTGCCTAACTTCCACCTCGGGCCTGAACTTTATAGGGCCACCTTGCCTGAAGTAGATCTCACCTTCAGGCTGGGGTGGAAGGTGTTGTTGCAAGCTTACCTGATGTGGAAATCCTTACCTGACTTAGGTGTCCAGTGGCAACCGAACTGTGGATTGGGGTGCCACATTTGCATAGTTGTATCTAGTTTTGTAAAATCTGGGGGATAACAAGTGCAGCTGGCACGTTCTAATACCTGCTGTCACTTAATATTTCTGGCCATATATGGCCGGCCATTATAGCTAAAACATGTTCAACTATATTATTATTGGTTCAGGCTTTGCTCCACCGTCAACCTACTGGTCTCTGATGTGTATGGCCACCTTTACAAAAAAGTAAGCCATCAAGAGAAGCCATAATAATAAAAATATGGGGATAGGAGACATGAATATGCAAGGCCATCTCAGCAAGGATACGGAGTCAGAGCTTGGTTTGAGCATTGTTCAGACTTTGGTCTCTTTAATTCTCCCCCAGCCTAAAACCAATGGCGTAGGTCCTCAGGCCCCATATAGACCCTGTGCCATGTAGATTGGGAGCTGAGCCTCTCTCCTATATTTCTCTCTAAGTATTTCCTTTACTGTTTCTTGCATTTCTCTTTTATCTTCATCAGCAATCAGATGCTTCATAATCAAGCTTCCAGGGGACCCAAAGCATCACAGCCTGTGGAGATTTTTCTGGTCTATCAGCAGGCGAACACTTTGTACAGCAACAGCAATTAGCGCTAATGGGAAGCCGGAATTTTTCATTTGCAGATCACATACATTAAGAGTCCGGGGTGACAATCATTACATTGATGGATGTAATCACTGAGAGACAGCTCTGAGTGAACAGGAGTTGCCTTCCTATTTAGATGTCAATGGATTTGCTCTTGTGGAAAACCTTAAGTATGAAAACTATGCAGAACTGTGCAGAACTGTGCAGGGGTCCACAGAACTTAGACACTTCTACCATTCAGGGTTTTTCTGAATATCAGAAAAATTTAATAAATGTTGTGTTTTTTTTCTAGCAGTATTATATTTGGCTGCTGTATCTAAGCCTATTGTGTTTGATACTTTCTGTTTAGCCATTTATCAAATCCTAGTGATTATTGATTTTTGCCAGATTAAAGGACTTTACTTGTTGCTGATGGGGTTTTTTTACTGAGAAGGGCTGGGTCAATGTAAGAAACTGTTACAATTTAAAAGAGAAAATCCAAATACAGTTGTGCTCAAAAGTTTACATACCCCAGCAGATTTTTTGCTTTCTTGGCCTTTTTTCAGAGAATATGAATGACTAGCTGTGAGCCCGATGCAAATGCATCGGGTGTCTAGAATATTTTAAAAATTGTTTTAACATTTTCAAATAATCCCCATAGAAAGTATAGGGGGACTTGCGGCAGGTGCGGTTTTGCACTTGCGGCATGTGCGGCCGCGAAATAAACCGCGGCTGACTGCGTTTTTTTTCGCGGCCGCACCTGCCGCAAGTGCAAAACCGCACTTGCCGCACCTGCCGCAAGTCCCCCTATACTTTCTATGAGGATTAGCGCAACCGCGCCGCAAGTGCAGCGGTTATGCGGCAATCGCGGCAGATACGGTTTTTTCACCGCATCTGCCGCGATTTTGGCGGACATATGGGATGCGGACATATGGGGGGTGTGTGGTGACAGCGGGGGGGGGGTGTGTGTGTGGACATCGGGGAGTGTGGTTACAGGAGAGGCTCCGGAGCACTGTGTCAGCATGTGCTGACAGCAGCGGCTCCGGAGCGGGATCGGAGCGGGGGTGTGCGGACATATGGGGGGGATGTGGTGACAGGGGTTGGGGGTGTGTGCTGACTGCGGCGAGGGGTCGCACGTGGTGACGTCACAGAGTGATAAAGGCACGGTCTTTTGCGGGGTCCGACACTGAAGTGCCTACGGAATTATATAGTAGATAGAATACATACAGCAGTACCGGTGTGCAGCGGTGCCAGAGTCCAGGAGGAGACAGCAGGCGGGTGCGGTCAGGGGGGCCGGGGGACAGTGGCCGGGTGCGTTCAGGAGCAAGCCGGGGAACAGCGGGCAGAAGGGGGCTGGTGGAATAACAGCCATGTGCGGGCAGGAGGAGGCTGAGGAAGAGCGGCCAGGTGCGTGCAGGAGGGGGCCGGGGGACAGTGGCCGGATGCGGGCAGGAGGGAGGCAGGGAGACAGCGATCGGGTGCGGCAGGAGGGGGTCAGGGGGACAGCGGCCATGTGCGGGCAGGAGGGGGCCGGGGAACAGCGGGCAGAAGGGGGCTGGGGAACAACGGCCATGTGTGGGCAGGAGGTGGCCGAGGAAGAGCGGCCGGGTGCGTGCAGGAGGGGGTCGGGGAACAGCGGCCGGGTGCGGGCAGTAGGGGCGGGGGGGCCTTCCTGGCCGCACCCGGCCGCTGTCCCCCGGCCCTCTCCTGCCCGCAGCACTGTGCTTAGCAGTTTACAGCAACTCAGTGGTTAGCAGACTTTATGCGGCTCAGTGGTTAGCAGAGTATACGGCGGCTGAGTGGTTAGCAGAGTATACAGGGTCTCAGTGGTTAGCACAGTATACGCTGGCTCAATAGTTAGCACTGTAAACTGAGCCTCAGTAGTTAGCACTCTATGGTGGCTCAATGATTGGCACTGTATATGGTGGCTCAATAATTAGAGCAGTAATGTGACTCAGTGATTAGCACTGTATAGGGTGACTCAGTGTTAGCATTATGGTGCAGGGTGACTTGGCACTGTTAGCACTTATGGTGCGCTCAGTGGTTGGCACTGTATATGGTGGCTCAGTGTTAGCACTTATATGGTGGCTCAGTGGTTAGCACTGTATATGGTGGCTCAGTGGTTAGCACTGTAATGGTGGCTCAGTGTTAGCACTGTATTTGGTGGCTCAGTGGTTAGCACTGTAAGGTGGCTCAGTGGTTAGCACTGTACGGTGGCTCAGTAGTTAGGACAGTATGGTGGCTCAGTGGTTAGCATTGTACGGTGGCTTAGTGGTTAGCACAGTATGGTGGTTCAGTGGTTAGCACAGCGTGGTGGCTCAGTGGTTAGCACTGCACGGTGGCTTAGTGTTTAGCAAAGTATGGGTGGCTGAGTGGTTAGCACTATATGGAGGCAGAGTGCTTAACTTTGTATGGAGGCTCATTGGTTAGCACAGTATGGTGGGTCAGTGGTTAGCACTGTATAAGGTGGCTCAGTGGTTAGCACTGTATAAGGTGGCTGAGTGATTAGCACTGTATGGCGGCTGAGTGTTTAAGACTGTATACGGTGAGTCAGTGGTTAGCACTGTACGGTGGCTCAGTGGTTAGCACTGTACGGTGGCTCAGTGGTTAGCACTGTACGGTGGCTCAGTGGTTAGCACTGTACGGTGGCTCAGTGCTTAGCACTGTACGGTGGCTCAGTGGTTAGCACTGTACGGTGGCTCAGTGGTTAGCCCTGTATGGTGGCTCAGTGCTTAGCACTGTATATGGTGGCTCAGTGGTTAGCACTGTATATGGTGGCTCAGTGGTTAGCACTGTATGGTGGCTCAGTGGTTAGCACTGTACGGTGGCTCAGTGGTCAGCACTATACGGTGGCTCAGTGGTCAGCACTGTACGGTGGCTCAGTGATCAGCACTGCACGGTGGCTCAGTGGTCAGCACTGTACAGTGGCTCAGTGGTTAGCACTGTGTATGGTGGCTCAGTGGTTAGCACTGTACGGTGGCTCAGTGGTCAGCACTGTACGGTGGCTCAGTGATCAGCACTGCACGGTGGCTCAGTGGTCAGCACTGTACAGTGGCTCAGTGGTCAGCATTGTACGGTGGCTCAGTGGTCAGCACTGTACGGTGGCTCAGTGGTCAGCACTGTACGGTGGCTCAGTGGTCAGCACTGTACGGTGGCTCAGTGGTCAGCACTGTACGGTGGCTCAGTGGTCAGCACTGTACGGTGGCTCAGTGGTCAGCACTGCACGGTGGCTCAGTGGTCAGCGGAGGACGGAGGCAGAGTGGTCAGCGGAGGACGGAGGGCAGAGTGATGAGCAGAGGACGGAGGGCAGAGTTTATCAGCGGAGGACAGAAGGCAGAGTGACCCTAACGCACTTCCTAACGCAGGAAGGAGGCAGAGTGGTCAGCGCAGGAAGGAGGCAGAGTGTATACACACACACACACATACAGTATACACATATATACAGCATACACACACACACATATACAGTATACACACACATATACAGTATACACATATACAGTATACACACACACATATACAGTATACACATATATACAGTATACACACACATATACAGTATACACATATATACAGTATACACACACATATACAGTATACACACACACACATATACAGTATACACACACACACACATATACAGTATACACACACACACACATATACAGTATACACACACACACATACAGTATACACATATATACAGCATACACACACATATATAGTATACACACATATACAGTATACAGACACACACATATACAGTATACACACACATACAGTATACACACACATACAGTATACACACACATATACAGCATACACACACACATATACAGTATACACACACATATACAGCATACACACACATATATACAGTATACACACACACGTATACAGTATATACACACACACACATATAATCTCACTCTTCAGTGCAGACTTTGTATGAAGAAGGCGCAGATCTCCTCTATCTCTGTGATTAGAGCTGTCTCCTCAGCTTTGCAGCTTTTTCGGTCCCCTGAGGACTACATCTCCCATCATGCACCGCGGCTCCTCCCTGTGATGCTGTGATCCTGGAAGCGGTGAGGAATCTAAGGGGGAGGTGGCATCCAGCCTATCATTGTGTGATTGGGGTGGTCCCCTTGGGCTTGTTCGGGCCACCCCTGGGCTCAGCACATAATGGATGCGGCTGGGGCCGGGTGTGTGGTACGGACACGCCCCTTAGTTACCCGACCGCGGCCTTGGTTACCAAGCTCTCCGGGGAGAGTGGAGGGGAGACCGGGTAGCGTGGAGGTGAGACAGGGGAGCGTGGAGCGTGGAGGGGAGAGCGGGGAGCGTGGAGGGGAGACAGGGGAGCGTGGAGCGTGGAGGGGAGAGCGGGTAGCGTGGAGGGGAGACAGGGGAGCGTGGAGCGTGGAGGGGAGCGGCGATGACAGCGGTGAGGGATGCGGGATGACAGCGAGGGGAGCGGGATGACAGCGGCGAGGGGTCGCAATGCCCGCTACGCGGGCAATGCCTCGCACGGCGTGGTGACGTCACATAGTGACAAAGCCACGACGTGCCGGGGGCCGACACAAAACGTGCTACGGCAATTATATAGTAGATAACACAATCTCTTTTTTTTCCTATCATGGTTAATGGTTGGGTGAAACCATTATTGTCCAACTACTCTGTTTTCTCTTAAATTTAAATCATAATGACAACAAAAAACATCCAAATGCCCCTGATCAAAACTTCACATCCCCCAGTTCTTAATACCGTGTATTGCCCCCTCTAACATCAATAACAGCTTGAAGTCTTTTGTGGTAGTTGTGGATAAGGCTCTTTATTTTCTCAGATGATAAAGGTGCCTATTCCTTTTGGCAAAAAGCCTCCAGTTCCTGTAAATTCCTGGCCTTTCCTACATGAACTGCGCTTTGCTTGAGTTCTCCCCAGAGTGGCTCAATCATATTGAGGTCAGGAGGCTGAGATGGCCACTCCAAAACCCTCACTGTGTTCTGCTGTAGCCAATGAAAGGTCGACTTGACCTTGTGTTTTGGATCGTTGTCATGTTGGAACATCCAAGTACGTCCCATGCGCAGCTTACGGGCTGATGAGTGCAAATTTGCCTTCAGTATTTGCTGATAACATGCTGCATTCATCTTTCCTTCAAATTTGACCAAGTTTCCTGTGCCTTTGTTGCTCACACCTCCCCACATCATCAGTGATCCTCCTCCTTGCTTTACAGTAGGAATGGTGTTCCTTTCATCATAGGCCTTGTTGACACCTCTCCAAAAGTAACGTTTATGGTTGTGGCCAAAAAGGTTGATTTTAGTTTCATCACTCCACATTACCTTGTTCCAGAGGTGTGGAGGCTTGTCGCTGTGCTGTTTGGCGTATTGTAGGAGAGATGCTTTGTGGCATTTGTGCAGTAATGGCTTTCTTCTGGTGACTCGTCCACTCAGCCCATTTTTCTTCAAGTGCCTCCTTATTGTGCATCTTGAAACAGCCACTCCGCTAGTTTTCAGTGAGTCCTGTATTTCAGCTGATGTTATTTGTGGGTTTTCCTTTGCATCCCGAACAATTTTCCTGGCAGTTTTGGCTGAAATGTTTGTTGGTCTACCTGATCATGGTTTGGTTTTTACAGAGCCCTTGATTTTCCATTTATTAATCACAGTTTGAACACTGCTGACTGGTATTATCAATTCCTTGGATATCTTTTTGTATCCCTTTCCTGTTTTATATAGTTCAACTATCTTTTAACATAAATTCATTGACAATTCTTTTGCTTTCACCATGACTCACAATTCAGAAATGTAAGTGGCTATATGAAAGATGAAGAGTCTGTCTGGATCCCAGAAACTCCTTCAGCTTTTATGCACACACACTGATTACAAGCAAACAGGTCACAGGTGAGGATGTTACCTTTATTAGCCATTCAAACCCATTTGTGTCAACGTCTGTGCATGTTATCAGGCTAAAATCACAAGGATATGTGAACTTTTGATCAGGGTCATTTGGATGTTTTTGGTTGTCATTATGATTTAAAAAGAGAAAACACAATAGTTTGACAATAAATGGCTTCATCCAACCACTAACCATGAGTGGGAAAAATGTTTTTATGTTATCATTAATATTCTCTGAAAAGGCCAAAAAAGCAAAGAAATCTGCCGGGGTATGTAAACTTTTGAGCACAGCTGTAAAAAGAAAGGGGTACTATAATGCGCTGACAAAGTTAGAGGAGTACATCAATAGGTTCAGTTAAATAGATTTATTGACAATTGATGTCCTCCATTAACTTCGGCAGCGTATGAAAGCACCCCTTTCTATTTATCTGGATTTACTGCATATCTGAGTGTCTATTTAAGCCATTATATGCGATTATAATGGTTGTGACTCTCATAACCAAGTGAGGTGAGCCTATTCTAGACCTTTATTAGCTAGTTTATATTTCGGATAAGATCCAATTGCACTTTTTTAACCCTTCAGTTTTTATATCTTAAAAGAAAAGACATTCCAGACCTATAATGTATAAAAATGCATTAAATGTTGTGCTGTAGTGCCGTTGTTGCGCCCCTGTGGACTGGTCGCCACAGTGATGTTGCACCTACTCTATAGGTGTGGTGTCACCATTCCCAGGGATTGCAAACCTGAGACACACAGCAACACGGCAACCTGGGAAGGCCGACGAAAGGTGTCTCGCCTGAGCGATCCTAATCTCCTGGGACTAACTTGGCTGCACTTTGGGGAGCATAGCACCTGGCTTGGTGACCTTGCCCAATCAGCAAGTAAAAGTAAAGAACTTCACAAACTGTGTTTGTCTCTTCCTTTCACACACTGTGCCCCTCTTCGTCGCCAAAGCCCCGTCCCTGCGATTGACTATTCCATTTTCCCTAGGGCCCTGCTCCACCTGTGGGGAGCTATACCATCCGGCTGCACTACTTATCTGCCCGAGCAGTCCCAATCTGCAGCGTCAGCCATCCCTGGCCGAACACCACAGGTGGCGTCATGAATATCCCCTGTAAATTATCCCCTTTAACTGCATGCCCGGGGCCACGGAGGTGGGTCACCACCACCATGACCTCTCCAAGAACTGACTGGCCCCAGTTACCAAATACCCCACGGCTCTGGTGGGCGTCGCACCGTTATTTTTAGTGTTTTTCAGGTTTTGGATGGCTGGGGATGGCCATTGTAAAAGGAGGGGGAAATGTAAGGAAGTGAAGGCGGTTTCTTCCCCCACTTAAAGAAAGGGTGGTATTATATAATGCATTGCGTTGTTTGAAATGTGGTTTTTATCTGTTTAAAGATTTGCAAGCACATGGACGAGTACAAACAAGGTTAAGATTAGAGACAAACCCAAGGTCTAAGGCACTCCATGGGCATACAGGATGCAACTTCCTGATAGTGGAGCCTTAAGGCCCCGTTACACCTGGCGACATCGCCGCCGAATACATAGGCAACGTAGGGGCGTAGCCTATCAGCGGCACATTGCCCCTGCGTCGCCTAATGTAAAGGGGCGATGTCGGCGGCTCTGACAGCTCGCCTGGTTTCACATCTGTGATGTGAAACCAGGCAGCCGATCTGGGACGATGTGCACACATCGCCATGTAACGGCCGCTGCAGCTAAGCAATGGGCCATAGCCCCATTGTCCTGCATCGCCGCTGGGGTTTTGAGACACCCTGGCGGCGATGATGCCTGTCAGCTTGCCAGGGCGCCGTAAATGGGGGACGGCAATGCTGGCGGGGCATCAAAAACGTGCAGCACCCGCCAGTCGCCGCCGACATCTCCGGCGGCATCGGCAGGTGTAACGGGACCTTTAGGGTTCAGGTTTCAGATTTGTAAGAGCTAAGGTCTAACTACCTGCAGACCTGCATATAAAAGTGTGTTCGGAGACTGAAGGACAAGATGAGGTCCTAAGCGCAGGCTAAGGAAGCCATCAAAATGGTACATCACTTTGCTCGGGGCAGCAGAAGACCCAAAAAAGGGGATTAAAAGAAAGGATTTGGATAAATAGAATTTTAACAAACATTTGTCTATACTATAGGGAATGTACATTGTCACCTTGGTACATGAGTTCCCCAATGGGGAGCTGACGGTGCATTACAGTCAAGAGTGTATGATCCCCATTGGATGGACTTAAATGATGTTAGTGGGGAGTTGTACTTATGAGCTTCCACCAGTGGGGTCTCACAATTCATCTGGGAACTGAGAATAGTTTTGAGGAGCCGTGTGTTACACCACGACCAGTGCAGTTAACACAGTGGAATATGGAGCTTCCCATAATGGTTTGCTGAGCATTTGTGTATTGTATGGAAAATAATGTATCCTGATATGAAATCGGAAAGTTCTGACATCTGCATACTGCAAATGAAGCATTTGTGACGTGTTCTGGGTACTATCTGATGTACGTAGTTCAGTAAAGTTTCTTTTTGGAAGTTGGTCTCCCTCGGTCTGGTTTATATCATCTGGTCCTGGTCTACTAAGCACAATGTCAATATGTGGCCTGCAGAGGCATGTTGCCAAGGTACAATCAACAGTGCACACACGTAGACAAGACCCACATTTTCACGTAACATGGCCAGGTGTGGAATATGGTTACCCCAATACCCACGACTACCACACTCGACCACGTTGCATTTGCAGCTACGGTGATATCGCTCCCCACAGGTGGAGTGACTCCCCAGGGCTACCGGTATAGTCTATGGCAATAGTAGGCCGTTGGGGTGCAGGACTGAGGGCACAGAATAACCGACAAACACACAGTACGTAGTCTCCTTTACCTTTACTGGTAGTTGCAGGTAGAAACCAGGATACCATCCACAGGTGATGTTATAAGTCGGGGTGGCCTGGAAGCAAGTCAGGGGATCCCCTCACCCGGTGAATTCTGAGATCTCCATGCTGCGCTTCTCTTTGCATGGCAGGCTGCTTGAGTCCTTCCCGGGCACCACTCCTCTGGCTACTGTCCCTGAGCTCTTCAGTGCTGCTGTGCCTCCTGGTGCTTTGTTGTGGCTGGGAGACATAGAATCTCCCATCCTCTGGTTTTGGCTGCTGGGCCTGGAATACCCTCACTACCTTGGACTCCGGTGTCCGCTTCTGACGCTCTGCACTGGAGTGAGCTTGGTCACCGGCTCCACCCCCAGGCCTGCTTCTCTCCTTCCTCAGACCCTCTCCTACGGGTCCCTCATGCTTGCTAGTCTCTGTCCTGGCACTGTTCCAGTCCACGGAACATCTTCACAGCCCTCCTAAGAACTGCACTGACTAACCCCCTTCTGGTCTGGAGTCAGGAAAAGTGTTGCATGCTGTTGGCTTACCTGGTGTGGGTACCCCCTTCTTGCTTCCAAGCATGACATCACCCCCCGAGGGAGGCAATGCCATTGTGGCAATCGGACTCTGGGGTGCCAAATGAACATAGCCTATAGTGTATGGTGAACAAAACAAAGTATTCACTGATCTCAGGGAGACCAGTTCAAGAAAACACTGCGGGCAGCCGGCTAAAGGGCTCAACACAGTGAATTCCTAGGCCCATTGCCCCCTGGGAATTTTGAATATGCAAATAGAGTCTGTGGAGCCTTGTTTAGGAGTCTCAACACAGGACTAGCCAGATCTTCCTCTAGGGAAGGACCTAGCCATGATAACCATCATATTAAGTGGCCCTTTGAGTCAATATCCAGCTCTTTACAAGCTTAAAGATATGACAAGGGAATACCAAGGCCAGGTATCCATCCACAGACAGCTGTTTCAGGGTGTTGCCCCTCATCAGTGTGGAGTAGGATTCTGGCTAGGTGGGAGCAATGCCTAGTAGACCAACAAAACAAAGTATTCACTGATCTCAGGGAGACCAGTTCAAGAAAACACTGCGGGCAGCCGGCTAAAGCGCTCAACACAGTGAATTCCTAGGCCCATTGCCCCTGGGAATTTTGAATATGCAAATAGAGTCTGTGGAGCCTGTTTAGGAGTCTCAACACAGGACTAGCCAGATCTTCCTTTATGGAAGGACCTAGCCAAGATAACCACCATATTAAGTGGCCCTTTGAGTCAATATCCAGCTCTTTACAAGCTTAAAGATATGACAAGGGAATACCAAGATCCATCCACAGACAGCTGTTTCGGGGTGTTGCCCCTCATCAGTGTGGGTTTTGTGTGATACAGGACTCCTTTGTGTGAGCCTAAAAAGTTTTCTCTGAAGTAGTTGTGAATTTACATAGCAGCTCAGATGTCTGTCTTCATGAGTCTCCATACTTCAAGTGTAATACTGGACAGCACTACCTCCTTAGGCTATTTCACATCACGTTTTAGCATGTGGTCAGTAGCTCTGATGAGGCTTATGTCTGAACCCCTGGAAAATGGGATTTGGACATTTGAGGTGTTAGGGCCATTGATTTTAATGATTCAGACGAGTTCCCCGTATACTTTATAGGATACAGTTTTTGGTCCTATATGCCTATTTGAGGCTAGCTTCAAGACAAAGCAGCTGCATCTTGGAGCTCAGTCATATATGATCAAAAATGATATCAATGAATAAACACTGAAGGAACAAAGAAGCACAAAATATGGTGTTATCCAGACAACACGTGTGACACATAAACTGCTGTGCAGTCTTCTTGAACTGCTATGCAGTGATTTAATATGTTTCATTTCTGTTGGTAACTTTGGAGTTAATGTCAGACGTTGCTGTTGTTTGTGGCTTTTCAGTTGACAGGGTGTGTCTGGTTACACAGTTGTCCATGCCCCTGGCCTTTAAATAGTTCCCTCTTCCACCAGCAGATGTCGCTCACAGAGTTTTAGTCTCTGCAAAGACTGTGAGCTGTAAGGATGTTATTGCAGTTTGTGCTGAAGCCTTCCTGCTGATCTTGCCAGGAGTTTTCCTGACTTTGTGGGAATGACTGTGCTTCCCGGTTGTGGGTGGAAGGTGAAGGGTTTTAGTCTAGGGCTGATAAGGAGCAAGGAAGGTTTGGCCCAGACATCCTCACCTTCAGAAGTAATTCTGGGAAAAAGGTGAGCCAGGGACCTCCAATCTAAGAGTCAGACTAGTTCTCCTGGTCGTCTTTTTGCCATCATTACCATCCTGCTACCTTACTCCCTTGACCGTTGTATCACCCTGTGACAACATGCATTTATATACACAGAAAATGCTCACCTGATGGTGTTGTGAGAAAGCACAACTTACAAGGACTCATAAATAAGGGTCCATCTGCTGCTCTGCAGGTTGGTAGATCCAACTTGGAAATGAAGTTGTGGAGTAGCGGATATGCTGCACTGCTGGTGCCTCAACCAGGTAGTGATGTTAGAAAACACTTGAGATAGTGGGGTATATAATGTGGTTTTATCAAACACTTCAAAGTGTACTCACTTTTTCAGTGAACACCCATGCACAGTTAAAAAAAAATGAAACAACGTTATTTACCCCACTATTTCAAGATTTTTCTGACAACTCTATATGTTGAGAAGCCAGCAACTAAGCATATCCACTTATACATATCTATTCGAAAATTATATCAAACGGAGCAGATGGTGACTTCATCTGCATAACGGTCAATGGCCCTCAGCATAAGCGTCCGAAACAAATTTTTACAGCACTTCAGAAATAACCCCCAAAGGAGCTACTGACCGTTAGCCTACAACTAGACGCGAACATAGCCCAATAGGGTAACCGGTGGCTATATAATTCAAGATTTTACAGATTTGTTGGCCATTTATAAGACTGAGGTCTTGGGGGTAAACTGAACATTGAATTCAGCCTGGTCTGTCATCTATAATTACACCTCTGTAGTAGACGTCAATCATGCACCCGTATGTGTATCGTCGCATGCACAGCATTATAATATCTGTAGGGTAAAGAAGACACCTGTGGGTGTGAAATAACAGTGATAATGAGGACGCCTCGTGTGATGTATAATTAACTCTCTTGCACAGCGGGAGAACTAGTCTAAGGTCAGCAGCTTAATCTCATTTTTTTGCCTTCAAGGTTAATTGTTCTGTTTGTTGCGCGAGTCAAATCCAAGATCAGATCGTTCACTGCGGGTCCAGACGTCTATTAGCCAAATTGTTTACAGTTTCATAAAAATAACCCATCACTCACATTTCTCATCATGCTTCTGCAATGAGGCAGACTGGACAATATATTTTGTGCTTGAGTTCCTCCCAATGTTCTCTGATGGGAACAGTCTTGTTTATAGTCACAGGCTGATGTCTGTAAAATGTAATACTTTATATTCTGCAATATTTTTTTCAGTTAAAATGACAGTGACCCAAACTAAAACCCAACGGACCCCATAGTAGTCAATAAGATCCATCTGATGCTGCTTGTATCCATCATAGGATGGACCTTTTTCTTGCAGGAGTTCTATAAGTATCCTTAATATTTTTCTTTATTAAGACCCAGACTAGACAATCCTCTGTGAGCTAAACAAATTCATACTAATACAGTTTTGGGTTAGCGGTGACGCATACAATATGTCATGGCTGTGCTCACATATGCCTATTTGGCATCTTGCATTCCAAACTATTTCCTACTTTTGGAACGCAAGCGGTCACACGATGTCGCGTCCTTATGACGTCGCTCGTGCGACTATGAACTTATACATGCTGGGAGGGAGAAACGAATCAACCTGTTTCTATTTACAATCTACTGAAGGGGGATATAAGGGAGTCTTTTGCACACTCACTCCACATCCATCTGGACCTGGCAGCCACACAGGAGGGTTGAATTATGTTTAATGGTGGGTTTACACACACCAATTTATCTGTTCAATCTCTGAACCAATCTCTGGTTGCAGTGAAATCATG
Organism: Allobates femoralis; assembly: GCA_033576535.1. Classification (NCBI taxonomy): domain Eukaryota; kingdom Metazoa; phylum Chordata; class Amphibia; order Anura; family Aromobatidae; genus Allobates; species Allobates femoralis. Next base: position 410,630,835 of record JARQOC010000006.1, on the reverse strand, counting down.
GATACATTGCTCCATTTTGTGGCTGTGTACAACATGGAGCAATGTATCCATGATTTCACTGCAACCAGAGATTGGTTCAGATATTGAACAGATAAATTGGTGTGTGTAAACCCACCATTAGATCTTTGGTGTCCTCTTACAGACTTGTGGTATGGGCCGACATTGACATAGATTTTTATTTTTGTTGAGTTGGAGAACTTTATCTCTTATGGTACCTTTACACGCCGCCACTGCAGGATGGATACAACCCGCTACAGGCTACAAATGTAGCTTGTCGCGCCAATATCGCCCGTAGTAGCGGCGTCTGAAGACGGGACGACACAGCCGGCTACAGATACATCTGTATCCGTGCACTGCCCATAAACAGATGGCTACATCGCCGATTGTAGCGAGCTGTATCGGCGTGTAAAGAACCCACAGAAGGGAACTGTGGACACCCGGCGATGTAGCTGCAATGTAGCTAAGGCGTCACCCAGGCTCCGTGTTACCGCGCCCCATCTGCGATCATTGGTGGAAGCTCCTGCATGACGATTGGTAGTCGCTGCATAGGGAGGCATATTTAAAGAGCTGACCAGTCACACTACACAATTGCTCGAGCGTCATGTATTAACCAGCCTCCTGCGATGCCTGCCCAATCATGATGTTCTGGCTTTGTCCTATCACCGTACGGACGTCTTGTGATCCACAATTGGGGCACGCCTATGTGCTGTCCCTGCTGCACCAGGTCCGCCCATATTAGCTTGTTGTAGCGTTGTGTAAATGAGGTACGCTGAGCTACAGATGGCTACTTGAGACACCCGGCGTTGTAGCTAGCTGTAAATGTAGCGTAGCGTAGCGCACCTTGTGGCGGCGTGTAAAGAGGGTGCGTTTCCCGTTGGTAACCGTTTGGGCGTGCTCGTGCACGTGAAGTAGCTGTTGGTATCCATCCTGCAGTGGCGGCGTGTAAAGGTACCATTAACGTACCTTTACACGCCGCAACTGCAGTGTAGCAACTGAGAGGTAATCGGGATTTCCGTCACGGTTGCCTTGAAATTGCTACGAAGTTGCGGCGTGTAATTGTGGAACCCAGTGGTCATTTTCGAAGTTGCTCCCAGTTGCGGTTTCAGAGCATTGTTCTAAAACCAGAGGCAACCCAGAAGGTGAATTGCCCTAGTTTTGGCGTGTGAACGGGCGATAGGAATGGAATCTGCGTTGCCTAGTGATTTTCCAGACAGCATGCCACAGCGTGCTGGATACCGCTCCCCGTCAGCGATGATTGGTGGGGGCTATTGTGTTTCCATTGGCTGTCCCTTCACAGGGCCATATTTAAAGAGCTGTCCATTCACACTACACAATTGCAATGGCGTCATGTATTAGCCAGCCTTCCTGCGCAGGCTGGCCAATCATGACGCTATTGCGTTGTCTAATCAGCGTGTTTGGGGCGCGGAATACACAACTCTGTCACGGCTATGTTCTTGCGGTGCTGAACATGTACGCCCACATTCCCTTAGTGATGGTAGCATGTGAAGCGGAGTCGGGATTCAACCGGATGTTTCCCGCAGGATCTGTTTCAACTTCCGGGGAACCACGTTTCCTTAGGTTGACGACGCAATTGCGGAGTGTACATGCGGCATCGGCGATCGGTATCAACTGTCAAAAACGTGCACGCGCGCGTTCGGTTGCTACCGATTGCCGGTGATAGTTGCGGCGTGTAAAGGTACCTTTAGACATCCCTTTTAATATACACATATTGGGATTTTCATCACAGTGTTTCCCCATCAGTTACCTTCCATGTAATGCAATGCTTATGTATATGGTGATAGATATCAGGCTAGGGTCACATTTGCAGTATTTTTATACATCCGGATCCGCAGCCCATAGGCTATAATAGAAAAACCGGATCTGGTTTTGCAGCCTGCGGTAAAAATAATGCAGGCTGCATTTTTTGGAGCGGTTGCAAAACCGGATCTGGTTTTTCAACATGGGCGCGTATGGGAACCGGATCCGGTACCGCAAGGTACATAAATGTACCTTGCGGTACCAGATCAGGTTCCAGATGCGGTTTTTAATATTGCAAAAATCCTCATTCTAAAACCGGATGCATTAATTCATCCAGATCCGGAATGAGGATTGCATTTTTACAGATTATAATAAGTTTGAAGGCACAGTCCAAAACCGGATCCGTAATGGATCCAGTTACTGGATTGTGCCTTCTAAGTGTGACCCTAGCCTAATTCAGACCCAGTGTGGCGAATGTTGGCCACAAAAATTATTCTGTTTTGAACTACATATATTCTAATGTCCATGTCTATTATTTTTTTGATTTATAGCCCCTACAAAGAATCCTTCTGGGTTTTTTTTTTGAACTGTTGCAGCCCGTTTGTTGTGCTTATCTACGCACTCCTGGCTTGTATGTCCATTGTGACCTCTCCCTAGTAAGAACCTTTTATATATATTTTATATATCCTCTATATCTCTACATATATAAATTGATTAATACATGGATCTTGAAGTTTTTTCCTTCACATTTAATCAGTCGGAGGCCCTGCATTTTGTGGTCTGTTTAACAGTAATGGTACCTTTACACGCCGCTACAGAAGAGACAAAATGTATCTTGCACCGTCATATCAACCCGAGGTAACGGCGTGTAAAGTAGGTTTTGCCAGCCGTCACTTTCGGCACTGTTTCAGTACGGTAACGGTAGTTTTTTCGCCACCTAGCTAATTCCCTGGGGCGTGACCAGTCTCCGGGAAAACGCCCCCCTTCAGCGATCATTGGTGGAAGCTCCTGCGTTGCGATTGGTTGTCGCTGCATAGGGGGCATATGTAAGGAGCTGACCAGTCACACTACACATTTGCTATAGCGTCATGTATTAGCCAGCCTTCCTGCGCTGGCTGGCCAATCATAATGCTATTGCATTGTCCAATCATCGTACGAGCATCTCGTAATCCACAATTCTGGCACACCTATGTGTTGTCCCTGCTGCACCAGGTCCTCCTATATTACCTTCTGTCCGTGGGTGTAAATGAGGGACAGTGCTCTACAGAGGGTAACTTGAGCACCCGGCGTGCATCCAGAGATAGATTAAACCTTCTGTAGAGCACCTTGTAGCGGCGTGTAAAGGCGGTATCGGGTACCGTTTGCAACCGTTGGTGCGTGCTCGTGCACGTGAAGCACCCGGTTGTTCCTAACCTTCTGTAGCGGCGTGTAAAGGTACCATAATGGATGTTAACTTTGACTTGTACATCATATAAAGGGTAAGGTATTTTTGGTTGGTTTGAGGCCTCCACAAAACTTTATATTTGGTTTGTCTAAAAGAATCTCTGAGCAAATTCCTCCACCTCTTTCTGTAGCACCACTTCCCCAACAACTATCAGAAACTTTCCACTTTTAACAAGGTCTTTCAGTGGAGCTCTATAATTTATCTCGATTGACCTGTAACAAGATAGGCCTTCCTCTACACCTGTGTTTGTTATTTGCCGCTTTGGAATACTCACTTTACCAGAAAAACAACATTGTTCTTGACATGGGATTAACTAAATTAAATTGTTGACGTTAACTCCAAAACATGTGTACATCTAAAAGAGTATTGTATGGAATCTAACTGTCTAAACTCTTGTTTCTAGATGAGTTACAACATCATCTCCAACCTTCTGCTGAGCCCCGTTACATAGGACAGGGCGAAACGCGTTAAGCTATTGGAGAAACTCATTCATTTAATGCCAAGAACTGATATGGACCGCAAGGATTCCCCTGAGGACTATACGGTAAAATCCTGGACTATCAAGTTAAGTCTGATTCAGGACTCTTTTCTCCAACACTTTATTTTTGTCAGACAGGGCGAGTTCAGGGTGAGCCACCGGGGAGTGGGGGCACCACGAATTAGGGTGCGTAAAATCTCCACTGGTAGGCAGGAGTAAGGTCTTGATAGGATTGTTTTGCGGTGGTCCAATATTTGCGTTACTATGTGTGTTTTTCACTGTCTGTCACATTTGTAGGTTCTCGACCTTTTTAATCTTTTTGTAATAAAATTTTTTTTATCATATATGAAGTTGGTAATTTAAAATTAATTGAAAAACTCTACCCATTACCTCCTATTTTCATTGTTTAAATACTATATACTTTGTTTCATATTGTGCCAGGATCCATTTCTTATTTACCATTTCAAGCTGTAGATGGCAGAGGGCCGGGGTAACTGGAGAATGGGGGTAATATTACTCAAAGATCTTTAGAGCATGATTGTATATACTCTGGAAACAAGAGAAGAAATTTGAGTGGAAATGAATCCTACTTAGATTTCACACAAATCTGCACTCACCACTATGCTGATTTTTGTGTAATTTGCTTCTATACGGACTCTGCATCATGGCATCCACTGACCACCGTTGTGATAACCATATACAGCTCTGGCAAAAAATTACGAGACCACTGCATAGTTTTCTAAAAATCACCATCTTTACATGTCTGACAGCCATTCCATTCCAGTGTCAGTTGACTTCCAACCAATATACACCTCATTCTATTTAATGTACTTCTGATTTGGTGATCACCTGAGGGAAAGTGTAAAAAATACTGCTGTGGCTTTCACAAGTCTCTTGCAGAGACGCTGGATGGCAAAACAAGTGCTAGGAACAGCCCAAAAGTAATTTGAATGAAAGAATTAACCATGCCAAAGGAGTTAAAGAAAAAAGTCTTGAGTGAGGGCTCAATTCATATACAGTGAGCGTCATCCTGCCTCCATCCTTAAAATTTTGAAGACGGCAGTCCATTATAAAAAGGTCGAGCAGCAGACATTGGGGACAACAAAGCTACAGGCCGGCAGAGGACGAAAGCGACTCTCTCTGACCGGGATGACCGTCATCTTATTTGAATGTCACTCAGCAACCACAGGATGACAACAAGTGACCTACAAAAGGAATGGCAAATGGCAGCTGGAGTAAAGTGCACGGCAAGAACAGTTCATAACAGGCTCCTAGAGGCAGGGCTCAAGTTATGTAAAGCTAAAAAAAAGGATTTCATCAATGAGAAGCAAAGGAGAGCCAGGCTGAAGTTTGTCACAGACCATAAGGATTGAACCATAGAGGACTGGAGTAAAATAATCTTCTCTGATTAGTTTCATTTTCAGCTTTGCCCTACACCTGGTCAAACTAATGGTTAGATGGAGACCTTGAGAGGCTTACAGGCCACAGTGTCTTGCACCTACTGTGAAATTTGGTGGAGGATCGGTGATGATCTGGGGATGCTTCAGAAAGGCTGGAATTGAGCAGGTTAATCTTTGCGAAGGACGTATGAATCAAGTCGCATACAAGGTTATCCTTGAAAAACACTTGCTTCGTTCTGCTTAGTTCCTCAACTCTGAGGACTGTTTTTTTCCAGCAGGAAATGCCCCATACCACACAGCTAGGTCAATCAATGTGTAGATGAAGGAGTCCAATCCTGACCTGATCCCATTGAAAACCTCTGGAATCCATCAGCCATCAAACAAAGAAGAACTGCTTCCATTTTTGTGCCAGGAGTGGCATAAGGTCACCCAAAAGCAGTGTTAAAGACTGGTGGAAAGCATGCCAAGATGCATGAAAGCTGTGATTGAAAATCATGGTTATTCTACCAAATATTGATTTCTGAACTTTTCCTGAGTTAAAACATTAGTATTGTTGTTTGTATATGAATAAGAATTTGTTTTCTTTGCATTATTTGAGGTCTGAAAGCACTGTTTAATCTTTATTATTTTGACGATTTCTCATTTGCTGCAAATAAATACAACATATTTAGCTTTTAATTTCGGAGACATGTTGTCAGTAGTTTATAGAATAAAAGAACAATGTACATTTTACTCAAAAATATACCTATAAAGAGAAAAATCAGAGAAACTGAAAATTTTGCAGTGGTCTCTTAATTTTTGCCAAAGCTGTAGTCCATCACAATATTAAAAAAAAAAAAAAAAGAAAATCCTTATACTCTCTCTACCACTCGCCTCTTCGACCCTCCGGGTCACCCGTCCTCGGTGCATCTTCAGATCACTGCCGCTCATACTACAATCCCTGGGCCTCTTATACTGACTGACAATTTCCAGGCTTAGGCTGGTGTCACACTGGCCTTCCCCTCCGCAGAACGCTGCGGAGGGGAACCGCCATGTGAGCGCAGCCAGCGCAAGCCCCTACGTTTATAATGGGAGCACACGGTGCTGCGCTTGACTGCGCATGACCGTGCGCGCCCATTCACTGCCATATGTGATTTGTACACAGGCGGATGCCTGCGCACAAATCACACACTCTCGTCCGCACCAGGAACGCAACATGTTGCGTCCCCGGTGCGGACAAGACTGTGTGATTTGTGCGCAGGCATCCGCCTGTGCACAAATCACATATTGCAGTGAATGGGAGCGCACAGTCATGCGCAGTCAAGCGCAGCACCGTGCGCTCCCATTATAAACATAGGGGCTTACGCTGGCTGCGCTCACATGGTGGTTCCCCTCTGTAGAACGCTGCAGAGGGGAACGCCAGTGTGAAACCAGCCTTACAGCATCATTAAAGCGTATCTTTTATTGCACTGTTGTAGTGGTGCCTTAATGAAGTCCCTTGAGACCTGTCCTATACTTACCTTCCACCATTTTGATCCTTTTCCAGAAGTGCCCTGGTCAGTCTGCAGCAAAAAATGACTAGCGGTAGCTCTAGTCTTCCATCAATCGCGGCGGAGGTAACTTTTCAATGCATTTCTATAGAAGCCTCATTCTGGCTGTCATAGAGATGCAATGAGCACATGTGAAGTAAATTCTGACTTTTGTCCAGTTAGAAGGTATGTGCACAAGATGGTGCCATGGGACCGGAGCAAGGTCGGTAAGACGTGAAGCCAGCAGAAGCTGAGTATGAGACCGGGGTATGGGAATTACATTTAAAACTCACAACAGCAGTGAAAAAAAATAAATGCTGTAGTGATGCTATAATGAGACCAGAGAGGATTCTGCACAAGCATGCAAAAGGTCATGACGTCATGAAGTCCTGGCTTCCACTGTGATCTTGAGCGTTCATGTGCAAAACCCTCGTAGACCTCATCAATGACGAATGTCCTGCTCCAGTGTAAGAATCCCGGGAAATTTCAGCATGAGCAGAGATGATCAGAAAATGCAGCTAGGATCAGATGGGGTACGGTGAGGAGCAGAGGTGAGTAATGAGCATAAGGATTTATTCCATTTATTTTACATATTTCACTTATCTTCTGGGGTCTCTCTTTCCTGGAAAAATCCCAACGAATAGGCAAATCCGAACTTTGACTGCTCCGCTCATCTTATGTTATTATGAGACCAGTTTGCTTGTCATACTTTCTGCTCTTTAAACAAATCATCGTTCAATCTGCACCAGATGGATCGGGAATAGGATAAAAATAAAAAAATGTTGTAATGTCATTATGGTTGAAGACACCCTTTAAAGCTTAACCGTCATTTAAATATTTATTTAATAGTCATGAAGAGCAAGTGAATATAAACAACTTCAAATATACTTTAATAATGAAATCAAGAAGGAAAGCATTAAAAAAAAAACTTTCCACAAGATATCCTCAGTAGGCTGATTCTGAACCACAGATATGCTCGTTGTGAGACAGATCCGTCTTCAGGGGGGAGAGCCCTACACTGTGTTCACAATACAGCTGATAAGACTGTCAAGTTACCTCATGCCCACACCTCCATTCACATGCCTTTCCAATGTGTTGACTTCAGCCCAGGATTGTTTCTTATTAGTGATAAGTGAGCACTACCATGCTCGGTTGTTTGGTACTCATAACAAGCAGTCAGATGCTCGGATGGGCTCTACTCATGTATTGAGTATAATGGAAGTCAGTGGGAAACTCAATCATTTTTACAGAAGATCAGTTTCCCATTGAATTATAAAAATAGGAGAGGAAACACAATAGGGTTTTATCTTTATAACAATTATGTCGTGTGAACAATTGTCACTGCTCACCTAAGATGGTTGTGTCACCCACAATTGATATGAAGGTAAGTAATGGCTGCTGCAGGATCCACACTCGATTGCAATAGTGGTAGCAAAAATGAACAAAGGAACCAGACAGTGTTTCCTGGATCCACGCTACTCACACAATGAAACTACGGCTATAGTACAATGATGGCTTCTATTTCAATCCTGCTGACACATTTCGGAGTTATATCGCAACTCCTTCCTCATGGCACTATGTTGGTTCCCTGAGGAAGGAGTTGGGATATAACTCCGAAACGCGTCGGAAGAATTGAAATAAAAGTCATCATTGCACGATAACCGAGGTCTTAAACCTGTTTCATTGTGTGAGCAGTGCAGATCCAGGAAACACTGTCCGGTTCCTTTGCAAGTTTCCCATTGACTTCCATTATACTCAGCACATGAGTCGAGTCTGTCCGAGTGCCTGGCTGCTTGGTACTAGTGCCAAGCACCCGAGCATGGTAGTGCTCGCTTAGCACTAATAGGGAACAATCCTGGGCTGAAGTCAACACATTGGAAAGGCATTTGTACATTTCTGCCAGCATGAAACAAGCCTGAAATAGCTCCTTTATTTTTATAATATCATTTTAATAATTATCTATCTACAACTTACCTCTCGCTTTTATTTTCCATGTAATCCACACCCCCAAGCTCTAGCGATTCCCTGGTAATTGCAGGGTGAATTGTTTGAAGATTTTTACCTGTCATGTCGGTGAAATACTCATACATAATTCCCAGACTTTTTCTCTCTTTCTTCCTCTGTATTTACCGCTACACAACTGCTAAAATTATCTTCTTTCCTACATCACAGAAGGCAGAGTGCACTGGTAAACCACAGGAACTTACTCAAAAAGAGCCTAAAACTTACAATTAAAATGGCATACTTTATTAACAAGAGCTCTTAGGTCTGATGGGGCTGGTGAATTTACTGTGGAAATCCATTTCAGAATGGCTGTATAACCATTTGGAACATTTTATAAAATCGGATACAATAGGCCTAGAGGGGGTAAATGTGATAAAATAAATATACAGCGAGGATGTTGTGCCCCTGCAGTCTGGTCGCAACAGAGGGGTACTGCCCCCAATCCACGGGTGTGGTATTCCTGTTCTCAGAAAACGGATTGGTAAGTCCGGACACCCACAAAAGCACCCAACTCACCCAATCCTAGGGGCAGCGAGCAGACCCGATTGAGGGAGGGCCCAGTTAGTCAGTGGGACGGCGGGGCGAGGAGAAAGGTGGAGGGTGGGAAGTTAGTAGGAAGCAGTCAGGAAGTAGGGGAGTAGATAGAAAGGAAAGACAACAGGAAGTAGGAGGTCAGATGGCAATGAAAGATCAATTCTCTCGCCAGTTGGTCGGCGCTTGTCCTCCTTCCTGCTCAAACATTGGGGGATGATGGGTGCTGCAGATGGATTATGTGGGTTGCAGGGGGACATTGGGGGATGTTGGATGCTGCAGATGGATGATGGGGGCTGCAGGGGACATTGGGGGATGGTGGAGGCTGCAGAAGAATGATGGGGACATTGGGGGATGATGGGGGCTGCAGATTGATGATGGGGGCTGCAGGGGGATATTGGGAGATGATGAGGGCTTCAGAAGGATGATGGGAGCTGCAGGCGGATATTGGGGTATGATGAGGACTGCAGATGGATCTTGGGGATATTGGGAGATGATGGAGGCTGCAGAAGGATGATGGAGGTTGCAGGGGGATATTGGGGGCTGCAGATGGATGATGGGGATATTGGGAGATGATGGTGGCTGCAGAAGGATGATGTGGGCTGCATGGGCACATTGGGTGATGATGGAGGCTGCAGGGGGACATAGGGTGATGATGGAGGCTGCAGAAGGATGATGGAGCTGCAGGGGGATATTGGGAAATGATGTAGGCTGCAGATGGATGATGGAGGCTGCAGGGGGACATTGGGGGATGATGGGGGCTGCAGAAGGATGATGGAGGCTGCAGGGGGACATTGGGTGATGATGGAGGCTGCAGAAGGATGGTGGAGGCTGCAGGGGGATATTGGGAAATGATGTAGGCTGCAGATGGATAATGGAGGCTGCAGGGGGATATTGGGGATGATGGAGGCTGCAGAAGAATGATGGAGGCTGCAGGGGGATATTGGGGGATGATGTAAGCTGCAGATGGATGATGGGGGCTGCAGGGGGATATTGGGGGATGATGGGGGCTGCAGATGGATGACAGGTATATTGGGAGATGATGGGGGCTGCAGAAGGAGGATGGAGGCTGCAGGGGGACATTGGGGATGATGTGGGCTGCAGATGGATGATGGATGACACAGTTTGGTTATGCTGATCTGTGATGACAATTACTGTACAGTATGTAATAAATCATTTTTTTTGTTCAGCAATAAATGTGTATTCTTCATGGAGATAAGACGTCCCCTGAAAATAAGACATTGCGCTTCTTTGGGGGCAAAAATGAATATAAGACGTCTTATTTTCAGGGAAACTGGGTATTAGCTCCGGACAGCCCCGTGTGTGGCGTTTGTGATTGGGTAAGCGTTTTGGGAGGAGGCGTGGTCTGTTGGGGAAGATGCGCCATTTTACCAGTTTAGTGCAGTGTCGGCTTGTTGATGCTCAGACTGCAGGTCGTTGCATGTGTGGATGGTGCCGCATGGTGACATGTCTGACTAGTCAGTACCAGGCAGTGATTACATTGGAGCTGCCCAGAGGTTTGTAGGTGTGTGCCATAGATAATAGGTGGCAATCATTGCTGCCCCCTGTGCTATAAGGCTGCAGCCACCATTGTGTGACTGTAGCTTGTGCCAAGCTGCCATTGCCATTAATGATTCTTATTCTGGATTCTTCTATGTGATTCTTGCATGTGCGTGCGATGGTGCTGATGTCCTTGTGTTTGGGGGGAGGCGTGCCGTTTTAAAGTTCACCTCAGGCAGCAGAGAGGCTAGGTTCACCCATGAGTGTACCCTGTACTGCTAGCAGAGTGAAATCTAAGTAAACCGGGTTTGGAACTCAGAACTGTGTGCGAGACTGTTCATTGTGAACTGTGAGTGAGACTGATAGGCCGCACAGGCTGTAGAGACCTGATTGCATGGGGCTCCGACCCCTCTCTCCAGCCAGATCAGCCCCGCTGGCCCTCCATCACCAATATCTCTACACCAGATGCTCTGGGGAACCGCTCCACCCATGGGAAGCGAAACTCTCACACTGCAACTCCCATCATCCTCAGAGGTCCCGGATCGCAGCGTCGGTTATTAATGGCCCAACACCACGGGTGGCGTCATGACAACCATCCCCTAAATCCCTATAAATTCCCTAATACATGAACATTAACTATCCCCCCTTTATTGACCGCTCCGGGGCCACAGACCGGGTCACGCCACCGTGACATCCCATCCCCGAAGTCATCGTAAGGCCTGGCTCTCGAGTACCCCACGGCCCCTACGGGGCGCGTCAATGACAAGCTGTGTACCATGTCACAATGCTCCTGTGATTGGAGGCAAGAACCACAGTCCTGCAATGGTTGAGAGATTAAGGGTATGTGCACATCAGTCGTTTTGTGGGCTGTTTTATAGCGTTTTCGTCCGCGGTTTCCGCTGAGTTTTATGTTAATTTATGTTAATCCTAGCCACCGTTGGATTAACATGATATCAATGGAGTTTAGAAAACGCTGTCTACATTAGAACGGTTTATTTATTGTCGTTTTCAGTTTATTCACCGGTTTTCCACCGTTTTCAAAGATAGAGCAAGTGACTTCTTTTCAGCGTTTTTCCAGCGTTCCAGCTGAACAAGTGCACCAAAGACCAGTCTGGAAATCGCTAAGGAAAACGCCCGGAAATCGCAAGAACACGCTGTCCAAACGCTAAGAACCCGATCGCAAATCATTAGCAAACGCTAACAAAACTAGGGACACTGCCGAGTTCAGAAAACTCAGTTTCTGCTATTCACCACCGGTTCCCGGTCGGTCTGCAAAGATGCAGACCCGTCCGATGTGCACATACCTAAGGGAATGTGCCAACTAGGCGTTTTGCTGCAGTCCTGAACGCAGAAAACTGAGGATCCTAGAGTCCTTGACAGGAGAATGCTAAAATCTTGTCTGCGTTTTTGCGCGTTTTTGCGCGTTTCTACTGCGTTTTTGGTGCGTTTTGGTGCGTATTTGAAGCTGCGTTTTTCCAGCGTTTTTCCCATTGACTGCACAAAAACGCACAAAAGAATTGACATGTCCATTCTTTGCTATCCGCACCAAAAACGCAGGTATTTGACAGTTCTTGACACTTGCAAAACTAGTGTGTGGGCACAGCGTTTTGTAAAACCCATAGGATTTGCTGGGAAGCACAACCGCAGGAACAGATTAGCATACATTAGCATAAACCAATGGTTTTCTGCAAGCGGAAAACGCACAAAAACGCAGCAAAAACGCCCAGTGGGCACTCAACCAAGGGTAAGCAAATTATTATTATTTTTATTATTATTATTTATTTATATAGCGCCATTAGGTTCCATGAATATGCAAATAGAGTCTGTGGAGCCTCTGTTAGAGTCTCAAACACAGAAATAGCCATATATCCTCCAGGGAAGGACCAGCCAAGGGGTGGCTCTTGCGGAGAACACCATAACCACTATATGAAGTGGCCCTTTAAGTCAATATCCAACTCTTTTACAAGTACAGATATGACAAGGAATACCAAGGCCAGGTATCCATCCACATACAGCTGTTTCGGGGTGTTGCCCTCATCAGTGTGGAGTAGGATTCTGGCTAGGTGGAGCAAGGCCTAGTAGACCAAGATTGCAAGTATTCACTGATCTGATTAGGTTCCATGGCGCTTTACATGAGGATAAGGGAGACAAGAACAAGTACACTAAATCTAGGCGATCAGGACGTACAGGTACAGGAGGGGCAGGACCCTGTCCACGAGGGCTCACAGACTACGAGGGGAGGGTTGGGATACAGTAGGATGGTGGAATGTCAGGTATGAAACAAAAAAAAAACAGTTTTAGATAGTAAAGCAACAGCTGACGTAAACCAGAGTCAGGCTAGGGAGGAAGAGATGGGCCTGGGGAATTGAAACTAAAAGTCTAAAGGCACCGTCACGCGCCGCAATCTCGGCTGGCGATATGTGGCGATCTAACATGCACGCTCACGTTTTTAGCGGTCGCCTCAGATCGCGATGGCGGCATCAAACACCGCAATTTCGCCTTGAAGCTAAGGTGATGTGTTGCTCCGGAAATCACCTCCCCTACAGCGGAACCAATCTTGCCTAATTCCATCGCCGCTTCACACGCCGCAATCTCAAAGGCAATGTGGGCGTACATGTTCAGCGCGGTGAGGAGATGGGCATGCCACAGTGGTGTACACCACGCCCTATACACGCTCATTGGACAACACAACAGCGTTACGAATGGTCAGCCTGCTCTGGAAGACTGGCTAATACATGACGCCATTGTCTGTCGGAGTTTGCACTGAGTTTGCGGACGGTTTTGTAGCTGAAGATGTGTGTAGTGCTGAATGGACAGTTATTCAAATATGGTGCAGTGTCAACTGACAGCCAATGGAAACACTGTAGCCCACACCAATCATCTCAGATGGGGCGCGGACTACAGCATGCTGAGACACGCCTATGGGAAATCATAGACAATGCTCTTTCCATCACTATCGCCCTGTCAGACACCACAACACGGAAATATCGCCTTAACGATTGCGCCTGATTACTGAGCACTGTTCTGGAATCAGGCGACGGCCGAAGGGCGATTTATCGCCACGTAAACGCCCAATCACACACTGCAACCGTGAGGCAATTTCACAGCGATTTCTCCGGGGCGACATATCGTCTTTCAGATTCCCAGGCGAGATTTCGCCGTGTGACGGTACCTTAAGACAAGCGGAACAAATTGTATAATGGTAGTGGTCTGTGGAGAACTGAAAATACTTAAATGAGTTGAGAAAAGCAATAAAAGGAGGCAAGGGTGTTCATATATGAAGTGTCAAAAGTTCGTTGTCCTCAAACTGGAGTCTGTTGGAGATGTGTTATCCCCAAATGTCTTTTCAATTTATATAAAATGCATGAATCTGTGATGTCCCCAAATATTCATCCATGTTCTATAAAAAGCCATGAATCCATGTGAAGCATTTAATCCTGTTTTGAATGTGTCAAAGGTCGTTATCAATTTGTATTCCCACATTCTTCTCTCTCTGAGATTTGAAGTTGCTTTTTAAGATGAGCAGCCTCATATCAGTTTCACTGTGGTCAGGGCTGGAAAAATGTTTTGCTACAGGTAGATTCATACGCTTTTCTTTTATTGAGTGGCGATGAGAATTCATTCTTGTTCTGAATTTTTGCCCAGTTTCACCTATGTACATGCCAGCTGTTGGGCATTTGGTACATATAATTACCGGTAAATACAAGCTGAAGTTACCTGGGATCTTGTAGACCTGATCTGTCCCAGGAATCCTTATCTTGTCCGTTGTCATTATAGATGGAGGTTTTGCACTTTCTCTGGTTGCAGGGAAAGGTTCCTGTTACTGCTGGAGAGGACAGGGTGCTTCTGACAATGATATTTTTTAGATTCGGAGGTTGTCTCAATTCTCCAGGCCCATCTCTACCTCCCCAGCCTGACTCTGGTTTACGTCCCCTGTCGCATTTACTATAACATCTAAAACTGTTGTTGGTTTTGTTTTTTTTTGTTTCATTTGCTTATGTATATATGTATGTGTCTTCAGAATCTGTGTCATTATCAGCCTGAGGAAGGGATCGCAGTGTCCCGAAAGCTTGCTATGTTTACCATCTTTTCAGTTAGCCATTAAAAGGTATCAACCACTAAGGACTCTCAGATTCCAATATTTTTCCATCTACTGGCTAACACGGTATAAACATTTTTTTTACCTTTATAAGGTTATAAACATCAGTGATTTTCATATGTTGTCACCCCTTGATCATAGTCAGTATAAGCAATGTGTGAGTCTGATTGCCTTTACAAAATATGTGAATTTTTCATTCACATTTACATGACTGTATGAACCACTCAAAAGATTTACTGCAGTCTTCTAATCAACAATATTAGAAAAGTATTATTTCCAACCAATGCAATAATTTCTCTGAGGGCTCATTCAGACATCTGGGCCAATCGTTCAGAGCACAGACAGCTGAAGCATGGACTGTCCACAGCTCTATCACCCCCAAGCATGGACTAAAGCATGTAGTGTCTACAGCTCAACTGACCCCAAGCACAGACGAAAGCATGGATGTTCAACAGCTCTACTGACCCCAAGCACAGACAGCTAAAGCACAGACTGTCTACAGCTCAACTGACCCCAAGCATAGACTAAAGCACAGACTGTCCACAGCTCTACCAATCCCAAGCATAGACGAAAGCATGGACTGTCCACAGTTCTACTAACCCCAAGCACGGACTAAGGCACAGACAGTCCACAGCTCTACTGACCACAAGCATAGACAGCTAAAGTACAGACTGTCCGCAGCTCTACTGACGCCAAAATAACAGCTTCACATACTTCTATGAGGCTGTCATGCTCAGATCAGAAGGTCGGTGACGGTGGCCAGTCCATGCACTGTGGTCCTAGATTAGACCTGCTGTATTCACCTACTTTATGTATACAATATAGAAATACAACGCATATAAAAAAATCTATGAAGATAAAACTTGCATTGAGTTTGCTCTATACATTTAAGGCAAATCCTCAGGATATGCAGAAAAGATACAAAATAAGAACAAACTATTAAAGGGAATTTATAAAACAAGCCAAGTACAGGCACTCTGTGCACCATTCACTATGGCTAATCACTTCAGTACATCTTCTCAACTAAAGTGTAACCTCTACTTAGGATTGTACAAATTTTTTGAGATGAGAGCCATCGCTCTGTATCTTTTTTGCTTTATGATGCAAGCACAAATGTGAGTCTCAAGCAGCTGTAGTGTGATAACGTGTGCCCGCTCATTAAGCAACTGAATATTCACTGCTTTCCCTGCCCATCATCCTGGACATGGGGATCAACAAATACAGTATCCTGGCTGCTAACCAGCATGTGGGAATGCAATGATTCCTAAAAGTGATTAAATCTCTGCATCACAAGGCACACACACACACAAAAAAAAACAACTTATATTCACCTTCCCTCCGGTTCCCAAGCATGGCATCCTAATCATGTGACGCACCCCGGGGCAAAGGTACTCGGAACCGGGTCCTCTCGTCAGTCTGGATAGGGGAAGTCACGGCGACGTGACCCAGCTCTGTATGCCCAGGTGCGGCAATGAAAAGGGGTAAAAGAAAAGAGGAATAGAGTTTATGTGGATTGTTCATGACACCACCTGTGGTTTGTGGCTAGGGATGGCCACCGCTGCTGCAGAACCTCCGGGGATGATGGATAGCAGCTGAGATGGGATGGCTCTCCACAGGTAAAGCCAATCCCGGGGCAGTGTGGAAAGTCTATGTGTAGGATGCAGGATAGAGGGTGCACAGAAATTACTGGAGTCCACAGCAATAAACGTTTCCTTTACCTTTACTTGTCTGTTACGGGTACAGTCCGGGGCACTGATTTAAATGTTACTAGGGATCCGGGTGGCCTGGAAACAATCGGGGAATCCACCTAGCCGGGTGGGTTGGAGGCCTCCCTTCTATGCTTTTACTTGTAGGCTCCTGCTGCTGCTTAAAGCTAAGCTGCTTGCCCTTTCTCTCTTGCGTATGCCGTATGACAGGCAGCTCGAGTCCCTTTTCAGGGGTCGCTAATCGGTGGAGACCCTGGGCTCTAGTTTGCTGCTCTGCCTCATGACACTGTGTGGCTGGTAAACCTGGAATTCCCCACCTTCCGTTATTGACTGCCGGGATGTGTGACCCTGCACAGCCTCGGACCCGGTGTCCATTCTCTGCACTTTCCTCTGAGGAGAGTACAATGTTCCTCAGCTCCCCAAGGTTTCTCCTCTCCCTCCTCCTCAGACTCACCTCATGGCTGTTCTGAATAACCCCACCTCCAAGCCAGACCTGTATACATGGAAGCTCCCCTCAAGCCATGTTTTAGAGCTCCCCCTTCTAGTCTGGAGACAGGAAAGTGTTGGATGCTGTGCCACCTGAATAGAGAACCCCCTTTTTGCTTACAGGCATACCATTGGGACCCTGGGGTGCTACACATGAAGGCAGTTGACTGTGTGTGAGCACTTGTCACCTGATCAGCGAGTGCAAGTCAGCTGATCAGCATGAGAGAGCAGGTCATCTCATCAATGAGCATGGGTCAGCTGATCAGCATGTGAGCTCTGCATTTTCAGACACTGTCAGCTTCTGCATTATGAGAATGCCACGCTATGCTGCAGAGGACGAGAGGGAGGGTAGGAGTTTTTTTTTCAAATGTGTGGCGTGATGGGGGCCATGTACCAGGATGAGATGCCATGTATCAGGATTGGGGTACAATGCACTAGGATGGGGGCCGTGTACCAGGATGGGGATCATATGTACTATGACAAAGGCCATGTATCAGGTTGGGGGATCATATATACGGTACCAGGATGGAGGCAATCTCCAGGATGGGGGGCCATAAGTAGGGGCTTGAACAGATTCATAGTATTTCAATTAATTTTAATGGGGAAATTTTATTTGATATAAGAGCACATTGAGTTGAGAGTTCAAACACAGGCCAAATTAAACTCATGAGTCAAGGTATTACTGTACTTTTATTTTCCCCCTATCTCTGCTCCCCCTCCCCCTATTTCTTATGATTGACAGCTCTGGTTTTATAGAGACAGAGAATCGTGGATACATGGAAAACAAGCAATGGTATGGTGCATTAGATGTTTGGCCATTCCAAGTATTCTGATTTCATAACTGGTCTGCAAGTGTGGGGCTCTTTAGACAGTGTTTCAATGAATAAATAAAACCAGGGCTGGAACTAAGGTGATACTCTGCAGTGGTGCGAGTTCACACCTGGCCCCAAAATAGAAGCCACAACAAAAAAGCAACAAATGAGCAAATACCCTAAAAATGAAAAAAGCAAAAATGCTGTAGTGCAAAAATATAGTTAGGGTACTTGGTGACATAGATATGATCATATAAATTCATAAACTGTCCCACCAGTGACAAGGTGATCCTATTCTATAAAATTCAAGAATGCGCACATAGGGTGATATCTTCTTTAAAGAAGAACAAGAGGTTATACAAAAGAGGCTACTCACGTGATACAGTTGTGAAAACCCACAACTGGCAATGATCGCTCAAATACAAGTAGCTGCTGCAGGACCGTACTTTCCACAGATCCCTGTGGTATAATCAGCTCCCAGGACACAGTACCTCGAGGTCCGCGCTGCCACTTCAGAAAGAGACAAAAGAAGCCAGTACAAGAGAATGTCTGGATCAATGATTCTTCTTTATTATCCAACGCGTTTCAGAGTTATCTCCCAACTGCTTCATCAGGGAATGCCTGACATTCCCTGATGAAGGAGTTGGGAGATAACTCTGAAACGCGTTGGATAATAAAGAAGAATCGTTGATCCAGACATTCTCTTGTACTGGCTTCTTTTGTCCCTTTCTGAAGTGGCAGCGCGGACCTCGAGGTACTGTGTCCTGGAAGGTGATCCTATTGGCACAGTCCTGCTTAACATTAATACTAATACCTTTTCATCTGTCAGCGACATGAATTGACAAGGACTGGATCAAGCAGAACCGGGCCCCAACAGAGAATACCATGCCATGGGATGCCACACATTATATCATGTGCAGCTCAAGGGTAGGCCACACCTTTGATTGCAGGACTGCAACAAAACATGAATAAATATAACCAGGGCTGGAACTAAGGTGATACTCTGCATTGGCGTGAGTTCACACTTGCCTCAAAATAGAAAACACAAAGTAAAAAATGATCAAATACCCTAAAAATTAAAAAACTAAAAATCCTATAGTGCAAAAACATAATTGAGGTACTTAGTGACATAGATATGATCATATAAATGTGTAAGCTGTCCCACCAACGAAAAGGTAACCCTATCGGGACAGTCCTATCTAACAGGCAGAACAGGTAGGGTCACCTTGTCGCTGGTGGGACAGCTTACACATTTATATGACCATATCTACGTCACTAAGTACCCTAATTATGTTTTTGTACTATAGCATTTTTACTTTTATTCATTTTTTGGGTATTTGCTAATTTGTTGCTTTTTTGGAGTGTTTCAATGAATATCTGTATTGAACCACTACTCACACCAAGTGTCAGTATCAACTCAGCTACAGAGGCATGTGTGAAGACTTCAGGAGAGTTGTATTCTCAGGCTGAAATTATTGTGTTATGGCAACAAAAATGTAGCAGGGGAAAAAATAATTCTTCGCCAGGGGTGTACAGAGGATAAACATGAGACAATGGTGGCTGACTGAATACTAACTGAGAATAGCAAGAAGGGAGGAGTTACATGCATCAGATCTACACTATAGGAAGACAGACAGGACAAATTTCAAAAGGCAAACCTGATTGCATGCAGTATAAGAACAATAACACAGTCATAATACAATACTACATAATTCTCGAGTGACGAAACTTGACAGCAAGGGAGACGAGAGCTTGTACTTGGTTTGAACAGTCATTCTGTGGTAACAGTGTCCGTTTAAGGAATGGAGTATACCATTTACCCCACTCACTTATAAGTTTAAGGAATGGAGTATACCATTTACACCACTCACTTATAAGTATAACAGCACATTTTTTGGACCTTTAACCATAATTAGGAACACTGCTTTATTTCTTGTCATCATAGCATGACTAGGTATAAATATATCATACTCACCGGTCTTACAGTATAGAATTGCCACCTGTGATTATGATTAAACTTTCTTTCTTGCAGACATAGGGATGTTCTGGAGTCTAAAATTGTACACAGTACTCTAATTGTGGCCGCACTAGTGACTTGAACAGAGGAAAAATGTGTTCTTGTTGCAAACATGTATGCCTCTTTTAAAGCATATCATTATTTTATTTACCTTGACAGTCTGGCACTGGTCACTAAAGTAGCTGTTGCTGCTCACCCATATGCCTGTCTTTTTCAATGCAGTTTTACCCAGTATTTTACAATTTAATACATAATTATACATTCCATTTTCTCTGCCAAAGTGCATAACCTTATATTTAGCTACATTAAACTTCAGCTTCCATTTATCAGCCCAATCCTCTTGCTTACATAAATTCCTCTGTAATAGTAAATTACCCTCCTCTAATATCATCTACAAATATTGAAATTCTACTGTGTGTGTTCCATACAAGGTCATTAATTAGATTTACTAAAAAGATGACCCAATATTAACCCTCTCTCTGTTAATTGTGACCCAGGATAGCATCTCTTAGAAAGCCATAAAAACTTATCGGACTGTACTTTCAAGGCCAAATTTTGTCCCCTTTTTGAAAATTGGCACCACATTTGTTATTCGCCAATCCTGTGGTACAGACCTGATATAATGAAATCCTTTAATATTAGAAATAATGGTCTCTCTATCATGGTGCTTGATTCCTGTAGTCTTTGAGGGTGTTTGCCATCTCTACCAGGTGATTTGTCTACTTTACTGTTTTTGAGGCAACGTTGTAATTCCTGCTGGGTTAAGCAGATGACATTTAATCAAGAATTTATGGTATCCCTGATCTTGCCATCTGTCATTAAATTTTATTGTTTAAATACTGTAGAGAATAAAGGCATTTAGTTGTTTGTCTTTCCCTCATCCCCACATCCATTTTTTTCCAAGTTATTTTTGACAGGTCCAACACTATCATTTTTGACTTTAAAAAAAAAAATTTTTTGAATTAATTTTGCTTTATTTTGCAATGAGCATCTTGTCCAATCATTGCTGCCCGCACCAGTTGTGTTAGATAATTGTCTTTCATCATTTTAAAAAATCTGATTCTTGTGTTCTCTATGAAAGTGCTGCTCCAAAGACTATTCTCTTCTCTTTCTTGACATCATCTGTCAAAGGAAAGTCTGGAACTGAGCATGGGAATGATCCTTTATAGAAATGAATGTTCACACAATACAGAATCATGCCCTGCACCAAGAATTTGATAAAATGGAACAAGATAATTAAAACAGTATTTGCAACATTCCTCAACACTTGAAATGTTAAGCAGTAGAGTTCTGCTTTACAATTATAAAAGATATACACTGTTGGATGCTGAGCAAGTTCAAACGATAATGATCATAACTGAATCATGGATGCAAGTAAATAGCAATTCCACTGCAGGAAACCAAACTGACCATCAGCATCAATATGGCAGTAGTTACACTAAGCCTTTCTTTTAGAAGAATATAAAGAGAAAAATGCGTTTGTTTTATTCATTGGGGAAATGTTTTCTTCAAGAAATGTCTGGAAGCAGAAGACTAAGAAAAGTTATATACAGTCATAACCAAAATATTGACACCCTTGAAATTGTTCTAGAAAATAAAGTATCTTTACCAAAAAATAATTGCAATTACATACATTCAAAAGTGCACCCAGACAATTTTGTGTTTTCCATGAAAACTCATACTTTTATTCATCAAATGAGTTGCAAAATGAATAGAAAATATAGTCCAGACATTGACAAGGTTAGAAATAATGATTTTTATTTGAAATAATAATTTTCTCCATCAAACTTTGCTTTGGTCAAAGAATGCTCCCTTTGCAGCAATTACAGCATTGCAGACCTTTGGCATTCTAGCTGTTAATTTGCTGAGATAATCTTGAGAAATTTCCCCCCATGCTTCCTGACGTCCCTCCTACAGGTTGGATTGGCTTTATGGATGCTTTTTGCGTACCATACGGACATGCTGCTCCCACAACAGCTCATTGGTGTTGATATCTGGTGACTGCGCTGGCCACTCCATTACAGATAGAATACCAGCTGCCTGCTTCTTCCCTAAATAGTTAATGTATAATTTGGAGGTGTGCTTTGGGTCATTGTACTGTTGTAGGATGAAATTAGCTCCAATCAAGCGCTGTCCACAGGGTATGGCATGGCAAAATGGAGTGATAGCCTTCCTTATTCAAAATCCCTTTTACCTTGTACAAATCTCCCACTTTACCAGCACCAAAGCAACCCCCAGACCATCACATTACCTCCACCATGTTTGACAGGTGAAAACCAGGCACAGCTCATCACCTGCCCAATACAATCCCAACAGTGAAACATGGTGGTGGCAGCATCATGCCATGTGTGTGTTTTTCAGCTGCAGGGACAGAATGACTGGTTGCAATTGAAGGAAACATGAATGCGGCCAAGTACAGAGATATCTTGGATGAAAACCTCTTCCAGAGAGCTCTGGACCTCACACTTGACTGAAGGTTCACCTTCTAACAAGACAATGACTCTAAGCACACAGCTAAAATAACAAAGGAGTGGCTTCAGAACAACTCTGTGATCATTCCTGACTGGCCCAGCCAGAGACCTGACCTAAACCCAATTGAGCATCTCTGGAGAGACCTGAAAATGGCTATCCTCCAACATTCACCATCGAACCTGACGGAACTGGAGAGAATCTGAAAGGGAAAATGGCAGAGGATCCTTAAATCCAGGGTTAAAAACCTGTTACATCATTCCAAAGAAGACTCATGGCTGTACTATCTCAAAAGGGTGTGTCTACTCAAAAATGTCTACATTTCTGTTTTTTTTTAAGTCAAGATGGAGTGCAGAGTGTACATTAATGAGAACAAAAATGAACTCTTTTGAATTTACCAAATGGCTGCAATGAAACTGAGTGAAAAATTGAAATGGGTCTGAATACTTTCTTAGTGAGAAAATCATGTATGCGTTGGATCGTAACAGGGGGATCTTTCATTGAGTCAGATTGTACAAAGTGCTAATATATACAAAAAGCTTCTGCTATCTCTCTAGACTCCACTAATTCGTACGAATCCGTCGGATGAAACATGTCTCTCTTTAGGTGCCTGAATTCTTTCTGTACCCACTGTATGTTGCTGTATTATAGTAGTAATATTCTTGTACATAGCGGCAGTATTATCTATTCTAATAAAACCCTAAGCCAGCTTCCGTCAGTATGTCATCGAAATGTCGTCACATCCTGACGGAAGCCGGCTGTATCCCTAAGCAAGATGGCTGACCGTTAGCGAGAGCGGGGCTAATACTGCCCCACTCTCGCCATCGGCAGCCTCTCCTGCGCCCTACACCCTCCTGCGCCCCCCGCTGTTCCTGCCCCCCCGCTCCTCCTGCCTCGATCGGCTCTTCATGTGACCGATCAGCTGATCAGTTTGCCAGGCAATGACAGGTCCTGTCCTGGGAGATAGAAGACAGGTGGAGCGCGGCCGCGGAGGGTAAGTATCCTTATGGGCTTTTTTTATTTTTATCACCATTGAGGAGCGGGGGGGGCAGGGGGAGTGGAGGCCGCGGGGAGCGGTGGGGCAGAGGGAGGGGGGGCCACGGGGAGCAAGGGGGCAGAGGGAGGGGGGGCCGCGGGGAGTGAGGGGTGCAAGAGGAGCACCTCTATCCTGCCCCCCCCGACTCCATCCTGTCCCCTCCCCCATCCTGCTCCTCCGGCTCCATCATGCCCCCCCCGCATCCATCCTGCCCCCACGCATCCATCCTTCCCCCCCCCCGGCTCCATCCTGCCCCCCCGCATCCATCCTGCCCCCCGCATCCATCCTGTTCCCCCCGCATCCATCCTGCCCCCTGGCTCCATCCTGCCCCCCCGCATCAATCCTGCCCCCCCGCATCTTTCCCGCCCCCCCACATCCATCCTGTCTTGCCAGCTCCATCCTGCCCCCCCCGCATCCATCCTGCCCCCCCGCATCCATCCTGCCCCACCCCGCATCCATCCTGCCCCCCCCCCCCGCATCCATCCTGCCCCCCCATCCATCCTGCCCCCCCGGCAATCCATTCTGCCCCCCCGCATCCATCCTGCCTCGCTAGCTCCATCCTGCACCGCTGGCTCCATCCTGCCCCACCGGCTCCATCCTGCACCCCCACCACCATCCTGCCCCCTCCCCACCATCCTGCCCCCCCACCACCATTCTGCTTCGCTGGCTCCATCCTGCCCCACTGGCTCCATCCTGCCCTGCTTGCTCCATCTTGCCCCCCGCCACCTGCCCACCACACTGCTGCGCTGACCACTCTGCCCACCGCGCTGCTGCACTGACCACTCTCCCCACCCCGCTGCTGCGCTGACCACTCTGCCCATCGCACTGCTGCACTGACCACTCTGCCCACTGCACTGCTGCGCTGACCACTGCCCACTGCGCTGCTGTGCTGACCACTCTGCCCACCGCGCTGCTGCACTGACCACTCTGCCTACCGCGCTGCTGCACTGACCACTCTTCCCACCGTGCTGCTGCGCTGACCACTCTGCCTACTGCGCTGCTGCACTGACCACTCTGCCCACCGTGCTGCTGCGCTGACCACTCTGCCCACCGCACTGCTGCACTGACCACTCTGCCCACCGCGCTGCTGCGCTGACCACTCTGCCCACCACCCTCACTGCTAACCACTGAGCCACCGTACAGTGCTAAATACTGGGCCACAGTACAGTGCTAAACACTGAGCAACCATACTTTGCTAACCACTGAGCCACCGTGCAGTGCTAACCACTGAGCCACCGCACAGTGCTAACCACTGAGCAACCGCGCAGTGCTAACCACTGAGCTACCGCGCAGTGCTAACCACTGAGCCACCGTATACTCTGCTAACCACTGAGCCCCTGTATACTCTGCTAACCACTGAGCTGCCATACAGTGCTCCATCCTCTTCCTCCCACTGCTCTGTGCTCCGTCCTCCCCCTGCCTGTGCTGTTCCATCCTCCTCCACCGCTTCCTCCTCCTTTCTTTGTCCTCCTCCCCTCCGCCACTCCATCCTCCATCCTCCCCCTGCCTGTGCTGCTCCGTCCTCCCCCACCCCACCGCTTTGTCCTCCGTCCTCCTCCCCCCCGCTGCTCTGTGCTCCATCCTCCCCCTGCCGCTCTGTCGTCCCCCACCCCACCGCTTACTCTTTCTTCCTTTGTCCGCCTCCCCTCCGACACTCCATCCTCCATCCTCCCCCTGTCTCTGCTGCTCCGCCTCCCCCACCCGCCGCTTTGTCCTCCATCCTCCTCTCCCCTGCCGCTTGTGCTCCATCCTCCCCTGCCGCTCCATCCTCCCCCTGCCTGGCTGCTGCATCCTCCCCCACCCTACCGTTCCTCCTCCTTCCTTGTCCTCCTCCTCTCCACCATCATACCGTTCACCCTGCCTGGGCTGCTCATCCTCCCCACCCCCGCTTTGCCCCTCCTCCTCCCCTCTCCCCCACTGCCTGCTGCCATCTCCCCACGTCTCCCCCTTGCTCTCTCCCGCCTCCATCCTCTCTCCCCTTGCTGCTCCATCCTCGCCCACCCCACCACTTCATCCTCTGTCCTCCTCCCCCTGCCGCTCTGTGCTCTGTCCTCCCCCCTGCTGCTCTGTCCTCCCCCTTCCTGCGCCGCTCCATCCTCCCCCATCCCACCGCTTCCTCCTCCTTCCTTTGTTTCTCCTCCTCTCCCTGCCTGTGCTGCTCCATCCTCGCCCACCCCCACCACTTCATCCTCTGTCCTCCTTCCCCTGCCGCTCTGTGCTCCGTCCTCCCCCTGCTGCTCTGTCCTCCCCCTTCCTGCGCCGCTCCATCCTCCCCCATCCCACCACTTCCTCCTCCTTCCTTCATCCTCCTCCCCCTGCCACTCCATCCTCCGTCCTCCCCCTGCCTGTGCTGCTCTGGCCTCCCCCACCCGCCGCTTCGTCCTCCGTCCGCCTCCCCCCCCCACTCTGTACTTCATCCTCCCCCTGCTGCTTTGTCCTCCCCCTGCCTGTATTGTTCCATCCTCCCCCACCCACCCGCTTTGTCCTCTGTCCTCCTCTTCCCTGCCGCTCTGTGCTCCGTCCTCCCCCTGCCTGTGTGGCTCCATCCTCCCCCACTCCACCGCTTCCTCCTCCTTCCTTTGTCCTCCTCCCCTCCATCCTCCGTCCTCCCCCTGCCTGTGCTGCTTCGGACCTCCCCCACACCCCGCCGCTTTGTACTCCATCCTCCTCCCCCCGCCACTCTGTGCTTCATCCTCCCCCTGCTGCTCTGTCCTCCCCTACCTGTGCTGCTCCATCCTACCCCACCCACCGCTTTGTCCTCTGTCCTCCTCTTCCCTGCCGCTCTGTTCCCGTCCTCCCCCACCCCACCACTTCCTCCTCCTTCCTCTGTCCTCCTCCCCTCCGCCAGTCCATCCTCCGTCCTCCCCTGCCTGTGCTGCTCCATCCTCCCCCACCCACCGCTTTGTCCTCCGTCCCCCTCCCCCCTGCCGCTCTGAGCTTCGTCCTCCCCCTGCCTGTGCCGCTCCATCCTCCCCCAACCCACCGCTTCCTCCTCCTTCCTTTGTCCTCCACCCCTCCGCCCCTCCATCTTCCGTCCTCCCCCTGCCTGTGCTGCTCCGGACCTCCCCCACCCCGCTGCTTCATCCTCCATCCTCCTCTCCCCCGCCGCTATGTGCTCCGTCCTCCCCATGCCGCTCTGTCCTCTCCCTGCCGCTCCGTCCTCCCCCTGCCTGTGCCGCTCCATCCACCCCACCGCTTCCTCCTCCTTCCTTTGTCCATCCTCCCTTTGCCTGTGCTGCTCCATCCTCCCCCAACCCACTGCTTTGTCCTCTGTCCTCCTCCCCCCGCCGATCTGTGCTCCGTCCTCCCCCTGCTGCTCTGTCCTCCCCCTTCCTGGGCCGCTCCATCCTCCCCCACCCCACCGCTTCCTCTTCCTTCCTTTATCCTCCTCCCCCCCGCCATTCCATCCTCCGTCCTCCCCCACCCCGCCACTTCGTCCTCTGTCCTACTTCCCCGCCACTCTGTGCTTCATCCTCCCCCTGCCACTCCGTCCACCCCCTGCCTGTGCCGCTCCATCCTCCCCCACCCCATCGCTTCCTCCTCCTTCCTTTGTCTTCCTCCCCTCTGCCACTCCATCCTCCGTCCTCCCCCTGCCTGTGCTGCTCCGTCCTCCCCCACCCCGCCACTCCGTCCTCCGTCCTCCTCCCCCCTGCCGCTCTGTCCTCCATCCTTCTCCCCCCTGCTGCTCTGTCCTCCCTCCTCCCCCCTGCCACGCCGTCCTTTCCCTGCCGCTTCTTCTTCAAAGTTCCTCCCAATTCAGCCCTCACCGCCTTCCCCATGCAATCTCTATTTCTATATTCTAGAATACCCGATGCGTTAGAATCGGGCTACCATCTAGTAAGGGTTATATTCTTGAACATAGGGAGCAGTATTATAAAAGCTATATTCTTGCATATAGGGGCCAGTAGTATTATTATTATTATAGTTGTTATATTCATGGATATAGAAACAGTATTATAATAGTTATATTGTTGTATAATAGTTATATTAGTTATATTAATAGGAGATAGAGTTATAATAGATTAATATTATTTGTGAATATGGGCAGTATATAGTACTTACAGTATCTTCTTGTACATAGGGGTAGTAATATAGTACTGTGTTTCCTCGAAAATAAGTTGCCTCCCGAAAATAAGAGGATTTAGTATGCTTCTAAATATTAGGCACCCCCTGAAAATAAGGCATACCTATTTTTTTGAAGGCTAGGATGCCAGCGATTAGAAAACCAGGGCATACAGTTGTCTGGTTCCTACAGCTGTATTCAGGGCACAGCTATGCTTTAGCTGCCATAGATGTACAGTAAAACGCAGGCCTGTAGCCGTGCACCAATCAGAGCCCAGCAGCCGCACTCCAACCAGAGGCCATGCACCGATGTCAGCAGCTGGCCTTTCATTGGCGTATGGCTATAGGCTTCTAATTGGCTTACATCTACAGCAGTGGGAGAGTACAGCGCAGACCGCGGAGGGCCAGTACCATAAGGAGAGGTGTGTGTGTGTATTTGTTTATGGGTATATGTTTGTGTGGGGTATTTTTGCAGGAGAATTAGTGCAATGGGATGATAGCGGCTGTAATGGGATGATGAGACCTGTAATGGGATGATGGGGGTGCTGAATTGGGGCCTGCAATGGGATGATGGGGGCTGTAATGGGATGATGGGGGCTGCATTGAGATGATGGGGATACCGTATTGGGGCCTGCAATGGGATGATGGGGGCTGTAATGGGATGATAAGGGTGCTGTAATAGAGGCTGCAATGGAATGATGAGGGCTGCAATGGGATGATGGGGACTGTATTGGGATG
Source organism: Allobates femoralis (assembly GCA_033576535.1). Lineage (NCBI taxonomy): Eukaryota > Metazoa > Chordata > Amphibia > Anura > Aromobatidae > Allobates > Allobates femoralis. The sequence goes on along the minus strand of JARQOC010000006.1, from coordinate 410,602,787 downwards.
ATAGGGATACCGTATTGGGGGCTGTAATCCAATGATGTGCATTTTTTTTATTCAACAATAATTGTAAATTTTTCTTGATGGAAAAATAAGACACCAGCTGAAAATAAGACATAGCGCAACTTTGGGATATGGTAGTTATATTCTTCTAAATGGGGGTAGTATTATAGTAGTAATATTCTTATACATAAGGGGCAGTATTATTCTTGCACATATGAAGCAGTATTATAGTAGTTATATTCTTGCACATATGAAGCAGTAGTATAGTAGTTATATTCTTGTACATAGGGGCAGCATAATAGTAATTATATTGTTGTATATAGGAAGCAGTATTATAGTAGTTATATTCTTGTACATGGGGGGTAGTATTATTGTATATATATTCTTTTACAGTATATAGGGGCAGTATTATAGTAGTTATATTCTTGTACATAGGGGCAGTATTATAGTAGTTATATTTTGTACATAGGGGGCAGTGTTATAGTAGTTATATTCTTGTACGTAGGAGCAGTATTATAGTAGTTATAGTCTTGTACATAGGGGCAGTATTATAGTAGTTATATTCTTGTACATGGGGGCAGTATTATAGTAGTTATATTCTTGTACATGGGGGCAGTATTATAGTAGTTATATTCTTGTACATAGGGGGCAGTATTATAGTAGTTATATTCTTATACATAGTGACAGTATTATAGTAGGTATATTGTTGTACATAGGGGGCAGTGTTATAGTAGTTATATTCTTGTATGTAGGAGCAGTATTATAGTAGTTATAGTCTTGTACATAGGGGCAGTATTATAGTAGTTATATTCTTGTACATAGGGGCAGTATTATAGTAGTTATATTCTTGTACGTGTGAGCAGTATTATAGTAGGTATATTCTTGTACAAGGGGGTCAGTATTATAGTAGTTATATTGTTGTACATAGGGAGCAGTATTATAGTAGTTATATTCTTGTACAAGGGGGTCAGTATTATAGTAGTTATATTGTTGTACATAGGGAGCAGTATTATAGTAGTTATATTCTTGTACAAGGGGGTCAGTATTATAGTAGTTATATTCTTGTATATAGGAGGCAGTATTATAGTAGTTATATTCTGGTACATAGAGGTCTGTATTATAGTAGTTATATTCTTGTACATAGGGGCAGTATTATAGTAGTTATATTCTTGTACATAGGGGCAGTATTATAGTAGTTATATTCTTGTACATAGGGGCAGTATTATAGTAGTTATATTCTTGTATATAGGAAGCACTATTATAGTAATGAAGTTCTAGTACAGTGCACCAGTGATGTTAGAGATATTAAATCATTATTCCTACAATTGCATTATTTTTCACAAACCACAGTAAATGCATACTTATTGGTAATATGCAGTGCTATTCAAACGATTTAAGCATGTGAGAAAAAAAACTGCTGCACAGTAAGAATGCTTTAAATCAGGGGTGGGGAACTCCAGGCCTTGAGGGCCGCACACAGTGCAGGTTTTCATGATTTCCTTAGTATTGCACAGGTGATAGTATAATCACCAGTACTGGTGATGATTCCAGACTCTGTGCAATACTAAGGAAATCATGAAAACCTGCACTGTGTGCGGCCCTCAAGGCCTGGAGTTCCCCACCCCTGCTTTAAATAATGAAAGTGTTAATAGTTTATTTTTAACAATTATCAAAGGGAACAAAAGAGAAATCTATATCAAATCATTATTTGCTGTGATCACTATGCATTAAAAACAGTATGATGGCATCATTTTTTTCTAGGTACACTTGCACAAATGTTTTAATGGAACTCAGCAGGGGTTGTTCCAAACATCTTGGAGATCTAACCACAGATCTTCTGTTGATGAGACTTGTGCAAATCCTTCTTTCTCTTCATGATATCCAACACAGACTCAATTATGTTGAAATCAGGGCTCTTTGGAACCTTATCATCGCTTCCATCCCGCAATAGAGTGCTCCTTTCAGCCTTAACTTGCAGTATATCTCTCCTCTCAGCCCCCTGTATACAGCCCATTCTACAATACATCACTCCTGTTAAGGCCGGTGTACACATGTCGACAACGTTAACGATGTCGCTGCAACTTGTGATGTTGCAGCGACCTCATAGCGATGTCGCTATGTGTGACATCCTGCAAGGATCAGTGATCAGCTCACTGATTGTTGCGGAATGGCCAGTGCCGTTTTTCGATCGTTGGTTTCCCGCTGGGCGGCCAGCATTGGCGTGTGTGACAGCGGGAGACCAACGATCAACGACATCCCGGCCGATGCCCAGTGCCGCACAGTACACACTGGGACATGGTAACCAGGATAAACATCGGGTAACTAAGCGCAGAGCTCTGCTTATTTACCCGATGTGTACCTTGGTTACCAGCGTTCTCACTGGTCGCTGGTGAGTCTGCCTGTGTGACAGCTCACCAGTGATCATATAGCGATGTCCCAGCAATTCCGATCGTTGTTCGGATCGCTGGAACATCGCAGTATGTAACCCGGCCTTTAGTTACCAGCTCCTTCCTGATATGACCTCGGCGCTGTAATTAAGGACACTCTGCCTCTTTCCGTGACATCATTTCTCTCAGTACACGTTCCCTTGTAGACACAGCACAACTATGCTGGCAAGAAGACAACTAAGATAGGCTGCAATGCTCAATGCTTCCAGGATGGTTTGAACTACTAGATTGTTCCAATCTGAATTGGAGCATTATCCTTAGGGGATTGGATATGTGCAAAACCAGGCAGATTAAAAAAAAAAAAATGGGTTATATTGGTATAAATCAATAAATATAAGTTTCAAGACTTACCTTTTGGGCATTCTTTTTCTCTTCCAAGATGGTGTATTTTGCTTCATGTGCCCTTTGTCTTCCTGCCTTTATAAACCCTATACTGTTCATGACTTCAGGTAATTTGCTTTGCATCTGGTTCTGGACTTTCTAAGACTTCCTTTCCGAGGCCTCCCTGAATGATTTAATGTGTTATATAGACTGGGTAAATTTTCTCCATGTTTGTACTTGCCATAGACTTTCCTTTTAGGGTACTTTTACACGCCACTAACGCGGCGAGATATATTGACGGCGATATGTCACCCTGGAACCATTGGCGTCAGATTGCCTCCCAATTGCGGCATGTAATTTGGGAATTTGGTGGCGATATGTCACCTAGCCACGGTCGCCTGATTTCAGAGCATGCACTGAAATCAGGCGACCGTGGCAAGGCGATATATCACCGCCAAATTCCCAAACTACACGCAATTGGGAGGCAATCTGATGCCAATGGTTCCAGGGTGACATATCGCTGTCAATATATCTCGCTGCGTTAGTGGCGTGTAAAGGTACCCTTACAGCATCTCCAAGTGCAACCTGCGCTTTATAGACTGCTCAGCTGATTGCATTTTCCCCTAAGGTTTTTCAACAGACTTTTCATTAGGCTTCATTCAATATCTACACTGTGTGTTTATGGACTTATGGATCACCGTGTGTTATAATATAGACTCACCTATTAACCGTGTTCTGTTGTATCTTTGCTCCACGCAAAACGATTCCTGAGTTATCCATTATAATTGTTACAATAAGTGTACATTATTAAGAGCTCATTGTAGTTTTGGAAATAACCCTTTAATATGAATTGTAAGTAGAATTTCTTATGTATATCTGTAAGCATTTTAGATATATGGCTGGTTGCAGTTTCACAGTAGATTCAAAGCCAAGGACTATATTGCTGCAATTTATTATTGCTGTAGCTTCACCTTTGATAAAGCTCCTGTGTTCTTCAGTGCAGGATTGAGTTTTTGTTTGAAGAGGAGTTAAAACCTGAGCTTGGTCTGTTTTTCTATGACTACTAAAGTGAGGGGCTTATGGGCTGGTTGCTATGGCACCTACATGTCGTAAGAGAGCCATTCTCTATGGTATTAACATACTAATAGCAGGAAAGAGTTGTTTTTTTTATCAGACATTAAAATGTCTATTTAGATCCTAACTCTGCAAGAGCAGAACTGTTTCTCTAATAACACCGTAAGTTCCATTCTATATAAAGGGTAGGATCAGTCAAATATATTGGACTAAATGCTTCTCAAATTTTCTCTAATGATAGATAAACGCAATGTAGTTTAGTAAATAAGGCTGAAATATGTTTTCTTCCTAAGATGATACTGGAGTATAACAGAACTAAAAATGAATGCATGATAACCAAAGCACATGCCAGTTTATTCACTTACAGTCCTCAATGAATATTTAGTAGGTTGGCCCTTTTTGGGTTTTGAGCTTTACGGTTCCTGCTCTATCACTCATTAATAATTGTGTCCAAAGATTAATAATAGACACTAAAGGACTCCCATACATATAAAACTAATATTGGATTAAAAAGCCAATAATGAAGGGTTCAACCAATAGACTAATGTGTACGGGGACACCAATCGATTGTTCATCAAGTGAGATGTCAATCAGACATGTCTGATCTTGGACTGCTGATTGCATTGTACGTCTCATAAAGAACACAGGAGCACTCAACCAAATGAGCAATCTTGTATATGGGAGAATCAGCTGAGGTGGCTGAACAATCACTCGGAGCATCGTTCATGCATGGCTTACTTATGGCCTGTTAAATATATATATATATATATATATATATATATATATATATATATATATATATAGCATTATTAATTCTATAGCACTTTACATACATTTGCAACACTGTCCCCATTGGAGCTCACAATCTGAACATCCTATCAGCATGCCTCTGGAGTGTGGGAGGAAACCGTAGTTTCCCAGAGGAAACCCACGCAAACACAGGGAGAACATACAAACTCCTTGCAGATGTTGTCCTTGGTGGGATTTGAATCCAGGACCCCAGCACTGCAAGGCTTATGACTGGCTATGGCAATATATACACACATATTATATATACTAGCTGTGAGCCCGATGCGATTGCTTCGGGATTCTAGAATCTGTGTATAGGGCATTGCTCGGGCTGCTGCAACGACTCCCAACGCCCCCTTTGCGGGCATTGCGAGTGAGTCTCGTGGGCGATGCACGTCCACGAACAAAGCCACGGAGGTAGTGGCGTGTGCGAGGGAAGTCGCTACAGCAATTATATAATAGATTATCAGTATGTAATATATAATTTCCCTAACGCACTTCCGTAAGTTTCGGCACTGTTTCCGTCGTTGTGGGCGTGGTCGCAGCGCCCACGCGACCTGTGAAGCATTGCCGGCGCCACTGATTTGCAAAGCCTCACTCGCAATGGCCGCCAAGCGGCCGTTGCGAGTCCTTGCAGAATAGGCGCGACTCACTAATGTATACATAACCACATACATAATACTGATAATTCCTATATAATCACATATATATATATATAGATGGCGGGCCGATTCGAAAGAATCGGGTAGTGTAGAATCCATATATAGTATATTTACTAATAGTTAGGGGAGTGGGGTGAAATTAATTGTGTGTATACAGGTGGCTCAGTGGTTAGCAGTGAGTGGGGTGGCTCAGTGGTTAGCAGTGAGTGCGGTGGCTCAGTGGTTAGCAGCGAGTGCGGTGGCTCAGTGGTTAGCAGTGAGTGCGGTGGCTGAGTGGTTAGCAGTGAGTGTGGTGAGATTGGTGAGCACAGTGGCGTGGGCAGAGTGCTGAGTGCAGTGCTGTGGGCAGAGTGGTGAGCACACACATACATACACACACACACACACACACAGACACTTCGCTATAGTTAGCACCGACCCTACGTCTTCGCTGCCGGCTGGATCCTGAGTTGACATGTCGGCGCCCGCGGACGACTGGATCCAATATGGGGTCCGGCAAGTTTGGCGAGACTTATTGGACGCGATATTTGATCGAGTAGTTCAGGGGCGGCGACATGTCGGTGATGCAGGGCCGGTGGTAAGTATAGCGGAGTATGTGTGTGTGTGTGTGTATGTGTGCGGAGAAAGTGAGTGAAGTGCGGAGAAAGTGAGGTGTGGTGATGTGGCCCCTGGGCGGGTGCATCACACGGGTTATCAATGCAGGTCTGTGTTCACATGGGCCGGTTTTCCTGATTGTGTGTGGTGTGTGAAACCTGTCCGATGTACAGGGGGTTAACAGATGAAGGGTTTTCATGAGCTGAGTAAAACAGCTGAGTGTGAGTGCTGAAGATCCGATACATTCATGAGCCTAATGAGCGGCTGAACCTGTGGGGATGAGTGCTTTGCTGTGCGGAGAAAGTGAGGTGTGGTGATGTGGCCCCTGGGCGGGTGCATCACACGGGTTATCAATGCAGGTCTGTGTTCACATGGGTCTGGTTTTCCTGATTGTGTGTGGTGTGTGAAACCTGTCTGATGTACAGGGGGTTAACAGCTGAAGGGTTTTCATGAGCTGAGTAAAAAAGCTGAGTGTGAGTGCTGAAGATCCGATACATTCATGAGCCTAATGAGCGGCTGAACCTGTGGGGATGAGTGCTTTGCTGGGCTAAACCTGAATGGTGCACAGGGGGTTAATCACATCTCAGGTCTGTGTGTGAGTGAAGATGTAGTAGTAGTAGTAGTAGTAGTAGTAGTAGTAGTACTTCGCGCGTATCCACATGACCACGCCGAAAGGGGCAAAAAAGCCATTATATAATAGATAGTCATTTATTTGATTTTTAATGATTGTTAGCACTACCTGCCATGATAGCAATTGTCCTCCAGTTGCCAGATTTTCCCACCGGTCTGTTGGCTCTGGGGGCAGGACTATCATGCACTCGGTTTGTGCAAATATTTGCCTGGTCTCCCACAAACAAGCCATAGCAAGATGATACATTGCATGGCGTCAGCCAATAGTGGAAATGTGTGCACCCTGCTTTACAAGTGAGCAGGGGGTGGTTCAATCGAAATGATTGGAAGAAATGCATCACCTGAGTTTAATCTTTAGCATTGCACATGCTTTTTTAACCTTGTTCTTAACCCTGCGCAATGCAGTTTATTCAGTTCCTTGTACAGTGGTGTGGTGAATGTTTTCTGGTAAGTGTCTAGTTGTTACTCGGATTTGGTTGACAGTTATTTCTTGATCTTTATCCATGGTGGCTATAGTCCCTGGTTCTGATTTGGTACTGCATTGCTGGATTTGTCATGTCACCAGATGCCAGCTATCCTGCAACTGCTGTCTGGGAATGGTTCTGTCAAAGTGTCCTCCCTTTCCGGATTGGGTGAAGAATATTCCAGCCCTTAAAAGCTTGCCTAGCAGAGGTGACTTGCTCCAAGTGTGTCTGTGACTATGCCATTTCTGGTCCAATGCAAGTCTCATCAGAGCTGATCTCCTCTGTGCATAACATTGATATGATACTTCATTATTCTTAGTTACTCACTCAAAACTTCTAGCTCTATCTTCCAGGCAAACAAACTTTATTCACCCACACTGGTTCCTGTGTTTTGCTTGTCTCTGATGCATAGTTCCTTGCTTTGACCAATGCTGGAAGACCAAAAAAAACCCTCGTGTCTCCCCCAAAAGTCTTTGAAAAAGGCATTTCTGCAACAGGCATCATTGAGATGTCCATGATTCACACATGTTCTACCAGTGTTTTTCACAGATAGAACATGCACCTATTATAACTTATGGGGTTGTTGACATGTTTGTGTTTGCTTGGAGACCAATAGAAAAAAAAGACATCTTATTTTGATGTTAGTCATGGATCAAAATCAAATATTGGGTTTGTGAAAAATTTAGTGCATTGAAAAGGGTTGATTTAATCCTTGGATTTGATTCTGCAACTTTAATAATCTATAACTTTAATAATCTTAATTTCAGATGTGATTTAGCTTTTGTCTATGGAAATACAAGGGCACATTTTTGGGTAGTTATCTTTAGGATAAGCACACAAGACAAAGACTTGTTTTGATTTTAGAAGAACTACTATGCCCATTTAGCTTTCTGCCCATACACATTGGGGCTGGTAGTAGAAAGGTATGATGGCCACTTTACACCTCCAACGTCGGTCCGATATTGGATCCGACGCGCGGGAGCGCGCTTTTTCTGCCAGATTTCCAAGATCGCATCGGAGTTTACACAGCGCGATATCGGCAGACAACGCCTGTACGATGTCTACCCTTTGTACGGCGACCCAGAACGACCATTTAACATGGAGAATGGGACGTTGTACTGCACATCGTAGTTGGTGTTTACACAGCATGATCCGCTCCAACCTCCATCCAATTGGGCCGTTGGAGAGCACGCTCATGTCGATCCCCGATATCGTTTTGCATCGTCCGTGCATCGTATTGGTCATTTATACTATACAACGCACGAACAATATCGGGGACAACGCACGTACCACTGACTTTGGTTGGAGTGGACGCCGATATCGCGACGTGTAAACCCACCATGAAACCTAGTATCAGACAAAGAATAGTGGAGTACAGATGAGACTGCAACATGCATTGGGAAGTCTGCTCCTACTCCTGGGCCTGTAGAACAGGATACCTCAATTGAAATCATGGAGTATAATACACCCCTATTGGTATTACTTTGCATGCAGCTGATTACTACGGGAAGCTGAAGAAACCTCCATTATTTATTTTTTTTGCACAAGAGAAATACTGATTGATTATGGCAAATATTGTATCTCTAACCAAACACTGAAGAAAATTGGTTCCAGCACACTGACCTTTCTTCACATATAAGAAAGAAATGGATGCCTGAATAAGACCTTAGGGATATAGGCCAATGATGCTCACAAATGGGGCCCCATCTTATAGCAAATAATAACATCCCCTTCTGTGGTTGCTCGTATGGGATTGTATACCGGTATTTTACACATACAAATAATTGTTTGCAGTTCTACTTGCTTGTTTGCTACCTAATTGTTTGCTGGGTAATTCTGAAGACAAAATCGAATTGTTTTTATACGTCACTGTAAAAGTGATGTGATTAATAGGCGTTTTACAAACCATCCCCAGAGTCGGCTCCTAATCTTGTTTCGCTGCATTAATGAATTGAAGCGATCCTCAAGGAGGAGAAGACGAACAGTTAACAAGTGATAAGATGATGCTCTGCGAAGTGTACGCCGCCTAATAACACTGCCCAAGACCTCGCTACATAAACACACTCTGGATATTGATGGAACAATCTCGTCCAGTAATTGTGTGTCCGTAGCTTCGGAGAGGTCCATCAATGTGACAAATAAGTGGCGTTTAACAGCCTACGGCAATAAAGTCATCCAATACAATAGTTGGGTCATAAAAAAAAAAATCAGCTGCCACATATTGAGGTTTATAAAGTGGATTTTAAGAGCATGGAAATGGTAGTGCGATTTCTTGGGTTGACATGTGTGAGTCATATGTCTATTCATATTAGTACAGTCCTTTATTTGTAAAAAGCAATCTTTTATATGGCAACGTGAGATAAAAGACATTTGTGCAGTGGAGATAATTCTGAGTAGCCAGGTATCATCATAGGGTCAGGTATATGAGCAGTGTCAGGAGCGCCCACAGCTCATGGAGCATAACAAACCCAATTTTGTGCCCTATTCACCAGAATAAGCACAGCAAGACCCTTGACGTAACGACGCGAACCAAGGTGATGTCATCAGTCCCGGTCCAGTGGGGTGCCGTGATATCTCAGATGAAGATTTTTTTGCTGAATGCAATGTTGTCTCTAAGCTGTGGGCTAGAAAATGATACAGTGCCTACAAGTAGTATTCTAACCCCCTGCAGATTTTAGTGGTTTGATAAGATGCAAATAAGTTAGAACCTTCAAACTGCAAACGGAGTAGGATTTATTAACAGAAGCATAAATCTTACAAACCAAAAAGTTAGTTGCTCAGTTTGAATTTTAATAAATTTTAAACATAAAAATGTGGGTCAATTATTATTCACCCTTCAAACCACCAGCATTCTGTTTGGTCCCCTTAAAGTATTAAGAAGTAGTTCAGGCACAAAGAACATGAGCTTCACATGTGTGATTAATTATCTCTTTGCCAGCCTTTCTGACTATTTAAGACCCTCCCAAACTTGTGAACAGCACTTCATACATGGTCAACATGGAAAGACAAAGGAGCATTCCAAGGCCATCAGAGACAAGATCGTGGAGGTCACAAGGCTGGCAAGGGGTACAAAACCCTTTCGAGGAGTTGGGCCTACTTGTCTCCACGTTGGAGCATCATCCGGAAGTGGAATGCTTATGGAACTACCATTAGCCTTCCATGGCCTGGCCAGCCTTTGAAAGTTTCTCCGGTGCCGAGGCAGGCTTGTCCGAAGAGTCAAGGCTAACCCAAGACAACAAGATAGGACTCCGGGAAGATCTCATGGCAGTGGGACATTGGTTTCAGTCAAGACATAAGTAACATACTCCACCGCAATGGTCTCCGTTCCAGACAAGCCCGTAAGGTACCTTTACTTTCAAAGCGTCATGTCAAGGCTCATCTACAGTTTGCTCATGATCACTTGGAGGATTCTGAGACAGACTGGTTCAAGGTTCTATGGTCTGATGAGACCAAGATAGAGATCTTTGGTGCCAACCACACACGTGACGTTTGGAGACTGGATGGCACTGCATACGACCCCAAGAATACCATCCCTACAGTCAAGCATGGTGGTGGCAGCATCATGCTGTGGGGCTGTTTCTCAGCCAAGGGCCCTGGCCATCTGGTCCACATCCATGGGAAGATGGATAGCACGGCCTACCTGGAGATTTTGGCCAAGAACCTCCGCTCCTCCATCAAGGATCTTAAGATGGGTCGTAATTTCATCTTCCAACAAGACAACGACCCAAAGCACAAAGCCAAGAAAACCAAGGCCTGGTTCAAGAGGGAAAAAATCAAGGTGTTGGAGTGGCCTAGTCAGTCTCCTGACCTTAACCCAATTGAAAACTTGTGGAAGGAGCTCAAGATTAAAGTCCAGATGAGACACCCAAAGACCCTAGATAACTTGGAGAAGATCTACATGGAGGAGTGGGCCAAGATAACTCCAGAGACCTGTGCCGGCCTGATCAGGTCTTATAAAAGACGATTATTAGCTGTAATTGCAAACAAGGGTTATTCCACAAAATATTAAACCTAGGGGTTGAATAATATAATTGACCCACACTTTTATGTTTAAAATTTATTAAAATTCAACTGAGCAACATAACTTTTTGGTTTGTAAGATTTATGCTTCTGTTAATAAATCCTACTCTCGTTTGCAGTTTGAAGGCTCTAACTTATTTGCATCTTATCAAACCACCTAAATCTGCAGGGGGTTGAATACTACTTGTAGGCACTGTATAGTATTTCTAATATCAGGCTCATTAACTTATTCTGCAAAGAATTTTAACTCTGGTTTGCCCCGATTGCTCAACTTAAGCCCCCATCACACATAGCGATATCGCTTGCGAGGTCGCTGTTTTGTCACAGGTTTTGTGACGCAACAGCGACCTTGCCAGCGATCTTGCTATGTTTTACATTGTGTCGGAATGGCCTGGACCAGTTTTTGATCGTCGGGTTCCCGCTGAGCAGCATGCATCGGTGTGTTTGACGCCTTAATAACGACCTCGTTGGCGACTCAGAACTCAGCCATGTAGGCCTGAGTCTTCAGACTAGCTACTTTGGGACAGGCTCCCAAGACCGCCAAGGTCGTTATACAGGTCGCCGTATCGTTACTCGCGTCGGTCAGTAGATTTGACTGTTTGACATCTCTACAGCGACCACGTAGTGACATTCCAGCAATCCTTACCAGGTTGTATCGTTGTCGGGATCGCTGGAACGTCGCCAAATGTAACGGGACCCTTAGATCATAACTGTGGGAGAGAAAGCGCAATAGGATCTTATCTGATAAAAACGGTGACAGGTAAGCTGAGATTAAACTGCCCACCTTAGAGCAGAGGTCTCCAACTCCAGGCCTCAAGGGCCGCCAACAGTGCAGGTTTTCAGGACTTCCTTGGTATTGCACAGGTGCTAATGTGATCATCTGTACTGGTGATGATTCCAGCTCCTGTGTAATACTAAGAAAATCCTGAAAACCTGCACTGTTGGCAGCCCTTGAGGCCTGGAGTTGAGGACCCCTGCCTTTAGAGGGTTGTGTCAAACACAATCAGTATAAAGGCTCCAAACAGCTGCTGCAGTATCCACAGACCGAAGCAATAGTAGAAGAACTAGAGGAAATATGTGGAATCCAACTGCGCTGCTGTACAATCGATCACATACAAAGGAAATTGGTGAATGCAAGTGGCTTTATTCAACGCATTTCAAAGTGTATGCTTCATCCATCAGGACAACCACCAATACCGACTGTTTTCAGTATATATTCAAACTTTGTGCCAGACAAAACACGTGATCAGGACAAAGTTTAGGGGATAAAAGTGCTTGCATATGTATTTGTAAATAAAATAACATGTTTTTATCGTATATAAATACATATGCAAGTATTTCCTCTAAGCTCTGAACTTTGCAGTTGGTTTCCAAATATTTTCGCTATTTTTTCCACTTAGATCATGACCACCCAATCTGTGGATCAAGGGTCAAAGGCAACCTGTGGTGCCATTTAAAGCTGCCCCCCTACCATAGATACCTGGACGTTCTTGTGTGATACTCAAAAGATCAGACAGATAATTCTATTGAAAGATTCAGACAATAATCTGGTGCCAGTTGTTTATAAGTAGTATTTTGGATATGGTTTTTCAGTCTGAAAGACTACAACATTTCCCAGTGACAGCAAAAGGAATTACATTCCAAAATCTAATTCACATGGTGCATTTTTTTCTTGCGAGAGAATCTGACTGATTATGCAAACGGCACTCGACTCAAACTGTAATCAGAGTTTGAGCTAAGAGTCATTTTATTACGATCTGATACTTTCACAATTTAATTTCTCCATCCGCTCTATTGTATGTGTCAACATATATTGGACTGCACTTGGATGTCATACTCAGGGTCTGCATTTTGCACGCACCCATAGACTTGAATGCTTTGCGCCATCTGATATGCGCTGCTACTCGCTTCATGCTGCAATTTTTTCTCAAGCCAAATCAACATGAGAAAAAAGCTCTGTCCAACACTGCCCCATAGTATAACATTAGAGCGAGTACTATCCAATAAAATATCGGCTAGGACTCGACCAATGTATTCGCACATGTGAACAAGTCCTCATTCTACTTGCCTCTAACTTCTAGCTCTTCAGGTTTTGCAAAATGTTAAAGTTTCAGCATTACAATCATGTATGTCGTTTTCAGAAACACTGGTGTACAAAATACTATGAAAAGCTGCCGCAGGACAATGCATTTGAGATAACTAGTCTCTGGTGGCTTTTCCCCATCCCACTCCTCTAGATAGAGAGAAATCTGACTGATATGCTGCAGTGTTGCACAGTAAAAGGGGTACACATGTGGATGATCCTCACGTGTGGCATCTCATGCAAAGTGGCATTGAATGCTAAGTGGCTTGCAGTTACTTCATGGCAGTTAGACAGGGCGAGAGTCAGGTAAGCCACTCTCTTTCATTTTTCCTTTCTCCTTTTACCATGTCCTTTACTTCAATGTCTATCCTCCTATGTGCCCTTGCCTTTCACCTTTACCGCCCCATCCCCCCTCCATCACCCCTCATCCACATAAGCTCCTCTCTCCTTCCTTCTACTTTATTGAGCTCCCATACTCTCTATAACATACTGAATAATCTCTGACCACCATGTTCCAGGGTGCTGCATCAGAAAAAAAGACACAATTACAACAACTATTTGCCTTTTCTCTTTTTACTGCTGCTCCTGTCAGGTGATATCTCTCCAAATCCTGGTCCACCCTCCGCCAACTTCAACCCCTCTCCCACCACACATAGAAACCATGCTAACCTTATCAACATCACCTGCACACCTTCATCTCCCTCTTTTAATTGTGCTCTCTGGAATCCACGGCCTGTATGCAATAAGCTTCCATTCATTCATAACTACTTTCTCACTAACTCCCTTAATCTGCTGGCCCTCACTGAAACCTGGATCCAGGATTCAGACACAGTGTCCCCTGCCACTATTTCTTATGGTGGCTTACATTTCTTTCATTCCCTGAGACCTGGGAACAGACATGGTGATGGAGTTGGCTTACTCCTGACTCCACAATGTACTTTCCAGGCCATTCCCAAGCTCCATCACTCTCATTCTCCTCTTTTGAGGTCCACACAATTAGGCTCTTCCATCCTCTCCCCCTCAGAGTAGCAGTGGTATGCCGCCCCCCAGGTTCACCCACCTAGTTCCTCAATCATTTGTCCACGTGGTTGCTGCATTTCATGTCCTCAGAATTACCAACCCTTATTCTGAGAGACTTCAACATCCCCATAAACAGCCCCATCTCCCCATCTGCATCCCAGCTCCTATCTCTATCCGCATCTCTTGGCCTCTCACAGCTCTCAACCTCAGAGACACACAAGGATGGTAACACCCTTGACCTGATCTTTCTCCAGCTCTGCTCAACATCCTCCTTAGATAATTCACCTCTTCCCCTCTCTGACCACAACCTTCTCTCATTCACGCTCACAAAACTTCGCCCACCCCAGCACAGTCCGACCTATCACACATTCAGAAATCTACAGGCCATTAACCCTCATGCACTCACAGACTCTCTGGGGACAGTGATAAGTGTAGTCTCCTCATTCTGTTCCGATCTGGCAGTAAATCACTTAAATTTATAGCTACTTGGTCCAGGCAGCTTCTGAGAGAGTCATTTATGCTGAGAACTTACAACGTTGCCCTTCACCTCATCAAACCAACCGACTTCACCACCCTGATCTCCTCACTATCCAGCAACCCAAAAAAACTCTTTGACACCTTTGATTCTCTCCTCAGTCCTAATGTGCAGGGCTATCACTGACCTCTGTGCTGATGATCTGGCTTTCTACTTCACAGAGAAAATAGAAAACATCCGTCAGGAAATCTCATCCCAACCTCAAATTGCTGTTACCCCTACCTCTGCCCACATTTCCTCCGGCTCACTCTCCACATTTGACCCAGTCACAGAAGAAGAAATCTCCAGGCTCCTCTCTTCCTCTTGTCCCACCACATGCACTGCTGGCCCCATCCCCTCACTCCTACTCCAGTCTCTCTCTCCGGTGGTCACCACTCACCTAACCAAAATCTTCAATCTCTTCCTCTCTTCTGGCATCTTTCCCTCCTCCTTTAAACACTTGATCATTACTGCATTATTAAAGAAAACGTCTCTTGATCCATCCTATCCAAACAACTGCAGCCCAATCTCCAATCTCCCCTTCATCTCTAAACTCCTGGTCTACTCCTGCCTCACTCATTACCTCTCCACTCACTCTTTTCTAGACCCACTACAGTCTGGTTTCTGCCCCCTACATTCTGCAGAAACTGCTATCACCAAAGTGTCCAATGACCTTCTGACAACAAAACGTAATGGTGACTACTCTCTGCTTATCCTTTTTGATCTGTCTGCAGCCTTTGGCACTGTTGACCACCATCTCCTACTCTCCATGCTGCACTCCATCGACATCAAGGACACGGCTCTCTCCTGGTTCTCTTCCTATCTTTCAGTGTATCATTCACTGGTTCCACTTCCTCCCCTCTTCCTCTCACTATTGGGGTCCCTCCGGGTTCAGTCCTTGGACCTTTTCTCTTCTCTCTCTACGTGGCCCCGATTGGACAGACTATCAGCAGATTTGGCTTTCAGTACCATCTTTATGCTGATGACACACAACTATATACTTCTTCCCCTGACCTTACTAATAAAGAACACCAATGACTGTCTAACCGCAGTTTTCAATATCATGTCCGCTCTCTATCTGAAACTCAACCTTTCCAAAAGTTAACTTCTTCTGCTCCCGCCCTCCACTAACCTCCCTAAATCTGACATCTCTCTCTCAGTGTGTGGCACCACGATAACGCCTAGTCAGCAGGCTCGCTGTCTGGGTGTTATGTTTGACTCTGATCTTTCCTTCACCCCACAAATACAATCTCTCGCCCGCTCTTGCCGCTTGCACCTGAAGAACATCTCTAGAATTCTCCCCTCTCTCTTTTGGAAACCACAAAAACCCTCACTGTGGCCCTGATTCACTCCCGCCTTGACTATTGTAATTCTCTTTTATTTGGCCTTCCCCGCACTAGACTCTCCTCTCTCCAGTCCGTCCTTAATGCAGCAGCCGGGATCACCTATTTAGCTAACCATTACTTGGACGCTTCTGCCATTCCGCTGGGAGCCGTCAGCAGCCCCGGGAGCCGGAAGTGAGGGGGAGGAGCCTGCAACTGTGAAATCGGCCGGAGCGAGCGCGAGGCACCCGGGAGACGACCGGCATTAGCCGGTCATCTCCCGAAGTGGTGTGTGGCGGGCAGGAGACGACCAGCTAACGCCGGTCGTCTTCTGCCCATGATGTGCGTTTTAGGCAGTGTAGGGGTGGGCGTAAGCGTGGTGGGGCTGCCTGAGTCCCGCTCCGCTTAGGGCCGGCATGTTGGTCCACCCTGGACGGGTGTAGCGCTGTGGTGAGGTCACTTTGGCGATGACAAAGTGACGGAAGTGCTGGCTAAAGTGACGGAAGTGAGCCTTCGGGTTTTATATATTAGATATAGCAGCGCTATGGTATATGGCGGTACAGTATAGCACATGTATAGCAGCACTATAGTATATGGTAATATATGACAGTATATGTACAGGTGCACTATAGTATATGGTGGTATTTTATAGCACATGTATAGCAGCGCTATGGTATATGGCGGTACATTACAGTACATGTATAGCAGCACTATGGTATATGGTGGTACATTACATTACATGTATAGCAGCGCTATAGTATATGGCGATACATTACAGCACATGTATAGCAGCACTATAGTATATGGCAGTATATTGCAGTATATGTAGAGTTGCACTATAGTATATGGTGGAATTTTATAGCACATGTATAGCAGCACTATAGTATATGGCGATACATTAGAGTACTTGTATAGCAGCACTATGCTATATGGCAATACTCAGCTCCCCCCCGCTGCTCCCCCCAAAAAATTAAAAAAATCCTCAGTGAGGATACTCACCTGTCCGTCGGCTCGCTCCACCTCCGTCTTCTATTTCCTACAGGCCTTTAGGACCCGTCGTTGCCTGGGAAACTGATCAGCTGATCGGTCACATGACCGCTAACTGCCAGGGGGGCAGGATGGATCAGGGGGGCAGGATGGTGACGGGGGGGAGTGGTGGCAGGATGAAGTGAGCGGGCAGGATGGAGCGGGGGGGGGGCAGGATGGACCCGAGGGGGGGCAGGATGGAGCCGGAGGAGCAGGATGGAGCCGGAGGAGCAGGATGGTGGTGGAGGTGGGGGAAGGATGGAGCCGGCGGGGCAGGATGGAGGCGGCGGGGCAGGATGGAGCGAGCGGGGCGGGATGGAGCTGGCGGGGGGGGGCAGGATGGAGCTGGCGGGGGGCCGGCAGGATGGAGGTGGCGGGGGGCAGGATGGAGGCGGCGGGGGGGCAGGATGGAGCTGGTGTGGGGGGGGCAGGATGGAGCGGGCGGGGGGGGCAGGATGGAGCCGGCAGGGGGGGGGGAAAGGATGGAGCCAGCGGGGGGGCAGGATGCAGCTGGTGTGGGGGGGCAGGATGGAGGCGGCGGGGGAGTAGCATGGATAGGATGTAGTGGGCGGGGGGGGCAGGATGGAGCTGGCGGGGGGACAGGATGGAGTCGGGGGGGCAGGATAGAGCCGGCAGGGGGCAGTTAGGATGGAGCCAGCAGGGGGGCAGGATGGAGTCGGCGGGGGGGGTAGGATAGAGCAGACGGGGGGCAGGAAGTAGCCGGGGGGGCAGGATGGAGGTGAGGGGGGGGCAGGATGGAGCCGGCGGGGGGGGGGGGGTTAGGATGGATAGAATGGACGGGCAGTGGGGCAGGATGGAGGCGGCGAGGGGGGTAGGATGGATAGGATGGAGCGGGCGGGGGGGTAGGATGGAGCCGGGCGGGGGGGGTAGGATGGAGCGGGCAGGGGGGCAGGATGGAGCTGGTGTGGGGGGGCAGGATGGAGCCGGCGAGGGGTTAGGATGGAGCCAGCGGTGGGGTTAGGATGGAGCGGGCGGGGTGGGCAGGATGGAGCCGGCAGGGGGGTAGGATGGAGCGGGTGGGGGGGCAGGATGGAGCCAGCAGGGGGCAGGATGGAGCTGGTGTGGGGGAGGGCAGGATGGAGCGGGCTGGAGGGTAGGATGGAGCGGGCGGAGGGGGCAGGATGGAGCCGGCGGGGGGGCAGGATGGAGCCGGTGGGGGGCAGGATGGAGCCGGCGGGGGGGTAGGATGGATAGGATGGAGCGGGCGGGGGGGCAGGGTGGAGCCGGCGGGGGGGCAGGATGGAGTCGGCGGGGAGCGGGGGGTGGAATGGAGCCGGCGAGGGGGCAGGATGGAGCTGGTGTGGGGGGGCAGGATGGAGCGGGTGGGGGGTAGGATGGAGCGGGCGTGGGGGCAGGATGGAGCCGGCGGGGGTGGGGCAGGATGGAGTTGGTGGGGCGGGGGGCAGGATGGAGCCGGCGGGGGGGTAGGATGGATAGGATGGAGCGGGCGGGGGGGCAGGGTGGAGCCGGCGGGGGGGCAGGATGGAGTCGGCGGGGAGCGGGGGGTGGAATGGAGCCGGCGAGGGGGCAGGATGGAGCTGGTGTGGGGGGGCAGGATGGAGCGGGTGGGGGGGTAGGATGGAGCGGGCGTGGGGGCAGGATGGAGCCGGCGGGGGTGGGCAGGATGGAGTTGGTGGGGGCGGGGGGGCAGGATGGAGCCGGCGGGGGGGGCAGGATGGAACTGGTGTGGGGGGAGCAGGATGGAGCCGGCGGGGGGCAGGATGGAGGCAGGTGGGGGGGGCAGGATGCAGCCGGTGGGGGGCAGGATGGAGGCGGGGGGGCAGGATGGAGCCGACAGGGGGGGGCAGGATGGAGCCGGCCGGGGGGTGGAATGGAGCCGAGGGGGGGGGCAGGATGGAGCCGGGGGGGGGCAGGATGGAGCTGGCGGAGGGGGGGCAGGATGGTGGTGGCAGGGGGAGGGTCAGGATGGATGCGAAGATACTCACCCGTGTGCCGGCTTGCAGGACCTGTCGTTGCCTGGGAAATCGATCAGCTGATCGGTTTCCCAGGCAACCACAGGTCCTCAACCCATGGAGGTAGAAGACGTAGATGGAGCGTGCCGGCGGACGGGTGAGTATCCTCTATGAGGCTGTTTTTATTTTTAGTAGAACCAAGCAGCGGGGGAGCCGCGGGGGGGCCGCAGGAGCCGCGGGGGGGGCAGGATGGAGCCGACAGGGGGGGGGCAGGATGGAGCCGGCTGGGGGGTGGAATGGAGCCTAGGGGGGGCAGGATGGAGCCGGGGGGGGCAGGATGGAGCCGGCGGAGGGGGGGCAGGATGGTGGTGGCAGGGGGAGGGTCAGGATGGATGCGAAGATACTCACCCGTGTGCCGGCTTGCAGGACCTGTCGTTGCCTGGGAAATCGATCAGCTGATCGGTTTACCAGGCAACCACAGGTCCTCAAGCCATGGAGGTAGAAGACGTAGATGGAGCGTGCCGGCGGACGGGTGAGTATCCTCTATGAGGCTGTTTTTATTTTTAGTAGAACCAAGCAGCGGGGGAAGCCGCAGGGGGGGCCGCAGGAGCCGTGGGGGGGCAGGAGGAGCCGCGGGGGGCCGCAGGAGCGGGGGAGCCGTGGGGGGGCAGGAAAAGCCGCGGGGGGGCCGCAGGAGCGGGGGAGCCGCGGGGGGCAGGAAAAGCCGCGGGGGGGGGCAGGAAAAGCCGCCGGCGGGCTTCAGTAGCGGGGGAGCCGCGGGGGGGCAGGAAAGCTGCAGGGGGGCCTCAGGAGCGGGGAAAGCCGCGGCGCTCCCGTGCCCACCGCTCGAGGGTCTGGTGGGCGCCGTTTTGACAGTGGCTCGCGGTGGGCACTAAAGCACCACCGCTCGCCGCCATCTTGGATCACCTTGAGTGGGTGTAGTGCCCAAGCCACTTCCGTCGTGTGACGTCATTTTTGCCCCTTTAAGACGGAAGTGGCTTTGGCTTTTATATATTAGATTATTATTATTATTATTATTATTATTATTATTATTATTATTATTAAACATACACAACTGCAATGCAGCCAGGCTCTGATTCATGCCCATGGTTTGGACAGCAAGGATCAGATTTCCAGCTCCCTTTTACAGTAAACATGGCACCAGGTTTTTCCCCTATAAACTGCGGCCACTATGATAAAGCTCCTATATACAGAATTCTATACATAAGTCCCCAGGCTGATCTGTATAACATGAAAATACCTTTTATTATCCTCACATACAGGGCAGTCCAGTCCAACAGGCATCGCTGGTCTTGATCCAGCGCCTCCTCCTCTTGTGATCATTGTTCTCCTTCTCTGCTTCGTGTGGATGATGCGTCCTACATCATCCATACAATGTCTTCCATTGCAATCCTGCTTACACGCACTTCTCTCTAACCTGCTGAGGGCAGAGTAGAGCATTGTAGTGCGCATGCGCGGGCATTCTTTGGTCTGTCCCCTTGCCTGCACATTAAAGTATATTACTTAGCAGGGAAGAGAGAGAAGTTTGTTTGTGCAGGAGTACAATGAAGGACATTGTGTGGATAGCATAGGACATGTCATGCACACGAAGCAGGGAAGGAAAACAGCATTCACAGGAAGAAAGGAAGCGCCAGACCAAGACCAACGACACCCTTTGGAGCGGCCCGTCCCCAGGTGAGTGTAATTAAAGCTCTTTTTATGTTATAGAGATCAGCTTGGGGACTTATATACAATACTCTAGAATGCTGTATATAAGGGTTTTTTAGTGGTGGCGGCAGCCTATATGGGAGAACCTGGTGACCCTTTAAATCCTATCATGCCAGCTTGTAGTTTTAGTTATGCTGCAGCAGGAGGGCCACAGATTTAACACTAGGGCCACAAGTTCTCAGGGTCACTAATGGCTTGTTCATCTATTCATCAACTACTATTGTATTAATAAAAGAGGACTGAAACAAATGAAAAACCCTACTAATATTCTCTGTTTTCTCACAAGTGATTCCTTCCCTTGTTTTATCATCTCTTTTCCTGCGAGTCCTCTTCTCAATTTTCTACAGCTCATAAAGTAGCTGCTTTTTTCCTGTGAAGCAAATTAATGTTTTTTAATGTCTACAGAAGGTAAGGATATTATTTGGTTTTCCAGGGGGAAATTAAATGGGAGAAAAATGAAGTAAAACGTTTTTACTGACTGTGGTTTTCTAATAATGGACATTAACAAATGAGAGAAAACATTAACCATATTGTTGCCAGGTTTCAAATATAATAATTTATCCCAAAAATGGACTAAAGATAACTTAACTAGAAGTATACATACACTGTATTCCAAATTATTATGCAAATTGGTTTTAAGTGTCATAGGGTTTTATTTTTTTTTTTTTTTTCAATGAAACCCATTGATGGTATTGTGTCTCAGGGTTCTTTGGATCACTGAAATCAATCTCAGATATCTGTGATAATTAGTTTGGCAGGTGAGCCCAATAAAAGGAAAACTAGGTGTTCTACAATATTACGCAGGCCACAGTTTTCAAGTAACATGGGAAAGAAAAAGGATCTCTCTGCTGCCAATAAGCAACAAATAGTGCAATGCCTTGGACAAGGGATGAAAACATTTGATATTGCATGAAAACGTAAGCGTGATCATCGTATTGTGAAGAGATTTGTGGCTGATTCTGAGCAGAGATGTGTTCGTGCAGATACAGGCAGAATGAGGAAGGTTTCTGCCAGGCAAGTTCATCAGATTAAGAGAGCAGCTGTTAAAAAGGTTTTACAAATCAACAAACAGATATTTGAAGCTGCTGGTGCCTCTGGAGTCCCTCGTAGGATCCTACAAAGGCTTGCTGTGGTGCATAAACCTACTATTTGCCCACCCCTAAACAGTGCTCACAAGCAGAAACAGTTGCAGTGGGTCCAGATATACATGAAAACTAATTTTCAAACAGTCTTGTTTACTGATGAGTGCCGAGCAACCCTGGATGGTCCAGATGAATAGAGTAGTGGATGGTTGGTGGATGCCACCATGTCTCAACAAGGCAGTGATGTCAGCAAGGAGGTGGAGGAGTCATGTTTTGGGCTGGAATCATTGGGAAACAGCTGGCAGGCCCCTTTAAGGTTCCTGAAGGTATGAAAATGACCTTTGCAACGTATATAGAGATTCCAACTGAGAACTTTCTTCCATGGTACAAAAAGCAAAAATGTGCCTTTAGGAGCAAAATCATCCTCATGCATGTCAATGCACCATCTCATGCTACAAAGAATACCTCTGTGCCATTGGCTGCTATGGGCATAAAAAGAGATAAACTCATGGTTTGGCCACCATCTTCCCCTGACCTTAACCCTACAGAGAACCTTAGGAGTAAAGATCTATGAGGGTGGGAGGCAGTTCACATCAAAACAGCAGCTCTGGGAGGCTATTCTGACATCATGCAAAGAAATACAAGCAGAAACTCTCCAGAAACTCACAATATGAATGGATGCTAGAATTGTGAAGGTGATATAAAAGAAGAGTTCCTATGTTAACATGTAACTTGGCCTGTTAGGATGTTCTGGAGTAAAATAGCTTTTTATTTCAGTGAATGTGACCTCCTAATGCATCAAATTGAACAAATGAGCATTTTCATTTCTTTCAAACATATCAAATATTTAGAAACTCTACTGTGCCTAATAATTTGGAACAGTGCATTTAGAGGTTTTTTTTTTTAAATTTTGAAGATTATACTGATTATACTGTTATCATTGGGAGGTTTCTTCAATAAAATTCGATGTATACTCTAACGGGTGATGACTTTTATTACACTGACTGTCATTTGCACCGACCATTTAGGAGAATCAGAAAAAAAGAACATTTGCATAATAATTTGGAACACAATGTATATGCGGCTATACTTTCACATAGCTGCCGCTCTAACTTTGGTTCGGGGATCCCTATTCCCTGGGACTCAAGGGCCCAATCACAGCCGCAGCTATGTAAAAGTATGTTTGTGGGAACCAGCCCTCTGCTCTTCATTATTGTAAAGTTTGTACTGCGCAAGCACTAGAGAGTCTACCATGTGCAGTACAAACACAAACTCACCAGGAGAAGGATGAGGTTGCCACGAGGAGAAGAGAATCCTCCAATCACCGCCAAGTAAGGCTGAATTTGAATCTGTCTTTAGTATTGGTGGTGTCCACGGCAGGTGAGTGGATCTGTGTGTATCTTTTTGTGGCTTCTGTTCCCAGCTCTACACAGCACCATACAGTATGTACAGGTGCACACTATATCCTGTATCCTGTATATACTATAGGTATATAGTGTAGATCTATGTACAATATAATGCTAGCAGTGTAAAATGAA